>OY757942.1:24243578-24628578 GCA_963585895.1 Sepioteuthis lessoniana
TGGTTTAATGGCAAGAAAGCGGATTTCAACTTTGCAGTCCCGATGGTTTGGAGAGAGCCGCAAAACCACGCAGATGATTGTTATTTTTGTTTAACTAATATAACTGTTTTCAATGCATCTTCTAGGAAAAAGATCAAATATCCCAACCTTTGATCTGCTATGAGACCTGTTCCCTATTCAGATGATCTTCCTGTACCCACACCTCCAGTAAATAAGGATCTTCTTTCCTCATCAAATGAAGAAATGCTTTCAAGAGAGGTTTGTGCTGAGTCAATATCTTTGGAAGATATTGAGTCTACATATTCAGGAACAAGTGGCAATGAGCCACACTGGATCATGCAAGAAGACCTGAATGATCTTGTTCGTGATTTGTATCTCTCAAAACAGTAGTCAGAGCTCTTGGTTTCTTGCCTTAAACAGTGGAACCTAGTCCAGGAAGATGTAAGGATCACCAGTTTCAGGAATCAGAACAAATAAGGTCATTGGTCTTCTTATGGGTATGCAAGCGGGCTTCACAAAGTACTGTGGTTTTCTCTGTCTCTGGGATAGTCGAGCTGTATCCCAGCATTACAAGCAGAAAGACTTGGGGTCTAGAAGCACTTTTGTTCCTAGCGAACACAGCCTCAAGTAGAATCCTCTGGTGAACATGAATAAGGTGCTTCTTCCTCCTCTTCACATCAAGCTTGGTTTGATGAAGAATTTCGTGAAGGTGTTGCACAAAAATGGTGCTGCCTTCCAACACTTGTCTACTGTGTTCCCAGGTCTCAGTGCTGCTAAGCTCAAAGAGGGCATCTTTGTCGGACCTCAGATCCGAGAAGTGCTGAAGGATACTGATTTTGAGGAGCTTCTTAAATTAAAGGAACTGAGAGCATGGGAAGCATTCAAGTCAGTCTGTAGTGGCTTCCTTGGTAACACACGCATACCAGATTACCAAGCCTGTATTGAGAAGTTGCTAAAGTTTTACGAGGATATGGGGTGCCGAATGTCACTCAAGATTCATTTTCTCCATTCCCACCTCAACTTCTTCCCGCCAAACCTTGGAGCAGTGAGTGATGAGCATGGAGAAAGATTCCACCAAGACATTACGAAGATGGAGAGCAACTATCAAGGCGAATGGAACCCTGGCATGATGGGAGACTTCTGCTGGATGCTCTTGCGTGACATCCCGGAGGCAAAATACACCAGATTTTCTAATAAAACACACTTTTGACTGTCTGTGGTACTATGAATTGTATAATTGTGTCATCCAAGTATATTGATTCAATCAGTGTTCTTTATCTATCCTGTTTTATCTGTTATAAGCAGCTGCAACTCTTGAAATATGCACATATATTCTCTGATTCTACTAAAATGAGACTATTTAAAAGCCAGAAAACTAAAGGTGATAGGGCAAAACTATTTATAAATTTGAATTCAGCACACGCAAATTAACAAAAACACCTATCCCCATTCTTGCCTCAGACCAAAGATTTATTTTTATAAACCTGTGTAATTAGAAAAATACTTTAATTTAATTTCCAGTAGACTTTTGTTACCAATATGACCAATAGGATTTCTTTGACATGATCATGGATTAAATTTTCTTTGAATGATATTTTATCAAAACTGAATTCACCTTGTTGATGGAGCTTAGAATATGTTGTTTCCCTTGCTAATCATTAAGATGACTCACTACAACAAAAGGAAAGGGTTTTCTGGGTATAATACTAAACTGCATTTGCTGGTGAGGCTTCAGTTCTAGATATCAGGGAAGTGTGGTGTACTTCTTCATTGCTTAATGAAAAACATTTTCAACTTAAGATAGCAAAATGGTTGACATGCTGTAAAATTCAACCAACCAACCTTGATTTTTCTTACTCCCAGGTCCACTCTGACTTGGAGTGGTAGGACCAGTTACGGTTTCATCTATGGGGTAGATAGGTCCATTTAAAAATTATTTGTACTCAATAGGGCTGTGTGCAAAAAAAAAAAAAAAACTCTTTAGAAACAAATGTACAAAAAAATGGATGTATAATGAATGTGATTCTCTAAACTTCAGACATAAAATAACCCTAGAAAGGGTAATATGCTGTTAAAATTTATCAATCAGAACTTTGTTTTATAGAATAACTTAAACTATAAAATAAATTTTCAGTGTAGAATAATTTTAAATATTGGTTGATATTAAATGAGTATGACTATGCACATTGAAATTTCTTCCACATTACATTTATTAATGTAATGAAAATTTGTTTAAAAAAATGTTACTTTTTTCTTGTTTTTGATTGAAAGAACATAGTCCAAAACTTATCTTAAAAGAAGTAAAACAAATTTTTATTAATTATAACAGAATTGGACTGTTTTAAAGTTAATGCCTTTTATGGTTTTCTTGTTTTCATCATAGAAATTCCTGTTTACATTTGTGAAAATTTATTAAGGAAAGGCTGTTTTAATAAAAAAAAAAAATTGTTCAAATTCTGCCAATAAATCTGTTTAAAAACTTGTAAATAAATATTCTTTTTTAAAATTTTTTTCTTATTTTTAAACATTTCAATAAAAAAGTTTGATAAAATGTCATTTGATCAAGTGTTGTTATACATATTATAATTGTATTGTTTATAAAAGTGTGTGCATAATAAAATATTTTGAAAACGATTAGAATATTTTAAAATCCTAAAAAAAAGGGGCCTTTTGTTTTGGTCACTTCTCTTTAAAGAATTATATCGGTGACAATAAATATTTTAATTGTTTTCAAAATCTTTTATGTACTTGCTTTTAAAACAATATCTAAATTTTGTACCTACCACAAGATGAAGTCTTTCATTTGAATCATTATTTTAAGAGGTTATTAATTTCAGTTTTTAGAATAGTACACTAAAAAATATTCAACTTGTTATAAACTAATCTCTGAGAATATAAACAAACTTTCCATTAGAATTTGTTTTTTTTAATAGTACTGTTACTTTACTGAGCAATTTGGATTTTTATTGTAAAATAATTTCTAATATATTTTTATAGTAAAATCCTTTGAGTGTTTTTATTTTATAGTAATTTCCAAAAAACTTTTTATAGTAAAATCCTTTCCAATGCATTTTTGTTTTAGAATTATTTCCCATGAATTTTTATTGTAAAATCATTTTTTTCATGTTCATCATTAAGATTTCATCTTATTTTTTTCATAAGATAGAAGTATTTTTCTCATGGTACTTATCCAAATCATATGTGCGAATTTTCTGTTTTTTTCCACTTCAGGTCTGGAAGAAAAGCTAAGGATATGTTTGACCAATTTAAGGATCAGGCCAAGAAATTTGCATCTGAGAACCCTAATTCAGCACGTGCATTGAACCAAATCCTTGTATCCTTGGGACATACCAACAAAACAGATTGTGATTCTTCCTTTACTTCTTCATTGGATGATTTGAAAAAGGCTTTCAACCCTGAAGATAAGCTACGTTTGGATGCATGGTGTAAAAATGATGTTGATTTTAGAATAGGAGACGGGATAATTGACCATGACATCCCAAAATTATCATCTGTCTTGGAACAAGTTAAAGACTTAAACCAGAATCTTGGAATATTGTCACAGCTTGCAAAATTGGCTAAACATCTCAAGTAAGTAAAACTGTAAAGAACTTTCAATATAGTTATGTTATGAAGGACTTGAAGGTCATCAAAGAAAGGTTGAAGAGATGAAAAGGTTGTTACTTCATCTCAGTTACAGACATGTTACAAAAACCTAATCATGTTTATTTTGGATGTTACAATTTTTTTTGGGACTACTCTCAAGAAGATGTGGGTTTTATGTTTTTATTCAGTCAGTGAAGGAAAGATTCATTCTTTTATAAACTGTTGCCAACCCCAATGGGAGGGGGAGTATTGGTTAAGATTTAAAATGGGCATCTTTCTCTTGGCATCTAAAATTCAACTCTACTTTTTTTTACTAATTCTTTTAATTTATATGTGACTGTTCACAGCCAACAAAAAAGATTCATAATTTCTATTTTCTTATCGATTTTCATGTATGAGTTTTGAAATTTGACCCACCTATCAATCGTTCCAATAAAAATTTTTGCCGTTTCTGGTTGGTTGGTTGGGTGGCTATTTTATAACAATATATACTTATGTTGAAGACTTGATTTTGCGGCAAAAAATTAGCACCAGTCTACATGTGTAATAATATACTGTTGTAAGAAATGAACTGAGTTCAAACTGTGGATGAGGCTGTTTGCATTATTAGTAAATAGTAGAGTAGGCTGTGCTCTTTAGCCTTGTACAACAACCATGTTGGAGAATGAAAACTAGATTCCAAATAGTTCTGTATTTACTTAAAAAGAATTGACCTTGTGTTGTATCCTGTCAGAATAATAATTTTTTCTGGTTGAAGTTCAAGCCTAATCAGAAAGTTTAAAAATTTATGTTTGACAAAGTATTGACCGACACATAAGATCAACTTTTACATGACTATATATGGTAATTGTTTAATATCTTGGAAATATTGAAAATCTATTTTCATATTATCAAGTTAATTTTTTTTTCATTTTATACTCCATCAGAAGAAGTGCAGTCAACATATAAAGGTTCTGTCAGGAATATTTTGTTTGGTCAGGAAATCAGTTTTGACCTTGAACATATGCAAAAATATTCAGGTTTGAATTTCCTCTCAGGATTGTTGTTCAGCTGAGTAATCTTGGATTATAACAAGTATGTTTAGTGAAATGTATCTTGAATATGTAAAACTTCAGGACATTGTAAGAGAAACATTTAACAAGTTAACACAGGACAGGCTTTTAAGTGACTCTGGATGATGAACAGTGTTCTTAATCGACTAGTTTCTTGACGAACTGAAAAAAATACCACAAAAGTGAGAGCTCTTCAGATCTGATTGACGTTTAATCGTAAGAATAATTGGTAATGCATCAACTTTTTGCCATCTTCAACCCCCCCACTTCCCCCCACCAAAAAACGCTGTCTTCTTACTTTCTGGACACACACAGTGAACATATTTTTGGCTAAAAAGAATATTCCTCCAGTTTCATAGAGTGCCCCCCCCCACCACTTCTCCTCATCTGAATCCTTGTCTCATTATCAAAATAGTTTAAAAAATGATTAAACAAGAAGACATCTTAAATTTATTGTTTACAAAATGATCTGTGAAACCATTGTAACAGTATTCCTTGGTGATAATTGATATATCTATTTAAAAAGGAGTGAATGATTCTAATGAAAATTATTATTTCTGATATTACTGAGAATATTTGGATGATTAAAGAATTATATTCAGCATGAATACAGACTTCACAAAATTATTGTTCAGTTGCAGATTGGACTGTGAATTGTTTTATTCTTTAAGTTAAAACATTATATGTGACTATAATAAAAGAATATTGGGCTGTTTTTGCTGGGTTAGTGGGTAGAGTGTTCGCTAATGGTCCGGGAGAACTGGGTTCAATCCCAGGTTGCATCATACTAAAGACTTTAAAAATGGTACTTGATACCTACTTGCTTAACACTCAGCAATATAAGTTACATATCAAGGGTAAAGTGGAGCAATCCTGGGAAAGGTGTAGCGCCCTTCCCTACTCTTTGGTGTAGTAGCTATTGAAAAAGGAGTCTTCTGGTCTCCCTCGACTACTGTCGCCAACTTTACTTATATTCATACCAAGTGATTTGTGGGAAAATGGCCATGTTCTAAGAGAGCTTACTCCTTGCTTAAAAGTGGTAACGGTTGGGTTGATTACATAGTGCCTGAGGCCCTTCTGAAGAAGAATACTGCAGGAACATGAATAATTATTGCAACTACATCTTGAGAGGCATGTTTCTTGCAGAGCACCTCACATTATTGCACCCTTGTGTCACATCCTAATACCATGGTGGTGGAGTTAAATAACTGAATATTAATGATTCAACATGATTTAGGCCATTTTGATGTTAACATGAATGTTGAGACATGCATAGAAAGTCCACTGTGCAAACTTGAAGGACACATCTACACCCACCAACCATTTCCAATTCCTGTAGTAATTGGAAAGGGATGAAAGTCCAATCTTTCATGCAGGCGGTTCAAGATATTGGTTGTCTGATATTGAGCTGAGGATGACAACATCTTTTAACTCTTAATGACAAAGCAGCCTTCTCTAAGGACAGCACTGCTTGCTCTGCATGGAGAGAGGCCTAGAAAAGGTGTCCTCAACAAGGCTTATCTTCTACACTCCTAGTTGGATAACTGCAGTCAACTGGCTTCTTCTCATCCAACAATAAAGAAGAAAAGTTACATATCCCCTCTCCCCGGTAAGGGTGTAAAAGAACTAAATATAGTCTGCTGAAATGTCAGGACTATGCTAGGCACAACTAACAGTGGTTGTCCAGAATGTCATTCAACTTGAATTGCTTGAGAACTTACAAGACTGAATGCTGACATAGGTGTGCTCTCAGTGAAGTCTGCCCTTCAGAGGAAGGCAGCCTACAAGAACATGGTGCCAATTACTGGTCAGGCAAATTAGCAGCACAGAGCTGCTTTTCAGTCATGGGCTTCATGGTCAGAAATTCCATCACTTCCAAGTTTGAAAAACTGCCAACAAACTATTCTAATTATACTATCTCTGTTGTTTCCCCACTGAGAAATCAGTAGTATGCCACACTCTTTAAGCAGTACTCCCCTACTCTCAAAGTGGATTCTCCAGAAAAGGACAATTTTTACCCTGATCTGCACAGTCAAGGCACCTCAGTGGACAATTGGTGATTTCAACCTGGAAAGAAGTACTTGAGAGACACATGGGTGCTTGCACAGAGCATGAACTGATCATCATAAAAACTACCTTCCAGCAGAAAAAACAGTTTGAAAACAACCTGGGTGTATCTACAGTTCAAACATTGACACTTGCATCTACAACCTGGGTGCATCTATAGTTCAAACATCGACTGTGTTCTATTGCATTAGTGTGATCTGAAAAAAATCAGGCATACCAGAGTGATGACCCAGTGCTGAATGTCACATCAACCATTGTCTCATCTGCTGTAAATTCAAGTTCCTTTTTAAACCCAAACCATGAAAGGAGGAACTCTCAGATAAGTATTCTAGGTTTGCAGTTTCCAATCAGATGACGTGAAAGCTAATTTCAGCCAGTACTTTAGTTGAAGCTTGAAGATGTGGGTATCTCCACAGATTCTTCTCCCGAAACACTTTTGGTAAAACTCAAGACTTACATTCTGCAGACATCTGTGGAAGTCTATGGATTCTCCTAAAAGTACCAAGACTAGTTTGATGAAAACAATGTAGAAATTCCATAACTGCTGGTGAAGAAGAGATTAACCCATCAAGCCCACTTAGCTCAGCCATCCAGTTTTGGAAAGAAAATTGTGTTCTGTTTTGTATGCAGACTTCCAGTGCAAATTTTGAGAGATGAAGAACGAGTGGTGGACCAACCTTGCTGAAAGAACTCAGCTGTATGCTGATACTGTTGACAAGAGGGGCTTTTATAAAGCCTTAAGGGTACTATATGGCCCTTTGTATCAGTGCAGAACGTCTGACACTCTGCACAGACTGGGGGTCCATCCTAAGTTGATGGTCAGAGCATTTCCAGTTCCTTTTTAGTGATAACTGTACTGTCCAGGAATCAACAATTCTCTGCATTCCCCAACAACCCATAAAAATGGAATTGGATGAGTTACCCAGTACTAAAGATACTACTAACGCCATAAAGCATCTGAGGAGTGGTGAAGTTGCAAGAGTTGATAGAATCCCACTAGACTTGGAAACATGAGGGCCCAGTATTGCATACAAAACTCTGTGAGCTCCTCCTGAATTGCTTGGAGCAGGACAAACTACCACAAGATCTCCATTATACAGTCATCATTTCTTGTACAGAAACAAAAGGGACAAATCTGACTGCTCTGGTTACTGAGTGATTACTCTGTCTTTGTCACAGGAAAAATCCTTTCTAGGACTCTACTGAACAGACTGGTACCCATCATTACTAAACACCTTCCAGAGAGCCAGTATATCTTCAGAGCCAACAGGAACACAACAGACATGGTGTTTATTTTCTGGCAGCTCCAAGAGAAATGCCAAAAGCAAAACAAGGAGATGTATATAACATTTGTTGATCTGATGAAAGCATTCGACAGTGAGCAGAAGAGGAATGTGGTAGATCATGGAATGACTCAGCTGTCCTCCAATGTACCTGAAACTGATCCTCCAGCTGCATGGCCAAGTCAGAAACAACATTGACCTCACGGAGACCTTTTTGATCATCATTGGTGTGAAACAGGGTTGTGTCCTGGCACCAAGTCTCTTCACATAATGCGTCAACATGATGCTCAAACAAGCCACAAAAGATCTTGATGATTGGGATGGAGTCTATATCAGATACCATCTTTGAAAGCAGCCTGTTTAATCTCTGATTACTGGACCACACAAAAACGAGCAACTTATCTGAGACCTCAGCTTTGCTGACCATACTGCCTTTGTTGCTCACACAAAAAAGGCTTTACAGTGCATCACTTCCTGTTTCACAGAGGCCACCCAGCTCTTTGGGCTCAAAGTCAGTTTAAAGAAGACAGGTACTCTACCAGTCTGCATCTCAGGAAGAGTACCACCCTCCTCACATCAGTACAGGCTTTACTGAATTGAAGGTTGTCTATCAATTCACCTATCTGGAGGTGCACCATCACATCAGATGCCAAGATTAGCAAGGAAGTCAACAATAGGCTAGCAAAGGCAAGCAGTGCTTTGGCAGACTGCATGTGTTTAACAGCCCCTGAAGAAGGGCACAAAGAGCCATAATCCTTGCCACCTTCCTAATGGCTCAGAGTTCTGGGTCACTTATCAGTACCTCTTATGATGCCTCAAGCAGTTCCACTAGTGCTGCTTCTAGGCCATTCTTAACAGTTACTGGAGTAAATTTGACTCCAATATTGAAGTCCTTGAAAAGTCAAGTATCATCAGTATTGAAGCTATACTACTGAAGTTCGAGCTGTATTGGGTTGGACATGTCTTCAAGATAGGGCAATCATTACTGTTCCAGAATCTTACTGTATTGCAAATTCTTAAATGGCCATTGCAACATAGGAACATAAGAAAACCAATTAAACGATTGCTTTAAAATGTCCTTTGGTGTCTGTCACATCGCCAATGGTCCACCTTAGAATCTAGATACTTGATGTCTCATCACCAACTATGTTTCCTCCTTTGAAAACACCTGCATGGCTGCTCGCAAAGATAAAAGGCACAGGTGGAGTAACTGCAAAATCCTGCCATCAAGCCCTGACCAGATGTTCAGCTGTAACTGCTGCGACCATGCCTGCCTGGTCAATCCTGCCTTATCAGCCATGAATGTGCCTGCAGATGGTATGGATTGACCTCTTCTTATTCATTGTTTCATGAAACACAGCCGTGATGATGGTAAATGATTTAACATAATTTAAGCCATTTTGATGTTAACAGGGATGTGGAAATGTGCAGAAATTTGTATTTATTCATATCAAATAAATTTTCTTATGAAATTAATATTCTTTTAGGAAAACTGATCTGGATATCAAAATATTTATTAAATTAAAGTGTCTCTCAAATTCATTTTAAAAAATGTATTTTTTTTAGAAAACCCTACTAAGGTAATAAAGCAATATAATTATTTTATATCACCTGCTTCAAGAACTCTAAAGTTTATTATTAATTTTCTAATTAAATGTGTGATTATTGTAGAAGTTGATTAGTTATGTTTTGCTGCTACATGACTTCCCACTATTATTGTTTGTTAGAGGTTCCACTCTCAATGAAAGTCTCTACTTTCTTAAGGACTATTTTTTTGTTATATCAAAACAATCTATTGACTCCAATCATTCAACCATCTATGCAAGACTTTCCCCAATCATTATTATAAATGCATTGCAAATGATTTTACCATGAAAATGCATTGCAAATGATATTTTTTTATAGAAATTGATCTGAAATTTGGTAGTTGTACATCAATCACTTAGTTGTCTTTTATTGACAACCAAATAGTTCGATGTAGAGCTACCAAATTTTTAAAAAAAGCGATGCGCTCCCAAGCAAGAAAAGTTTGTGAACCACTGCATTAATGGATTCCATAAAGGATGCCAAAATTAACTAAAAATTAAAAGATGGAAGAAAATACTCAGCAAAATTATTAATAATCTTGATATCTTTGTCAACTTGTTTTTTCTTTTGTTGCAGGACAGATTGGAATGATAGTAATGTCACAACAATGGCACTGTCCACCTTGGAGAACATGGTTTCCAAGACAGTATGGCCAAATTCTAATCGTCCACATGAAGATTCCCAGTCTGGAAAATCTGATACTAATCAATGCTACTCCCCTTTACCTGATGACAATTACTATAATCCAGGAGAAAACGCAGACTTATCAAATGATCCAAAATATATGGCTATTGATTATAATCATCAGAAACCTGCACACAAAATGGATCCTGAGAATAGGTCTTTACATTCTCCTTATAGAAATGATAATCATCATCGCAGTCAATATGATGATCCTCTTGCTTACAAAGATGAAAACCGGCAGGATGCTTACAATGGTGAACACAGGCAGGATGCTTGCAAAGATGAAAACCGGAAGAATGCTTACAAAGATGAAAATCGGCAAGATGCTTACAAAAGTGAACACCAGCAGGATATTTATAAGGAAGAACACCGGCAGGATGCTTACAAAGGTGAACACTGGCAGGATGCTTACAAAGGTGAACACCGGCAGGATGCTTACAAAGGTGAACACTGGCAGGATGCTTACAAAGATGAACACCGGCGAGATGCTTACAAAGATGAACGCCGGCGGGATGCTTATAAAGATGAACACCGGCGGGATACTTACAAGGATGAACACCGGCGGGATGCTTTCAAAGATGAACACCAGCGGGATTCTTACAAAGGTGAACGCCGGCGGGATGCTTGCAAAGGTGAACGCCGGCAGGATGCTTACAAAGGTGAACGCCGGCGGGATGCTTACAAAGGTGAACACCGGCGGGATGCTTACAATGATGAGTTCCGGCGGGTTGTTTATAAAAACGAACACCGGCGAGACACTTACAAAAATGAGCATCAACATGATATTTACAAAGATGAACACCAGTGGGATTATGAAACAGCCTTTCATTCTAGCCACAGAATTGACAGCAATCACAGGCAGTATCATCAAATGTCACCGTCATTTGAGGAGGGTTTCCATAACTGTGATGATTATTACCAAAGCTCAAGCCCTCGAAGCCACACTCGGCTTTATGACTCCCAGGGATTTGATCTGATGGAATATGAATATTTAGGTAGGCGAAATAAATTTCCTTGTGATACAGACAGTCGATTTAATCGAATGCCTGATAAGAATCAGGATGATGGTTTTTATCCTGACCGTAGTAATAGTAACGGTTTTGATGATCGTCAGGATAACTTTTCTCAATTTGATGATGGTCGGCACTTTTCTTCTGGCGTATTTCACTACTCATTACCAGATGACATTGACTCAGAATCATTTGACCAGGATAAGCCTATTGGCTGGCGTTACTATTCTTTGGGGATGAAAACTTTCAAATGGGCATGATTATGCTTTAAAGAAAATTCCACAGCCATATCTAGCTAAAAGTGGAGTCAGTTGGCACCCTCTGTATATGGGGTTTAGGTATGGATCCACCCAGAGGAGGGTTGTTATTTCATAGGGTCTGTATTCACAAGATGCAAAGAGCAAAAGGCTATTGAATAAGCAATGTGTATATGAAGACCTGTGGAATATCATGCTGACTATCTTGATTGAAATAAAATCAAAAACTGCTGAAATTGTTTTGAAAAGAAAATAGAGGTATAAGTGAAAGAAGAGACTTTAGTGTCACTTTAAACTATGGTTAGATTTTGTTTTATTAGGTTTGTGCAAAAATAATTATTTTTGCACTAGTTAAAATTTTATTTTAAATGATTCATATTTTGGAATAAATTATGTACATTTTTATCATGCAAATTTTACCCCCTTCCCCCAATAATTTTGTTTTTACTGTTTTTTATTTTAGGCTGTCAGATTTAAATAGAAAAAAATTAAGCAATTTTATTCTTGTTCAAAATAAGATGTAAAACAGTGGAAACTGCTTGCAATATTGACCAGGGGACTGTCTACAAAATGTGCCACTCAGTATTGGTTCCAAACATTTTGTGAGATGTGAGGGCCTTGTAGATGAGGATCATGGATGTCTTTCTGAGATTGATGTCAATCAATTTAGTGAACATATACAAGAATGCTTGAGCTTGCAGAAGAAATTAATCATAATTGTACAACAATTGTTTGAAATTTGCACCAAATTGTAAAATCAAAAGTACTGGACAAATGCACTCACATAAGATGAAGGAAAATTTATTTTTAAAATTCACCATTATGAAATGTCTGTGTTTGTTTTCTGTTAGAAAATCCATTTCTTGATTGCATTGTAACATGAGGAAAAATGGATTATGTATGACAATGGCATTCCACTCAGTATGTTGACAAAGGTGAAACACCAAAGCATTCTCCACTCCAAGTCAAAACTGTATCAAAAGAAGGTTTGGGTCACTATTTGGTAATTAACAAGTTGAATCACTTACTATAATTGGAGTCTCAGTAAAACTATCACAGCAAACAAGTATTACTGGAAATTGACAAATTGCACCACACATTGCAAAGTTCACATCCAGTATTGTTTAATTGAAAGACCAAATTTTCTCCATGTCAATACTTTGCAAATGGCTGCAGAAATTGAATGAACTGGACGATGAAACTCAACCAGTTTACACTTCTGATCTTTGATTGCTTACAACCTTTTCAAAGTATCTTGATGACTTCCTGTAAGAGAAGGTCTTCAACAATCAAGTGGCAGTAACATCTTGAAAATGTCTTTGAAGAATTCATTGGTTCCAAGATTCCAGAATTCTATGTTAGCAGAATAAGTAGACTCATTTATTGTTAACAACAATTGGTAGATTCTAATGGTTCTTATTCTGATTGATTAATTTTATTCCAAGATAATGTTGATTTTAAAAACCACAATTATTTTTGTATCACCCTAATTAATTCCAGGTGACCTTCACCAAACTTTGACCAATATGCTTACCGATTAGAATGATATTAGTCATGTTTGCTTGGAATAGATATATTTAGATGTCAATTTTGTTGATTCATTTAAAAATCTTAAAGTAAAGTTTTCTTTTCACTAGATTTATCAAGACGTATTCCTTGCTCCTGAAACAATTTCCCTGATTGATTTGTAAATAGGATATTGATTCTCAGTTAACCATTAGCAAATATGGCTATCATCCTTTTCTGTAGCAAGCAAATTTATCATGTAGACTGAATTAACTTTCTAAATGTTTTTTTTTTTTCTTTATCATAGTCCCCACTCTGAAAACCTGCTTTATTATTTTTGTATCAGCCACCCTCAATTGTTTTTCATTATGGTGTAATGTGGCCACTCTTGTAGATGTCTCTACATTAAAATGATATATGTAATGTGTTTAGGTTGACATTACTACTATGCAGATGAATAAGATGAGTAACACAAACTGGCTTATTGAGCAATGATAACCAAACAGGAAATCAAACGTATGAAAACGGGTACCAAGATGTGACCTCTTTGTTTTTTTGTCACTGTTTTTAAACCAAAGTTTGAATGTTGGTATTTTTTTTTTTGCTGCTTTTGGCCCATGGTTCTACCTGAAAATCAAAACAAAATACCTACTCCTTTTGAGGGGGAATGGTATTATCTCATGTGATAATATGAATGCAAACAGTTTAAGTTTTTAATACTGTTATTTCGGTTGCAAAGAGAGAGGAAGATTTAAGGCCTTAGTTAAAATCTTGTTGGCAATAACAAACTCTACTCTCTGTTGGCAAAATTACTTCTGACGCTGCTATCTTTTGATGACTTAACTGACCTACTGCTTCTCTCTAACTAAATGAGTCTAAAAAGGGTCTTATTTATAATGATTTTCTTAAAGTTATTAAATCAGTTTTTCTGTTCTGATGCCAAGCCTTTGATGCTGACAATTAATTGATTTTCTATAATAGGTTTCATATTTATTCATCAGTACCTTTAATTCCGAGGAGGTATCCCCGTGGTGTAGTGGCTAACATACTGGTCTGCAACGTTGTAATAAGTGAATTCAAACTCCAGTTGTGTTATTACATTGACTCTTGGACTAATACCCTTGGGAAAGGTATGAATCATCTTATCCTCCAACTATGGTTTAAATAGTACCACTGCTTTCCTTCTATAAGGATAGGTTTTTGGCATCAGATAACCCATGATGGTTGATATACCATTAAACAAAGAAACCAAACCTAATTCCAAAAAGTAATTTGATGTTTTAACCCTTTTAAGTTACCTCAAAAAAGGAAGATCAACCCAGTGGTCAGATATACCACCCATTACCCAAGTGAAAAAAGTAATTTATCTTGAAATTATCTTAAACTCAGTCAAGTGGTATCAAAAGGAAATACCAATACTTACTTGCAAATGGGTGAAACAGACAATCAACATTTGCTTACCTACTAACAAAAGAGAAATTCAAAAAGTAATCTGACCTGACTTTAAGCACTTCAAAATGCTTCAAACAGGTGGTATCAAAAGAAAGCTCCAATCCCTAACCAATTATGTTTTGAACAATCATATTTGTTTACACTTTCGCTAAAGCAAAAATTCAAAAAGTGATTTAACTTTATTTTAAACTGGACAAGCCTACAGTATATATTCTCTGTAGCAGGTGTTATTTTTTTTGTCCTTTTTCCAACAGGAGACTCCCACTGTAACATTGACACCCTTAAGTCCTTTTCTCTGATTTCAGGGTCCCCTGCCAAACAGGGATACAATACAGGCAGAAATCCAAGAAAACATCAAGAAAACTTGAACATTCCAACAGGCTGGGCAAAACAGCTGAAATTACCAATCTTAATGTGATGTTTGTGTTTTTAATTTTTCTGTGAGTTTCATGATATGAATCAGACATGAGCAGTCAGAAGTTGCCTTTGTCATGATTTTGATTCTGTTCCTGGATTTTTGTTAAGGAAACTACCCCTGTCAATCTAGACTCAACTAAATATGTTGAGGAGAGGAAAATGCTTTTTGCATTTTGTATTTCATCACAACTATTTTTGTTACTTCTCTTCTTGCTGTGGTCAAGGGTGGGTTGCATGTTTTTGCCCCTGTTGATATTATCTGATTTGCATCAAGTATTGTTTTAATTCTGACAGAATAATAACTGAAAAACTCTAGTTGAGTGCATGTTAGTTACAGGTTTATTGTTACTGCTGTCACAGCTATTAGATGTGATATTTTTGGCTGAACTATCAAAACATCTAGACCATAAAATCTTATATGTTTCTAATATATGGTTGTATGTTGCCTGTCTAGTTAGACTCAAATAATTGGTCCTTGTGAAATATGATAATAGAGCTAAGATGAAAATAAAAGAGTGGGTAGTAATGAAGAATAGACTAGAATTAGGTTACAGGAATGCTGTCCTTTTGAAAAGTGACTTTGTGAAAGAAAGAAAGAATGACTGAAAGAAATGGAGTAATTTAGTGAGTGGGTTATAACTAGATAAAAATCTTATATAAGTAGTAGAAATTTTAAAATGATAAAATTAATGTATGGGGGAGGGTTTAAAAAGAAATTTTAAAAAAATATGAGAAATAAGGGATAGTTAGGTTTAGATGATTGTAATTTTAAATTTAGCTGTTTCAACTAAGTACTTGATGGTTGTGACAGATAATGATTTTGCTTGCAGGCAACAACTTCTTTGTCGGGACCTATTTTCTCGTTCCTCAACTCTAACTTGATCTTCTTATATCTCAGCCAACAGGTCTTGTAGTATTGTACACTGTTTGTACTCAGTACTGCTTCAACTAATTGGCTTAACAGCAAAGAGTTGGAAAGCAATCCAAGCTCATTGAAACTTTTCAGATATCCAGTGAGAATGCTCCCCTTATATTGGTGTGTATTCTGGCATTGTTTCTTGTTATATGAAGCATAATGTGACTGGTCAATCTCTGTTGCTAGCTGGGTGGAGATACCCTGGGTTGCTCCTGCACCTTGAGGCTCAATGAGTTAGAAGCTCTTTGACATTATTTTGGAAATGAAAACTGACAAAATTGTATGAAAGTAGCACTCTGAATCCAAGTGAATTGAGACGTTTAATGGAGAGATGTTTGTCATGAGTGTAATGCTACTGTAAAGATAATTCAATAAATGGATTGTAAAATAAGATTCTAAAAAAACACACCTTTCTTTGTGGTTAAGTGCTACCTTACATTAGCCACAACACACAACATAATATTTGCATGACATAGCAGATTCAAAACGATATTTTTTTTCTTGCACATTTACTCAGGACATCTCATTCATCTTGGAATAAGTCTTCCTGAGCAGCCTTTTTCCAAAATTGCAGCAATAGCTGCCTGGACACAGTTGGATGAGGGCTCCACATCCAGATTTGTTCATGATATATGGGTCTACCTCTGTGCCAAAGTTAATGCTTTTGTTAAGAAAAAATAAAATAGGTTTAAATATCCTGGGGAAACTACCACACTATTATATAAAATCTATATATGAAGGTTTTACATATCAAAGGAATAATATAAACCAATAAAAACTATCAATTAAGGGGACATAACTCTGCATAGACAAATCTATCCCTCCATTTTTTACCACACCAGGAGACCATCTACCCACTGGATTTAAAGCTTTCCAAGTTGAAAATGTTTTAGTTTTAATGCATTTTTCATTTTACAATTCAGAGCAGATTTTCTATTAGAAGGACTGTCTCTTTTCAAAATCTTTTTATGATTCAAATTAATCATTATTTTTTTTATAAAAAAAACAGAACTGAAATATTAATAATTGTCATAATTTTGTCATTTCTTTTTTTTGACAAATTAATATTTATTCATGAATAAAAAACAAAAAACATTACTTAATCCTTTTCTGTTCTCTTTCACCTAATTTGTCGTTCTTTTAGTAATGCATTATTAATGTGCTACTTGTTTTGATGCTGATTTTGAAAAACAAGAAATAATTGTTGTGGTGTGTGTGTGCAAGATGTAAACATTTTCTGTGTTGGAATATCCTAAAAATATGCATAACTCTTGATAGACAAATTGTCTTAAAAAGAATTTCACTTTAATCATTGCGGGGGGGTACCTTGTAGAAAAGTTTGTTAAATGTGCCGTTTTTCCAATAATTTTCTTACCAACTAACAGATGCAGAGATTTAATATTTTAATAAACATCTATTTAAATGTTATACGAAAATGTAGTTATTTTAAGGGGAGCTTTGTTTTACTTGATAAGGTAATCTTCTGTCCAACTCCCAAAATACCTAATACAAAAATGCATCCATATATATATTGTTAAATAATGTCTTCCCATCTCCTGTGTTGTCAGCCCAAGCACAGGTGTGGGTGTTTTGACAGAGAGGAAAGGGTTAACAGTTGATGTTGATTTGAAATGTGATGAGAAAGTGAATTTAGAGTATTTAAGAATTGGTCTTAAGGGAAGTGAATAGGGCAGAGATGTGGGATTTGAATGCATAGGACCTTTTTCCTGGTAGATATAAACTTCTATAAATGGTAAATGGTGATGACATAGCAATTCTTGCAAGTACACCTACTATAGCAGAAACCCTGTTGCATAGTCTGGAGTAGGTGGCATTGGCCTCCATATAAATATGAACAAAACAGAATACATGTCTTTTAATCAAAAAGGAGACATCTCCACTCTAAATGGCAGTTCTCTGAAATTAGTGGACAAATTCATGTACCATGGTAGCTGTATTGAATGAATCCTAGAAGCAACATCCCATGAAATAACAGCCCCACTACCTCTTATCTTTAAAACCATCCAACTGACATCTGACTTGCATGTGACCTTGACACACTTCAATTCCTAGACATCTCACCTATATCTGCTGGTTCGAGAGAGAGAGAGATTCTGCATTTGAGGATATAGGAATTTGACCAGCTCCAGGGTCCAAATTTGTAACATCTTCTATTTTCAGATATGCACCAACTGAATTTAGGTACTTAAAAATTACGAAACCCTTATCTGCTTGACCACTACGGCCCAAATGTCAGTTTATAGTAGATATAACAAATTTTTTTCATCTAAAAAACGTTTTCACCAGATTGGGATTCGATCATTTTTTTCAAACTTTTGACCAAACTTCCAGTATATCACCCACACACACACATCCACACCCCCAACACACATAGTCAACATATACTTACACACACTATCGCGCTGATTTGTGTAGCCCCTGATATGGTTATATATATATATATGTGTATATATATGTATATTAGGGTAGGTTGATTTTTCATTTTTTCTAAATATCAAAAAGAATAATGCACTGAAATTTGTGTATATACCTATTAAATACTCATAACAAAAATTAGATCTGAATCTTCAACGGTTTTTTGCTAATTTGGCATGAAAGATTTTGAATAAACACGTACTGAAAAGTCCTCGATTTTGCCAGATTTGGTCTAAATATTGATGTAAAAAAACCAATCAATTTCAGTATTGAGCCCTTAGATGAAAACTTTTGCAAGTATGTGCTTGTGCCTTGCTTCAAAACCATACATGGATTGAGAAGTCTCTGTTACTAACTTAACTGCCTGTTCCACACCTTGGGAATGTGAAGGGAAATCTGGCAAGTTAATCTTTTCACCAGTTAGCAATGAATTCTGTAATTCATTGTCAGAAAAGTCTAGTGTGAGTGGTGGCTCACAGACTCCATTTACTGACAAATCTATTAAATCAGTCCAGTGCACAGCTTTAAAGTTGATCATTGGGATCTTTTAAAATCTTTTCTTGACTGGCTTCCCTCTTCTGAAAGAATATAAAAAATAATTTGAGTTTAATTTTTAAATGCAATTTGTTCTGCTTTAATGATATTTGGTGAAATCAGATGTAATCTTTAAAATGTTTCAATAAATTGGCACAAGAACTTCAACCAGTTTTGTATGAATAAATGTTAACTTACCTAATGGCCCAAATTCTTTTTATACCCTCTTCTCTCACTTCAGGTTCATCAAATTTCACCATTGAAAATAAAACATTCTCCGGAAGTAATGCAAAGGCATTATACTGGAGGTTTTTTAATGTAATCCTTTGAACCTCAGTTGGTTGCTTTCGTATCCTGTCAATCATATTATAAATATAAATTTGCTGGTGATGGAACTTATTACTTTTTTTATGCAAATAGCATAAACATTCACAATAAAATTTATCAAACTATATAGTTTGGTCGAAAGATTCTGTGGATATGCCCCACGAGTCCATAGGCACATGAGCCTGATGGCCAAAGTTTACCACCTTGCCTGGTTTAATGGACCAATTTTCCATGATGCAAATCTAGGGTCTACCTTACCTCTAGAAATACCAACTGTATATTCATAGAGTAGTCTTTGGTCACTACTAAGGCTATCCATATCTTTCATTCCAAAATGAAACTCCAGGGGATTCTCATCAGCTGAAAAAGATTTTTGGGGTATATTATGGCAATCATTTGCACATAATTTACCCAATGGACCATTGAATGTAGTGGGGCTTTTTGTGGTGCCATCTAAATGTTTGAATAAAGCTCTAAATGGAAGTTCATTTTGATGTAAGGAGCAACCAATAGTGTGAAGATTTCTTTTTATTTTTTTTTCTAAAAGTGTAACAAGTCCACCTTCTCAGCCTGTATTTGCATTTGTGTTGTCAACAAGGACAGCCTTAATAGTGCTCAAACTTTTAAATTTCTCCAAAACAACAGCCACTTGCTCCAGTATCAGGAAGAACCCTGTGAGTCAAATATATACTCTCATTTGGTGTCTCCTTTGTGATTGTCAAGTGGCATTCAGGTCCTTTGGCTTTTTTCAGAATTTTACTTCCATTTTCCTCCACTGATTCCTTGTAGTGTGTCTTTGTCTGTCCCCCCATCAACTCCTATACAAAGAAGATTCTCCACATTTTCATTATGCTTTTCATAGGCATTTGTTTTCACTTTAGCCTTTGCTCTATTTTACATTTATCCATATAGATATTCTTTATATCTATATTAGGGATAAGAAGGCCCATAGCCCTCAAATCCAAGAGCAAGGCATGGGCAAGGCTGGCTCCAAGATTAGAAGATATATCACCCTTGACTAACTCAAGAGCATACCTTGGAATTTTTGTGAGGTTATAAGGCACTTGGAGAGGACTATCTAGCTGTTTATAATCCTCCGTTTCATCACTTGGAGAAGATGAGTAAGAATGGGAAGAATCACCCTGAACATATGGTGTTGAAGCTATTGGTCGGGATATCTTCATACTTTTTTGTTGACTTTTTTGTCAGAGGACAAGTGCAGATGATGTGCTTAGTCTGGCAATTTTCTTTGGTGTATTTGACATTAATATTGTTACAACTTAAAATGGGCAGGTTGCATGAACATGATGATATATCAAACAATGTATCCAACTTTTCCTTCCAGAATTTTGTTTGGGCAGCAGGTAGATGTTTCCTATTTATTTGCTCTGCCCTCTGAAAGCATAGAATTTTCACCTTGTTGACAACCCTAATTTCCTTTAACAAAGGCAAACGAGGGTTGACAGCCTTCCAAATATCTATCATGTCCTTTGCAATTAATTTAGAAATGCCAAAACAAGAAAGGTGGGGATAAGTGTTTATTAAAAAATAGCTGTATTGAATTATTTGTCAACAAGTTCGGGGCTCAGTTTTATCCAATGGTGATGGTAAAACTGAAAATTTAATTGCACCTTTACTTCGAGTGGAAACTCCAGTGTATTTTCCAGCCATTTTTTAATTAAAATATCTGTAAAAAGAATATATGTATATATATTGTCAGAAAATACATGAAGATGTTTTAAAAAAATTGTAAATAAATGTCAAAATTCATTAAAACAAGTAATAATGTTTACTTACCAAACAACAGTACTGTAGAGTTTAGTTCCAAAATTAACTTGTAAACCAACTTTTCACTTAAAAAAACACTAAATTTTAAAATATAAATAACTTACAATAATTATAAAATGTTTAAATATTTTAATAGTATGTCTATTTTTGTTTTTGGTCATTTAATTAAACATAATATGAAAATGGATAATAAACTTAAAAATATCAATTATTTATTAAATTTTATTATTTAATTTTCCTTTATTCTCAGTTTGAATTTTATGGATACAGGTTTCCAGCATCAGCGATATCACGACTAAAATCACAAAATATTATGTCTTTAAATGCAATTTCGCAAAAAATACAAAATTTTGGAAAAAAATATTTTGTGGGGTAATTTCTGATGTTATTTTGCAACTTTCACCGCATTATTCTTTTTACAGTTCCAAAATCGACCTACCCTAATGTATATGTATACACACACACACACATTCATACCTATGATCAACTTGCAATTATACACATGTACACATACATCTAACCCTAATACTAAGACATCCAACATCCATAGTATCACAGGGAGCAAAACAAAAGATAAAGAATTTGAAAAAATAATGAGATATTAATGTAAAATGGAGAAAGAAAAAGATGCAGAAAAATAAAAAGAAATGAAAGAAAAACATTTTTGTTTACATTGTGTCACCTGTCAACAGATGACCTTAGCAATCTTTATTCAACCTCTATTTACAACTTCTCAGCTCAGCTGAATTACACATAACTCATATTTTTCAGCACAAAAAGACTGGAAATTTAATTTGTATATAAAAAATAAATAAATAAAAGCAAGCTTGACATTCATGACAAATTATTTTATTTTGAATGTTGAGAATTAAATATCATTTATGCAGCCAATGGGAGGAAAGACAAAATGATAGCAGCAAAAATTAAGCCAAGAATAATGTTGAGTAGGACACCATTCCAAGTGGAAGATATCTGGTCCTTAGAATCCTTCAAATGTCCAGATTTTATAAGAATCTTTACATTTGTTTCAAAGAGATCATTCTGTTTGGTTGGGCAGGGCTGCTCTTCAACCTCCATCATGCTAATTAGATTCGTACACCTGTCAAAATTAAGAAAGAAATAATTATAAGTATCTAAGTTATTTCTAATCATATATATATATATATATACAGTGTATCACAAAAGTGAGTACACCCCTCACATTTCTGCAGATATTTAAGTATATCTCTTCAACACTGACAAAATGACACTTTGACTTAATGAAAAGTAGTCTGTGTGCAGCTTATATAACAGAGTTAATTTATTTTCCCCTCAAAATAACTCAAAATATAACCATTAAAAGCTAAACCCCTTCCAACAAAAGTGAGTACACCCCTAAGAAACTAAACTCCTAAATGTCCAAATTGAGTTCTGTTTGTCATTTTCCTTCCAAAATGTTGTGTGACTCATTTGTGTTACTAGGCCCACGTGTTACTAGGCCCATGTGTGCATAGGGAGCGAGTGTGTTCAAATTTTTAGTGCAGCTCTCATACTCACTCATACTGGTCACTGAAAGTTCCAACATGGCACCACATGGCAAAGAACTCTCTGAGGATCTTAAAAGACGTATTGTTGCACTACCTGAAGATGGCCAAGGCTACAAGAAGATTGCCAATACTCTGAAACTGAGCTGCAGCACAGTAGCTAAGATCATCCAGCGTTTTAAAAGACAGAACAGAACAGGCCTTGAGTAGGTTGTCCAAAGAAGCTGAGCGCATGTGCTGAGTGTCACATCCAAATGCTTTCTTTGAAAGATTGGCGTAGGAGTCCTGTCAGCATTGCTGCAGAGATTGAAGAGGTGGGGGGGGGGGTCAGCCTGTTAGTGCTCAGACCATATGTCGCACTCTACATCAAATTGGTGTGCATGGCTGTCACCTCAGGAGGAAGCCTCTTCTGAAGACGATACACAAGAAAGCCTCCAAACAGTTTGCTGAAGACATGTCAACAAAGCACATGGATTACTGGAACCATGTCCTATGGTCTGATGTGATGAAGATTAATTTGTTTGGTTCTGATGGCTTCAAGCATGTGTGGTGGCGAACAGGTGATGAGTACAAAGATAAGTGCCATGCCTACAGAAAAGCATGGTGGTGGGAATGTCATGGTCTAAGGCTGCATGAGTGCTGCAGGTGTTGGAGAGTTATATTTCATTGAGGGAAACATGAACTCCAACATGTACTGTGAAATACTGCAGTAGAGCATGATCCCCTCCCTCCAGAAACTGGGTCGCAGGGCAGTGTTCCATCATGACAATGACCCCAAACACACCTCCAAGATGACCATTGGTTTACTGAAGAGGCTGAGGGTAAAGCTGGCCAAGCATGTCTCCTGACTTGAACCCAACAGAACATCTTTGGGGGATCCTCAAGCGGAAGGTGGAGGTGAGCAAAGTCTCAAATATCTGCCAGCTCCGTGACGTCGTCATGGAGGAGTGGAAGAGCATTCCAGTGGCTACCTGTGAAGTTCTGGTAAACTCCATGCCCAGGAGAGTAAAGGCAGTTCTAGATAATGATGGTGGCCACACAAAATATTGACAATTGACATGGTGTATGTTAATATTGACAACTTTCCCTAAGGGGTGTACTCACTTTTGTTGGCAGGGGTTTAGCTTTTAATGGTTATATTTTGAGAGGAAAATAAATTAACTCTGTTATATAAGCTGCACACAGACTACTTTTCATTGTGTCAAAGTGTCATTTTGTCAGTGTTGTCCCATGAAGAGATATACTTAAATATCTGCAGAAATGTGAGGGGTGTACTTACTTTTGTGATACACTGTATATATATTAAAAGATAACCTCACTTTTTCTTTTACCTATGACTAAAAGTTTCATGTATTTTTAAAAAGATAATCCTCAGAAGAAGGATGGATAAAGAAAAAAATGGATTGAAAGACAAGATTAATAATCTATCATCAATTTTTTTCTTTGTCCATTCATCTGTGACAAGATAAATTCTTCTGCTTCTGGGTGCAATTATGCAAATGTATGTAAGTGTGAGCACATCTGTTATGAGTATGCACATATATAGGTGTGCAGGCATAGACAGCTTATATATATATATATATGTATGAATGTATGTACATGAATGCGTGTGTGTAGTGGTATTGGAAGAATAGCTGAAATAAATTGGACGTGTCAGGTAGATTTTAATAGGGGATCAAATAGAAAGTGAAGAAAGAGTTTTTGATGTCATAAATAGAGATCTTTGGCACTATTATGGTCAGAGGTCAGTAGACAAGACATCAATTTTTTTTAAGCATTTTAGTTTTGAGAGTTTTAACATTTTCATGCCTCTTTAAGGAGCTTCAAAATAATCTGAAGAAGATGCAAAGAGTTGATTCTTCCCAATTGTTAGAAACCCACTGGAAAAGCTAGTCTGATCTAATTAAAGCATCAAGTAATGAATATGGAAATCATACGATAAATGTGTATTTCTCAACTTCTTTCATCACAGAAAAAGAATAATCATCAAAAATTTTGAGTTCTGTTGAGAAGCAAGCACCTGCACCCCCCCATTAAGAATATTATGCAAAATAGTAGCAGCTTTCCTATTTCCTTGGTGAAACTAGTGACAGTCAACAAAGGGTCAACCATAAGAACTCATGCAGTATGTCTGAGAAATGGTCACCTGAGAGTTAGGAATTAAAAAAAAAATCAGTCAGTAACTGGCAGAGGACAAGTAAGGAGCTTCAATTTTAGAGCTAGTGAAACCTTCCCCATCTCCCTTGGGGATGGGCTATGATTTATGGAATAATAGGATTTTCCCTTTATCAACTGAAAAAAAAAAATTTTATGTCTTCCTGTTTTTGAGGCCAGCCGAGAGGGTGCCTTAAACACATTAATAAAGTGAGTGGTATTTTTTCTTGCAACATGTGTCTGACGTTTTGTTTTCAGTAAACTTGTTGTCATCTTTTCATCTCATCTTTGTAACCAGCAAATTTTGTCAAGACCCAGCAATGCAACAATTTTAAGTATAATTTATTTTTTTTGCAGAATCAAAAAATTAATTCTGTTTAAGTTTTATGGGTTATACATTAATACATTCCAACTTGCAATTTGGAAAGCAGAAAATAACATTTTGAAGAATGATCAGGAGCAAAATAAATTTGCCACTTTGAGATGTCAAAGAAAAAAATTAAATCCATATAGTGTTGTTCAACACAAATCAAACTTAGACTACAACACCTAAAATTACCAAAGTTGGAATACAGAAGAGCTAGAGTAGCAAGCATTGAGATTTGGTTTGGTTTGGTTTGGTTTGGCTAACGAAGGCATAGACAGCTATCGATAGGCTATCGATCATATGGAAATCAGACCTGACCGATAAAATGAAATGCTGTTTCTTCCAGGCAGTGGTTGTATTGATACTGCTGTATGGATGCACCACTTGGACGCTAACTAAATAGCTGGAGAAGAAGCTAGACGGCAATTACACAAGAATGCTGCAAGCAATATTGAACAAGTCCTGGTGGCAACACCCCACAAGGCACCAATTATACGGCCACCTGCCTCCCATCACGAAAACTATCCAAGTTAGACGAACCAGACATGCAGGACACTGCTGGAGAAGCAGGTACGAGCTCATAAGTGATGTACTCCTATGGATCCCCACATATGGCCGGGCAAAAGCAGGATGACGAGCTCGAACATACAGCAGCTATGTGAGGATACGGGATGTAGCCCTGAAGACCTGCCAGAGGCGATGAACGATAGGCAGAAGTGGCGAGAGAGAGTCAGGTATATCCGTACTAGCGGCACGACATCATGATGATGATGATCAAATAGTATATCAATCCTTTACGGGTTATTTAATGCAAATATTTGATTCAATAGTAGCAACTATATTTTCATTATTCCATTGCACAGTTATACATTATTAAGTATTCCTTTCTAAAACAATTAGCATACAGTTATATGGTATTGAGTATTATTTACACTATTTACATGTTTTAGATTATTGAACTCAACTTGGAGCTCTCTTAGCAGAGCCTAGTCTAAACTGACTTGCAACCATTGCAGAGGAGTAAGACCTCCACAAAAAATAGTGTGTCCAATAACTTGGTATGGTTCAGGAGCTTTGTTGAGTTTAAAGTCTCTCCTTCATTACTTTTACTCCCGTGTCTACTCTGACCCATAGTAGCAATACCTGTTTGGGTTCCATCTATGAGTCAAATAGATAAATATATCTGTGTGTATGTGTTTTAACTGACTACAATTTCAAATAACTATTCTCAATATAAATACAGATCATTTTCAAATGGATCTATTTGATCCACAGATGGGATTCTAACAGGTATGACCACTCTGGGTCAGAGTGGACATGGGAGTACTAGCAATGATGGAGTACTCCATGCTCCTCAGATCTCAAGAACTGGAGCCTCACCACAGGATGCAGTGTCATGCCTAGGGCACTCCTTTTTTGTAGAGGGTATTATCTTTCAGTAGGGAATGCAGTTGTCATATTCTAAGCCCTGCTGACAGCATATAATCACTGGTTATTGCTTGGCAAGTAGAATCATCAACTATAATTTCTTAAATCTTGACAAAACCATCCCAGCAGAGAAGAATTGTCAGGAAAGTGACAAAAAGGTACCAAGAACTGTAGCATTTATGTCCAACATTTGTCCAACGGTAGAAAAGGACCCATTTTTCTACATGATATTGTTTAACAAAATATTCTGTAGATAGTGAAGATATTAGGCCATGAAACTCAACCTCAGCCAACTTACTTGCCATGAGACCTCTCTTCAATTGATTCTTACTTTATTAAGCATCTCAACAACGTTTCAGCAAGAGAATTCCTTCAATAACCAAGCAGCAGAAAGAATGCATTGGTTCCAGGTCTCCAGAATTCTGTCACTAAAATAAGTTGGCAACAATGTGAAGATATACTGATTTGAATTTTAAGGTTAAAAACTACATTTATTTTAATCCCAACCCAAAAGTAAATAATTGTGTTAGTTTACATCCTGTTTGGGGAATGTTAAATGAAATTAGAGAATAATGATCTTACCTTAGTGTTAGTATGCAATATGCAACTAATTGAAACAGGCTCGAAGTTGGAATTGCGATGGGATGTTCGGTGTCACTAATATTTTTTGTTCTAGCGATGTAGCTGCTTTTAAAAGCGACAAAGAACAACGCTCATATTGTTGAACTTGGTGGAGGGTTTCAAATGCCACCAGTAAAGGCATTCATAGACGACACTACAATCTTCTCATCCAAAGAATCTACTACTCGCAAGATATTAAGTCTGATGGACAAGCAGATAATTTGGTGTAAGATGAAATTCAAACCCCAAAAGTCGAGAAGTCTCTCACTTAGGAAAGGAAAAGTGAATATAAATATAAATTTCAAAGTAGGTGGTCAAAGGATCCCCTGTGTGTCAAAAGAACCGGTGAAACGTTAGGGACGTTAGTTTGATGAGTCTTTGAAAGATATGAATCAACCTAAAGAAACATCGAGAACATTACAAGAAGGTCTCCATAAGATTGATAGCTGTTCTTTACAAGGAAAATTCAAGATTTGGTGCCTGCAGCATATATTTATTCCGATGTTATTAGGGCCCCTACGAGAATACGAAATTGTTACAAGTACGGTTGAGTCAATGAAGATAAATAACTGTACCTGAAAATGGTTGGGTTTACCTCCACGTGTGCCTGATGTTGCTTTGTACTGCAGACAAGCGAAAATAAAATTACCGTTCAAATCAATTGTGGAGAAATTCAAATTTGGAAAAATTAGACTCCAAATGATGCTGGATGACTTAAAGGATAGTGATAAAATCACTAAAACCTACGTTGAAAACAGGAAAGAAGTGGAAAGGGACAGGGACACCATAAGAAGTAATAAAGTCAACCTTGCGTTCAAAGAAATCTTAGGACACACTCAAACTGGGAAACAAGGTTTCGATACTGATGAAAAGCAACAGTGGTCAAAAACTACCGGTAAAATTGCCGAGATATGGTTATTCAGGACGTAAGGAGTGAAGTTTACAATAAAATATTCCTCAAAGGAGTTCAGCAATCTCAATAAGGCCCATGGACGAACTGGGAGGAGACCTTGCAAAAGTCTCTTACTTGGAACGGCGTATGGCAGATGGCTACTCTCAGGTTGAGTTTTCTAATACGCTCTACGTACGACCAACTTTCTTAAAAAAATCTACCTGTCCTCTATGTAATGGCAAACCACAAACATTGGACCATGACCTCATCACTTGTATGACAGTTCTTGAAAATGGGAAATATACCTGGAGGCACAACAGAATATTGAAGGTGTTGGTCAGATTTATAAAGAATAATATGAAATCTGAACCAATTATTTCAACCCAGAAATTTATTTCAGAGAGGGACAGAATATACGACGGCTCTAAGCAACAATCAAGCATCGAGTTATACCCGGTGAAAACCTTTCTGGATCAAGTGGAGATTGGGATGTATCTGCCGACTTACCTGAATGGCATAATAATTACCCCAAAAAACAATATCTCGCAAAGGTCTTCGACCAGATATCGTTCTTCTGTCAATGGCAAACCTTCAAATCATCGTGATAGAACAATCAATATCGTATGAAAGCCTAATGGATCAAAGTCACGAGTACAAAACCAACAAATACGAAGATCTGAAAAAAAGGGCTGGAAAAGGAAGGATATAGCGTGATCATGAAAGCTATGGAAATAGGAACAATAAGTTTCGTAACAGGCACCACGTACCAGTTTCTGAATCAAATCGGAATCAAAGGGTGTAATAGAGCCAAATGTATAAAACGACCCATAGAAATAACTGAAAATAGTTCCATGTGGATATGGAACAAAAGAAACATCCCATGGAACAATTCAAAATAAAGTTAGTTAAACCGACACTCGATCGCAAATGCGTAACAAGATTCACGTAATATTCTCATAACGCACGCACTAATTTTTCAAATCATATTTTGCCGTTACACTTCTGAGTCAACATCTAAGGCAAGCGTAGTAAATAACTAATAGGGCCTCTGTGATATATACATTTATATTCAGTGAGGGGGCCGGTGTGCAAATAAAACCGTTGGAGGATGGCCCCGAAACGGTGCACGTTCTCTCTTGATGACCCTAATACGATTTTTCGGAAAAGAAAAGGATTAAGGCTAAAACTTTTATTCAACGAAGGAAATACCATTATGTAGAGTTATTCTGTGTAATGATAACGGCAAGATTAGCGTCTGTCTGTCCGCACACTTTTGGGTGAGTATCAATTACTTAAGTAATTTCCTCCCACTTACCTCGGCTACGATTATCGTGGTCACCATTTTGAAGTTGTTTTTACTGTGTAGTTACCTCCCTTAGATTAGTAGGGCAAAGTAGGAAAAAATTCAGATCATCCCAAAACATGTCTCTGTCTCTTAGAATATAGTACCCTAGGCGACCAGAATGTAAGACAAGGTCAGTTTAAGGTGAAGTGCCTCGCTAGAGGCAAGCCTCTCGGCTGAGGACAAATTTAAAAGTTGCTTCGGTATTCTTTTTCAATCGGTTCCCTAAAAAAAAGTTAATTCACGGTTAGGTCTAGCAACTTTCAACGTCCCCATAAAATAAATACTTCAAGCATCAATGTTACATACTTGAATATCTAAATAGGTTGATAAATGGGTCCATTGACTGCCACAGTTATCTGCTGGATTTTGAATTGACAATTTTAACTGTAAAAAGTTCAACTTGTGTGATTAGTGCATTCAAAAGTATATTGAAAGTATATTGAAAAAGAAAGATTTATTTGCAATTAATTTTTATAACAAATTCATTTTTAATGCTTTTATTTCTAACACATTTTAGCGTAAAATCATTTCCGATGAATTTTTAGAGTAAAATAATTTCCAATGCATTTTTAGAGTAAAATCATTTCTAAAACTTTTCGATGAGAAAGACGGGCCTCTTTACAGTTTAACAATTTCTTTTAACATTTTTCACGAAGATACGTTTTTCTCAGTTTATTTGGTAACGTTCAGGGAGGTATTGAAAGTAAAGTATATTTTCAAATATCCAATTGAATGAGTCACTTCAACCTTTAGAATGTTAAATCTGGAACGGACCCTAATCGACCTGTTTCACTAAATCTAAAAATGTCATGGTTTCCAGAAAGAACTTTTCTCTATTCTATTGCCAAAAAGCTAGTGAGTATAATTAGGTACAAATACCCAGCACCTGTTTGTAGCAGACCATAAGTCTCAGATTAGAAACAAACCAAAAGTATCTGTCCAAAGTCTCAGACTAGAAACAAACCAAAAGTATCTGTCCAAAGTCTCAGACTAGAAACAAACCAAAAGTATCTGTCCAAAGTCTCAGACTAGAAACAAACCAAAAGTATCTGTCCAAAGTCTCAGACTAGAAACAAACCAAAAGTATCTGTCCAAAGTCTCAGACTAGAAACAAACCAAAAGTATCTTTCCAAAGTCTCAGACTAGAAACAAACCAAAAGTATCTGTCCAAAGTCTCAGACTAGAAACAAACCAAAAGTATCTGTCCAAAGATTTCATGACGGTTAATAAGTTTTATCATCTCCTGAATTTCAGGACTGACATGCATGTAAGTATTTGAAAGGAATACTAAAATATTTATTTACATTGTACACATAGAAAAATGAGTACTGATACAACATGTCTTTCGTAAACTATTGCTCATTACCAAAGAAATAATACATAAAAAGACAACTCAACCTCTTGTTATTTGTTTTGCCTATTTTATTTACAATTCATTTTTGCATTAAGATTTTTATAACATTACTCTGCTGCAGTATTAAACATTTTGTTACGAACTCATTCCACATAATTCGCTTCAATATTCGCATTACCATTATTACAAATCTATTTACATAATAATGGCATTCTTTAAGCAAAAAGAAAAAAAAAACTCTTGCTTTAGTTTTGAGGAATTTGTAGTGGAATATGGAAGAAAGGAAAGTAATGAAAAATTAATTGTATTTATGTAAGTATTTATCCAATTTCTATGACTTAAGCAGGGTGTTTTATATTAAAGGCATTTTATATTAAAGGCCTTCACATGATGAATCTCAGGACCAGAACTGGGGTCCTCTTTTTTAAATGTTTGAGATTTTGTTAGTTTGCTTCTGTTGTTGGTTTAGGGAATTCAAATAAATTCAAAGACTTTTCTGCTTTTACATTTGGAATAACTTTTTCCATTACTCATTTGAAATAAGTATAAGATGTAGTTATTTTATACCCTTCGAACTTAGTGATATTATTTTATGTCTATTGAAAAAACACACTTTATTAGTCTGAATTTCACTTCTAAAACTTGCCATTTAGGTTTATTAAAAACCTTTGATTTAAAGTTTATCTAACATTTTCCACTTAAACTTTAAGTGAAAAATGTTAGATAAGCTTTAACATTTTTCACTTATAGCTAATTTGATATTCTCTAAAAATAAATAAATACCCTTCATGATAAACATAATTTTTTTTTTTGCGTTTTATCGTGATGAAAAAAATTCAAGTTTATCATTAGATGTAATCTATATTTGTTTTTAACAGGCGTGGTTCAATCACCGGGCTGACTCCGTGCGTCTTCGGACTGCTTACTTTGTCAATGCTTTCAGGACATAAATTGTGTTTTTAAATATCTGTAGAATGGACGCAACTTGGTCGGAACGTCTTGTGACGGTTGGGGAAGTTATTGAGAACGAGCTGCCGAAGATGTTGGCAATTCCAAGAACGAGACAATTTTCCGGAGACAAAAATAATATAAGTTTTTATTGCATTATGATTATGTAACTATATATGATAGTTAAAGGAAATGTTTTGCACACCAAGTAGGAGGGAAAAGACTTGCCGAGGAATTTAGTTGGCGTTTTTGCTTTATGCCAATTAGCATAGAGTGTTGGTGCTGTCCAAAGAATTTTTGACGACAGGAACTTCTTTACTTTAGAGTTTCTTTTCAGCTGGAAGATCTTCCCCCATGGGCAAATTTTGGAGTCTCGTCTTTCTCTCTTGGTCCCTACTCTCAACTCTACTTAAAACAGTCCAGATTTTATTGACGAAATTTATAAAGCATGTTATATATAACATCTCTGACTGGTCAGCTAATCAGGAGCTAGTTACTATTCACAGCGGTCGAGGGGAGGAGTAAAAATCCCTCGACTCTTTTTTTATAGGACACCCATATTTTAGTCACCCATTACGGATCATGTCATATCACATTTAATTATTCTACTAATGAGGACCAAGCTTTTATTCACAGAGCTCGAGGGAGTGGACGAAAAATAAACCCTCGACCACATGTTTGACTCACCCTGTTTTTTTTTTTACCTTTCAGTTTCGCCGAGTACGATTTGATAGGGATCAGGCAGTGCGATGTGTCTGGGTTTGCGGGTAGCACCTGGAACTTTTCATGACTTTAGTTTGCCTAGAGGTCTTTGTCCGCATTTATAAACTCAGAAGAATTAATCTATATCAAACTTTTTATAATCTTAATATGTTTTTCTGTTGACATTTTTGCTGTTGTTCTTATTAATCTTACCATCAGGTAATATTTCATATCTTAAAATTAAAGAAAACTGCTACTTATGAAGATTTTTATCACGTGAAAAGTTAACGTCAATATTTTGTTGGATTTAATTTATCGGAGACTTTTTTCAACTACGAAATTTATTTAGAAATGTCATTATTTTATTAAACTCATTTTTGCTTACTGTTTTTATCTAAATATTTAAAAACAAATGTTGAACTTTACACCTTGAAAAAACAACAACAAAAAAACAAAACAAAAATAGAAATGAATTTGGTGTTTTTATATTACCAAAAAAAATGTAAAAGTCATTTAAGAATGTTTTTAGATGAAGTTTATGTCAAAATTAAATTCAATGAATTTAATAAGACAATATTTCAAAATATTTAATAAGAACAATGTTAAATTAAAATGTTGTTATATTCCTATTGTGGCAAATTTAATTAATAATAAGTAAGTAAGTTGGCGACCGTAACGCTACACAACCTATATCTAGGATGACATAAATAAAAGTAAAATTGGTGACCGTAGTCGAGGGTGACCCGAAGGTTTCCTTTTCAATAGCTACTATACCAAGGTGTAGGGAAGGGCGCTACTCCTTTCCCTAGATTGCTCCACTTTACTCTTGTTCCATACTTTATAATGCTGAGTGTTAAGCAAGGAGGCATCAAGTACCATTTTTTGAGTTTTTAGTATGACTCGACCTGGGATTGAATCTAGGTCGCCCGGACCATAGACGAACACTCTAACCATCATGCTTTTTAATGTTACTAATTAATAATAGTAATATTAAAATGCTTAGGAATAAGCAACGTAGTGAGCCCCCTAAATGCAAGTGCATAGATAAAGCCTTGTGTCTTCTCAAGGGGAAATATCATTATGAATGCATTGTGTATAAGGTGGAGGTATATATTTTTTGATGATAATAATGTTAGTAGAAGGGATTTAAAAAAGTGCATATAGGTCCTATATAAAGTCCTTTAAAAAATTACAATCAAAGAAGTAGTTTCGCACACGAAACACATCGGCACAGAACTAGTTTATTTAACTACATGCGGGAAATGAAAAAGGATTTAGGTACAGACCCTATATGAAAATTGGAGATAGTAAAGAAATGTGGCAAATATAAGGCAGACGATAAATATTGTGAAATATGTATGAAGGAGAAACTAGCAATAGCTTCCGACAATAATCTTAATGTATTACTCAATCAAAATCGGGAAATACTTAATATTTGCAGGCATAAAAAAAGTTTTGTAACTTGGTTGGTAAAATATATCTTTTTTCTTTGTTTGCTTTTTTTAAAATATGAATTTAAAACAAAATCCTTTTTTAAAATACTTTCGGGTGACATTTTAATAAATAAAATGCAATTGACCCAAACCTCTCTAGTCAGAACTTATCCGGATGATCTGTTGATGTGAAGCTTTGGTAGATTACTTCTGTCTGTCTGTCTGTCTGTCTGTCTCTCTCTATATATATTTATAAGAATGAATTTATTCACCCCTTCCACCACGGGAAGGAAGTATGATACACGATCAATTTTTAAACGGAGTAAAATTGGTTTGAAATCACAGTTTTCCTTCTCATAGGCTGGTTGCCTAAAAGAAGTCTGAAGTGTCCTGTCTACCCTATTATTTACTCTAGAGGACAAATATGAATTTTTGCCTTTCCCAAGAGCATTAACACGAAATGCAAACTGTCTCATTGAAGATTTAATCTCAGTTTGCTGTGTGTATTTCTTACAATGATAATCAATTGCGCTCCAAGTATTGAACCGAAAGGGAAGATAAAAATGAAGATGAATAGAATAAAAATAAATACTGATTACATCAAATAAATAGATATAAAAATATCTCTCTATAATCATTGTTGACATGTTTACAAAGACCTTGAAAATCATTGGACTTGATAAAACTTTTTAAGTTTAAAAATCCAAGGGACATAACCAGTATTATGTTTTCAAGGGAACATACTCATTAAAAAATTAAAGAGTTATTTTTCTTGAATGAAAACGAGGGCGAGGAAAAGACTAGATTTTATAGCGCTCTTATTATTTGGGATATGCATATAGTGAAGATAAAAGTTGAACTTTTCGTTGAGAAAGGTCTCTTTGATTTTGGAAAAAAAAAATTTTTTTTTTCTCGTTTGCTGAAGCTACATTTTCCTTAACTTGGTTGGTACTGTTAAGGCAGGCCATGAAAATAAAACCTATTTTCAAATATCCCATTAAATGTGTCACTTCCAACTATAGACTCCTTGAATCTATGACTTTCAATGTCAAAAGAAAAAAAAAATCAATCCCCACTCAACATTTTTAGGATTTTATAGGCGGGGTGGGGGGAACATAGAAGAAGAAATGAAAAATTGATAGTATTCAACCCTTCCTCACAAGAAGAATGTGACACAAGGTGAATTTTTTAAGTGGAGTAAAGTTTGTTTGACTGGTTGCCTGATAAAAGGGTAAAGAACACTGGGTATTTACTCAAATCTTAGTCAACTGGATTAATGTAGAATACGTCGACTGCATCTCTGCAGAAGGTTAAGACCCCCACCTACAAACGACTGTCTTGGATATAACACTAAACCATCGCATAGTGAGGCTACAATCCTGGAGCGTTGGGAAAAGTGGGGTATCACTTCATTGATATTACTCCTAGTTCTACTCAGACTTGAAGAGGTACGACCAGTTATGGGTGAAATAAAACTGTTCAATAATTTACTAAAGGATTATAATAAGTTACTTGAAACCATTCAATTATGTGCAAACAAATGATTAATATTAAATAGAATCATAAGAGACTTATTCTAATTCCTCTATTCATAGAAAAGTTGTGTTGAAAAACGTAGGGAAAAAGAAAAGAGCAGGAAAAGAGAAGGTTTAATAGAAAAGTTGAGTAGAAAAAGAGGATAAGATTAAAGGGAGGAGAGGGGTAAGACGAGAGAAATATTGATAGAAAATGAGAGTAGAAAAAGAGGATGAGATTAAAAATAGAAAAGGGAGAAAGAAGCAATATATTTTATATGGAGGTAATGCTTGAAACAACTCAATTATAACAAGATAATATTCAGAAAGCAGAGAGAAGGATTGATAGAAAAGTGGAGTAGAAAAATAGGATGAGATTAAAAAGAGAAAAAGGAGAAAGAAGAGAGAAGGATTGATAGAAAAGTGGAGTAGAAAAAAAGGATAAGATTAAAGAGAGAAAAAGGAGAAAGAAGAGAGAAGGATTGATAGAAAATGGAGTAGAAGAAGAGGAGGAGATTTACGAGGGAAAAAGGAGAAAGAAGAGAAAAGGATTGTTAGAAAAGTGGAGTAGAAAAAGAGGATGAGATTAAAGAGAGAAAAAGGAGAAATAAGAGAAAAGGATTGTTAGAAAAGTGGAGTAGAAAAAAACTGACGAGATTAAAAAGAGAAAAAGGGGGAAAGAAGAGAGAAGGATTTTTATGAAAGTGGAGTAGAAAAAGAGGATGAGATGAAAAAGAGAAACAGGGAGAAAGAAGAGAGAAGGATTGATAGAAAAGTGAAGTAGAAAAAGAGGATGAGATTAAAGAGAGAAAAAGGAGAAAGAAAAGAGAAGGATTGATAGAAAAGTTGAGTAGAAAAAGAGGATGAGATTAAAGAGAGAAAAAGGAGAAAGAAAAGAGAAGGATTGACAGAAAAGTGAAGTAGAAAAAGAGGATGAGATTAAAGAGAGAAAAAGGAGAAAGAAGAGAGAAGGATTGACAGAAAAGTGAAGTAGAAAAAGAGGATGAGATTAAAGAGAGAAAAAGGAGAAAGAAGAGAGAAGGATTGATAGAAAAGTGAAGTAGAAAAAGAGAATGAGATTAAAAAGAGAAAAAGGAGAAAGAAGAGAGAAGGATTGATAGAAAAGTGGAGTAGAAAAAGAGAATGAGATTAAAAATAGAAAAGGGGAGAAAGAAGAGAGGAGGATTGATAGAAAAGTGGAGTAGAAAAAGAGGATGAGATTAAAGAGAGAAAAAGGAGAAAGAAGAGAGAAAGATTGATAGAAAAGTGGAGTAGAAAAATAGGATGAGATTAAAGAGAGAAAAAGGTGAAAGAAGAGAGAAGGATTGATAGAAAAGTGAAGTAGAAAAAGAGGATGAGATTAAAGAGAGAAAAAGGAGAAAGAAGAGAGAAGGATTGATAGAAAAGTGGAGTAGAAAAAGAGGATGAGATTATAGAGAGAAAAAGGAGAAAGAAGAGAGAAGGATTGATAAAAAAGTGGAGTAGAAAAATAGGATGAGATTAAAGAGAGAAAAAGGAGAAAGAAGAGAGAAGGATTGATAGAAAAGTGAAGTAGAAAAAGAGGATGAGATTAAAGAGAGAAAAAGGAGAAAGATGAGAGAAGGATTGATAGAAAAGTGAAGTAGAAAAAGAGGATGAGATTAAAGAGAGAAAAAGGAGAAAGAAGAGAGAAGGATTGATAGAAAAGTGAAGTAGAAAAAGAGGATGAGATTAAAGAGAGAAAAAGGAGAAAGAAGAGAGAAGGATTGATAGAAAAGTGAAGTAGAAAAATAGGATGAGATTAAAGAGAGAAAAAGGAGAAAGAAGAGAGAAGGATTGATAGAAAAGTGGAGTAGAAAAAGAGGATGAGATTAAAGAGAGAAAAAGGAGAAAGAAGAGAGAAGGATTGATAAAAAAGTGGAGTAGAAAAATAGGATGAGATTAAAGAGAGAAAAAGGTGAAAGAAGAGAGAAGGATTCATAGAAAAATGAAGTAGAAAAAGAGGATGAGATTAAAAAGAGAAAAAGGAGAAAGAAGAGAGAAGGATTGATAGAAAAGTGGAGTAGAAAAATAGGATGAGATTAAAGAGAGAAAAAGGTGAAAGAAGAGAGAAGGATTCATAGAAAAATGAAGTAGAAAAAGAGGATGAGATTAAAAAGAAAAAAGGAGAAAGAAGAGAGAAGGATTGATAGAAAATGGAGTAGAAAAAGAGGATGAGATTAAAGAGGGAAAAAGGACAAAGATGAGAGAAGGATTGATAGAAAAGTGGAGTAGAAAAAGAGGATGAGATTAAAGAGAGAAAAAGGAGAAAGATGAGAGAAAGATTGATAGAAAAGTGGAGTAGAAAATGAGGATGAGATTAAAGAGAGAAAAAGAAGAAAGATGAGAGAAGGATTGATAGAAAAGTGGAGTAGAAAAGAAGGATGAGATTAAAGAGAGAAAAAGGAGAAAGAAGAGAGAAGGATTGATAGAAAAATGGAGTAGAAAAATAGGATGAGATTAAAGAGAGAGAAAGGAGAAAGAAGAGAGAAGGATTGTTAGAAAAGTGAAGTAGAAAAAGAGGATGAGATTAAAGAGAGAAAAAGGAGAAAGAAGAGAAAAGGATTGTTAGAAAAGTGGAGTAGAAAAAGAGGATGAGATTAAAAAGAGAAAAAGGAGAAAGAAGAGAGAAGGATTGATAGAAAAGTGGAGTAGAAAAATAGGATGAGATTATAGAGAGAAAAAGGTGAAAGAAGAGAGAAGGATTGATAAAAAAGTGGAGTAAAAAAAGAGGATGAGATTAAAGAGAGAAAAAGGAGAAAGAAGAGAGAAAGATTGATAGAAAAGTGGAGTAGAAAAATAGGATGAGATTAAAGAGAGAAAAAGGAGAAAGATGAGAGAAGGATTGATAGAAAAGTGAAGTAGAAAAAGAGGATGAGATTAAAGAGAGAAAAAGGAGAAAGATGAGAGAAGGATTGATAGAAAAGTGGAGTAGAAAAAGAAGATGAGATTAAAAAGAGAAAAAGGAGAAAGAAGAGAGGAGGATTGATAGAAAAGTGGAGTAGAAAAAGAGGATGAGATTAAAAAGAGAAAAAGGAGAAAGAAGAGAGAAGGATTGATAGAAAAGTGGAGTAGAAAAATAGGATGAGATTAAAGAGAGAAAAAGGAGAAAGATGAGAGAAGGATTGATAGAAAAGTGGAGTAGAAAAATAGGATGAGATTAAAGAGAGAAAAAGGGGAAAGAAGAGAGAAAGATTGATAGAAAAGTGGAGTAGAAAATGAGGATGAGATTAAAGAGAGAAAAAGAAGAAAGATGAGAGAAGGATTGATAGAAAAGTGAAGTAGAAAAAGAGGATGAGATTAAAGAGAGAAAAAGGAGAAAGATGAGAGAAGGATTGATAGAAAAATGGAGGAGAAAAATAGGATGAGATTAAAGAGAGAGAAAGGAGAAAGAAGAGAGAAGGATTGTTAGAAAAGTGAAGTAGAAAAAGAGGATGAGATTAAAGAGAGAAAAAGGAGAAAGAAGAGAAAAGTATTGATAGAAAAGTGGAGTAGAAAAATAGGATGAGATTATAGAGAGAAAAAGGTGAAAGAAGAGAGAAGGATTGATAGAAAAGTGGAGTAGAAAAAGAGGATGAGATTAAAGAGAGAAAAAGGAGAAAGAAGAGAGAAGGATTGATAGAAAAGTGAAGTAGAAAAAGAGGATGAGATTAAAGAGTGAAAAAAGGAGAAAGAAGAGAAAAGGATTGATAGAAAAGTGGAGTAGAAAAAGAGGATGAGATTAAAGAGAGAAAAAGGAGAAAGAAGAGAGAAGGATTGATAGAAAAGTGGAGTAGAAAAAGAGGATGAGATTAAAGAGAGAAAAAGGAGAAAGATGAGAGAAGGATTGATAGAAAAGTGGAGTAGAAAAAGAGGATGAGATTATAGAGAGAAAAAGGAGAAAGAAGAGAGAAGGATTGATAGAAAAGTGGAGTAGAAAAAGAGGATGAGATTAAAGAGAGAAAAAGGAGAAAGATGAGAGAAGGATTGATAGAAAAGTGGAGTAGAAAAAGAGGATGAGATTAAAGAGAGAAAAAGGAGAAAGAAGAGAAAAGGATTGATAGAAAAGTGGAGTAGAAAAAGAGGATGAGATTAAAGAGAGAAAAAGGAGAAAGAAGAGAGAAGGATTGATAGAAAAGTGGAGTAGAAAAAGAGGATGAGATTATAGAGAGAAAAAGGAGAAAGAAGAGAGAATGATTGATAGAAAAGTGGAGTAGAAAAAGAGGATGAGATTAAAGAGAGAAAAAGGAGAAAGAAGAGAAAAGGATTGATAGAAAAGTGGAGTAGAAAAAGAGGATGAGATTAAAGAGAGAAAAAGGTGAAAGAAGAGAGAAGGATTGATAGAAAAGTGGAGTAGAAAAAGAGGATGAGATTAAAGAGAGAAAAAGGAGAAAGAAGAGAAAAGGATTGTTAGAAAAGTGGAGTAGAAAAAAACAGACGAGATTAAAAAGAGAAAAAGGGGGAAAGAAGAGAGAAGGATTTTTATGAAAGTGGAGTAGAAAAAGAGGATGAGATGAAAAAGAGAAACAGGGAGAAAGAAGAGAGAAGGATTGATAGAAAAGTGAAGTAGAAAAAGAGGATGAGATTAAAGAGAGAAAAAGGAGAAAGATGAGAGGAGGATTGATAGAAAAGTGGAGTAGAAAAAGAGGATGAGATTAAAGAGAGAAAAAGGAGAAAGATGAGAGAAGGATTGATAGAAAAGTGGAGTAGAAAAAGAGGATGAGATTAAAGAGAGAAAAAGGAGAAAAGAGAGAAGGATTGATAGAAAAGTGGAGTAGAAAAAGAGGATTAGATTAAAAATAGAAAAGGGGAGAAAGCAGAGAGAAGGATTGATAGAAAAGTGGAGTAGAAAAAGATAATTAGATTAAAAATAGAAAAAGGGAGAAAGAAGACAAAAGGATTGTTAGAAAAGTGGAGTAGAAAAAAAAAGACGAGATTAAAAAGAGAAAAAGTGTGAAAGAAGAGAATGAGATTTAAATAAAAGTGAAGTAGAATAAGACGATGAGATGAAAAAGAGAAACGGGGAGAAAGAAGATAGAAGGAATAATAGAAAAGTGGAGTAGAATAAGAAGATGACATTAAAAAGAAAAAAAGGAGGAAGAAGAGAGTAGGATTGATAGAAAAGTGGAATAGAAAAAGAAGATGAGATTAAAAAGAAAAAAAGGAGGAAGAAGAGAGAAGGATTGATAGAAAAGTGGAGTAGAAGAAGAGGATGAGATTAAAGAGAGAAAAAGGAGAACGAAGACAGAAGGGTTGATAGAAAAGTGGAGTAGAAAAAAAAAGACGAGATTAAAAAGAGAAAAAGGGGGAAAGAAGAGAGAAGGATTTATGTGAAATTGAAGCAGAAAAAGAGGATGAGATGAAAAAGAGAAACGTGGAGAAAGAAGAGAGAAGGATTGATAGAAAATTGGAGTAGAAAAAGAGACCGAGATTAAAAACAGAAAAGGGGAGAAAGAAGAGAGAACGATTGATAGAAAAATGGAGTAGAAAAAGAGAATGAGAATAAAGAAAGAAAAAGGGAGAAAGAAGAGAGAAGGATTGATAGAAAAGTCGAGTAGAAAAAGAGGATGAGATTAAAGAGAGAAAAAGGGAGAAAGAAGAGAGAAGGATTGATAGAAAAGTGGAGTAGAAAAAGAGGATGAGATTATAGAGAGAAAAAGGAGAATGAAGAGAGAAGGATTGATAGAAAAGTGGAGTAGAAAAAGAGGAGATTTACGAGGGAAAAATGAGAAAGAAGTGAGAAGTATTGATAGAAAAGTGGAGTAGAAAAAAAAAAGATTTGAGGTCGCGGAGGATATTAGCTAAGGTATTTTTGACACATTTATTCCAGTGAGTTCATACTTAATGGCAATACGACTGAAAGTATTCTTTTTATACGATGTAAAATTGCACTTTTTTTTTCTTGCACGTGAGATAAATTTTCTATTTTGGAAACAAGAAAAAATCGCTGTGAGCTGAACGCCATTTAATAATGGTATGTTTTGTACTTGTACAATCCGGTTTTTGAACGGAAAAAAATCTTTCTGAAAGTTTCGAAACTGGCTACATAAGTTTTTTCAACTTGTCTATAATTCAAGACCTCACCACGTCTATAACTTGTCAAGACGTCAAGACCTGATCACTTCTATAACGTCTAGACGTCAAAATCTCACCACTTCTATAACTTGTCTAGACGCCAAGACCTCACTTTTTTTTATTACTTATCTAGACGTCAAGACCTGATCACTTCTATAACTTGTCTAGACGCGAAGACCTCACTATTTTTATTACTTATCTTGACGTCAAGACCTGATCACTTCTATAATGTCTAGACGTCAAAACATCACCACTTCTATAACTTTTTTAGACATCAAGATCTCATCACTTCTATAACTCGTTTACCACTACGGTTGAATTTTGAATTTTAAAATTTAAAAGTTAAAGCTTCAGAGTCCATACATTTTGATCACATCTATAGCCCATAAAGAAGTACACGTGACGAATTTTAAATTTTCCTCAAAAATGATGTTTTGTAGCGTTCACATGTGCATAAAAAGAAGAGAAAATAAATGACAAACAACTTAACAAAAGCACAAATATTTCATTTAACCGAAAAACACATTAACAGAAAAATAAGACAAACAAAAATAGTTACTATCTGTACACTGTCGGCCAAGATATTACTGTCAGTCTTTTCGTTGAGGTCCATCTGACCACTATCCACGGATTCATGTCCCATGTTAATCAGCAGTGAACCTCTATTTAAATTATCTAGCGGTACGTCACATCCGTCCATTGGTGATCAGTATTTGATCACAAGTGTTTTACTTTATGACATAAAGATACTAGGGTTATGACATAAAGATACTACGGATATTATTAGATATTATTTATTACCAAACTCTACAACAGTGAAATTCTTTAACCTAAAATAAAATTACATGAATATATATAAAAAATATACTTATTTTTAAACCATGATGTATTTTTGGTTACAGACTTTCAGTACGGTAAAAATTGGAAATAAATAATACCTAACATTATTCACCAGAGATAATAAAATCCTGGGATCTTTGGTGTAGAAGAAAGCAAAAATTTGGGTCGGGTGTACTTATGGGCAATATCATGAATAATACTAAATATTATTTGTTCTGATTGTACAATTTTCTTATCTTTGGTTTATGAACAATATTAACTTTATTTTTTTATGAAAAAATTGTTCGGGGTGTTATGAGAAATACTGGCGATAATGATGCAGAAGAGTGTATTAACAGTATTAAGAATTAAGGTTTGCGGTGGGAATCAAGATATTTGCTCTGTTTCCTCTTCGCGTTGAGCCTGCTTTTGAAACTGCCAATGTGATGGATTGACTGTGTAACAATCCAAATCCTCTTAACCCACAACAAAAAAAGCGACGACATCTATTCTTTAATTGAGATAAAACTGCTGAATTAATCTCCTTTTATGTTCGTTTTCTTTCTTTCTGAGGAGATTTGTTTTTAACTTGAGTATATTTAATTGCATATAAACACTATTTGCTCGAATTTAATTCAATTTGTACATGAAGTCCACTTCATATACAAACTTTAATATTTAATGAAATGGCATCTGTTGATTTTGGTTATATGTGTAGAGAAGAGGAAAATCTCGTATTTTGGTTTGGCGCGCAATTTAATTCGACACTTAATTTCACCCAATCAGGATGACTTATCCTATTCAGCCCGGACCTTCATTTCCGGCTTGCAAAACGGGTGAGCGGCCAAACCCAGTCTCTTTGGCTTGAGACGGTGACCAGAACAGACGTTTCTTTGGCCGTCCCTGCTTAGCGATGCTTTTTAACATAGCAGCACGAGCAGCGGCAGCATGGATACTCAACGAGGGAACCATCTAATTTATGGATTCCCAGTTGAACATAAATTAGAAACATACAACATGCCTCGCACAGGCCCAACTTTGTGTCACCCCAAAAATTGGCTATGTCGATCCGAGCGTAACTCCGCTCTCGACACACAAGTTACCTTTTCACCTCTGGTCCATATTAATGGAGATAACGCAGATTCTCCCCCCAAAATAGCAGATACAAAACTACACGGTGACTCTAAACACAATCCCTCACACGTCCGACAACACACGCTGCTTTCTCAACATCTCGCTACGCCATTTCGTCTCCAACACTAACAAGCCTAAACTCCACGAGTCTTGCAGCACCAAAAGCAAACCATATTCCATGCTGCAAATAAAAACTTCCTTTGATGTGTTGTTAAAGAAAAGTTTCGTAATTCATTTGTTTTGCCTAAAAAATATAGTGTTAGAGAAATTAATAATTTCCTCGAAACGCTATATATGTCATTCAAACGAGAAATAACCCCAAAAAACAGGAGCAAAGACGAAAACAAAAACAAACACCAAAAAAACAAATACGGACAAAAAAGTTACACATCGGATTTATGACAATAATTCCATGATATGATGCTAAATACAAATAAATCTGTTTTGGAATTCATCTTCATTCCCATAAGTAAAAGAAATTATGTCGATGATAAAAAAGAAAAGTTAGTTCAACATTTGACGAATAACTGCTGCTCTCACTGTATTTTAATTTATCAATTAATAAGAAACAAAATCTACCAAAATTCGGAAAGAAATGAGGCAATTAATTAATTGATTGGTAGTTAGTATTTTATTATTAATTAATGACAAAATGATTTAACTTTTAATTGATATATTATTAATTACTTAATAACGTATTACATTTAAATTAATTGATTTTCTATTTATTTAATTAATAGGCAAAGCTGGCCTATGCAAAACCTTTTGGCAACAGGATGAAAAAAGAAGGATAAAGATCTAACAAATATATAATGAATCCTTTGTGTGTGTATATATATATATATATATATATATAAGAGAGCTTGAAACTACCTAACGGATCTTCAGGATAATTCTGCCTTAAGAGGGATGGCCCAAACGACATTTTATTATCAAATGCAAATTTCTTAATCACTCTAGTGGCCACTTTGATAAGAAAATATCGTTTTGGCCAACTTTCTTGAGTCAGAATTATCCTGAAGATCCGTTATGAAACCTTGGTTGGTAGTTTCTCGTTCTTTTAGGTATTCTAGTTTTGCTCTACTTACTGTATTGAGCACTTTTATATATTAATTTTTCTGACTCTGTCGGTGTTTTTTCTTTTGCCTTGGCATTGTAGTTCTTGTTGAATATTTTCAAGTTTCTTTCTTTTCATAATTTTTTCCAGATACCCGTTTGTATTATATTTTTTATCTAGAAATTGCATTATCTTTTTTTTTTTACTCCGCTAGAGTTATAAAAATAGTTATAAAAATGAAATAACACACACACACACACACACACACACACACACACACACACACACACATATATATATATATATATATATAAACTGAATTCAAATCAACTTTCACTCCCTCAAAAAGTGACACTATGTCACACATCTGTAGCAGTCACAGATCTATTTCCTCTTGCGAATCAGTGCCTCCGCCAAGCGATTCGGCCACACACTGAGCAATCAGGGCCAGAGCGCATTGATTCCTTCTTCCTCTCTAGACCTATTTTTTCTGCCCCTTTTTGGAAGTCACCACAAGTCAGAGAGAACCCAGCTCGCAGTGATGACAGACCTCTCTCGCGTCCTCTGCTACGGACATTCCACATGGAAGACCTTCACTGAAGAACACGCTGCTACTAGTTACACACACAGAAGAACCAGCCTTGCGGTAGTCACACGAGCTACTTGCTACAGTGACACACCTCCAAAAAAACTTAAGGACCAACATACTATCCGGCGACATCAAAAAGAATCTTTTCTCACTCTGACTCGTTTACTTCTGCTATAATAATAAACCTTTCGTTATTGTGTTTTCAAGGAAGTTTCGTTATTTATTTGTATTGTCAATTAATTCATTGTGTTATGGAAACTAACCATTAAAACACTAAACATCCTTCCCGTGGCGGAAGGGTTGGGTAAATTCATTCTTCACTTTGTCGTGTGAAAATGTTTTGAGGATTTTTCCTTTTGCTTATGTGTCTCTACCCAGAGTATAAACAACCCCCAAAAGAACTCTATTCAACTCAAAGCATAACTATTGTTTTTATATATATATATATACATAAGTTAACCGACCGTAGTCAAGGGGAATCCGAAGGCTCCCTTATGAATAGCTACTACACGGAGATGTAGAAGAGAGTGCTACTCCTTTCTCTAGATTGCTTTACTTTACCCTTGATCCGTACCTTATAATGTTGAGTGTTAAGCAAAGAGGCATCAAGTACCATTTTTGAGTCTTTGGTATGACTCGACCTGGGATTGAACCTCAGTCTCCCGGATCTTGCCTATGGGTCAGTATAACTGTTTTTATTATGACCTACATCTGGTTATCGCAGCAATATATTTTATATGGAGACAATGCTTGAAACAACTCAATTATAACAAGATAATATTCATTTTTAAACATCCATCGTTGACTTAATATCGCTAATATCATCCCTCATGGTCAGTAGAACCGAAACGCTATAGTGTCGACTTCTCAATAAATCTCTCCTTCCACTTGGATTACCTTGTTATCAATTTTTCTTTACATAATATTCATTGTAATAAAGAATCCAGAGAAAACAGCTTCTTCTGGGAAGAGTTGTATTTGTGAATAAAAAGAAAGTCTTGAGAAAGTGTTGCTGTTGGTATGTGTAGAGTTAAATGTGTCTCTGTGATAAGGTTCTCCGAAATTGACTGTTTACGGTTGTATCCTGAAGAAGTGTTGAATGGAAGTGAATTATTTATGTGTTAAATTATAAACTAGTAAGCAGGGTCTGCCAAACCAAAATGTGAGCATGTGGGTAGCAGAGATGTGAGTGCCTCTGCGGAGAGCGTCCATGTTTGATCTAGGGTCAGCGTTGCTTAATAGTAACAGTAACCTTAACACCCTCTGGTATATGTGTATATATCAAGTGTATGTATCACTACAATATATTTTCTATAAATTGACCTTGTGTCTCATTTTGCTTGTGCAGAAGAGTTAGTAAGTGGCCTAATTATTTCCAATGCATTCTTATTGTAAAACCTTTCCTTATGAATTTTTCAGTGAAATCATTTTAAATGCATTTTCTGTAAAGTTAATTCTAATGCATTTTTATTGAAAAATCATTTAATATCTTTTTATAGTTAAATAATTTCACATACATTTTAGAGCAAAGTTATTTTTTAATGCATTTTTACAGTAAAATCATTTCTAATCCATCTTTATAGTAAAATTATTTCCATTGGATTTTTATAGTAAAATCATTTCCAATACCGTTTTATTAATTGTTAAATAATTTCTAATGCATTCTTATTGTAAAATCCTTCCCAATGCATTCTTATAGTAAAATCATTGGAAGTAAATTATATCTGATCATTCCAATGGATTCTTATTGTAAAATCCTTTCCAAAACATTCTTATAGTATCTACTGCAGAAAATAATGTCATACTCTCTCTATATATATTCATAATAATGGTTTATTTTTTATTTAAAAAATCTTGTCGTGGCTGCAATCAAAGAGTGAGGCTCCAGTTCTAAAGTTCTGGGGAATGGTTATTGTTTTTTTTTAGGTCCACTTTGACCCAACTAAGTTCCCATCTATGAGTCAAATAAATGTTTGAAATAATGTTTAGAATGATTTTGAACAACATTAATTTATCGACTCTTAAAACATTTATATTGTAACTAACAATGTGAGGATTTAAAATAAATATGAACTGAATTTAATTGCTTGCAAGTTATTAGTATTACGCAGGAATATTATCTGTTGTATCGTTGTGTTTACCATTTTGACATATTCTTTTTTATTACAAAAATAGTATAAAAACCTTGGTACCAAATGCCCCATTAAAAGGAACATATTTTCGAAGGTATTTCTTAAAGGAGAGACGTTTAGAGAATTCATTGGAGGATAAACTCATAACCATTGATATTCTTTTAGATCTCATTTCAGCATGTGATACCAACTGCCTAAAAGGCAATTTCGACAAAACAGTTTAAGAAGCTAACCAAATACATAACAAAGTAATTAAATTAGACGAAGTCAAAGTAATCGGAATATCATTATGAAAGAAAATTATTTATAATGAAATTAATTAAAGTAATATTAATTTGCTAATTAAAAACATTCATCCTCCAGTGACATCTAAGTCAGATTTAAGTGGTGGTGTCACTTTCTTTGCCAGCAGTGAGAAACGGTAATTGTGAGTGAACAGGGAATGTTACAAAGAAATTGTCGAACGGTAAAATGAAGTACATTTTCTCGAAGAGTACACAGTAAGATTTAAAGAAAGAGGACCTACCCCGAGAAAATCATTGTGGCATTAGAGCACAGGGATCCGTGTGGAGATACTTGAGGCGAAATGTAACTTTTATACGAAAAGAATATTTGAAGCAATGAAGATAGGACAAAAAAAGAAAAAAGAAATGTGAAATGTATATTTAAGATAAGACCTTTATAAAAACAAATGTATAGAAATCAGGTAATGTTATTGTTGTAGAGTAACTGGAACTCTTCTTCTTTCACAAGATAGACACATCTAAAGACAATTTAAAGACTGTAAACAAACACGACTAAGGTTATTTACATTCGTGGACCGTATTCTCTCCGAAATAAAATATCTTTTATTTTACTTATTTCACGACACAACATCTGGCGACTAAGATTCGAATGTTAAGCGCAACCAATCTCTGGCTCCGAAGAACTCAAATATTGGAATTTTTTTTTATCAAAATACCAACATTTGGGACTGCTCAAACACGCAGTAAATCCTAGTTTGCAGAACAGGTTCACCTTGTTAAAAACATGAATTTTAATTGTTTGAAAAAAAAAAAGAAAGAAAATTATTGGATTAGTTGAATTCGTCTCTATAAAGAAACTTAGAGTATTTTTAAAAAAGCAATGATGGAGTCCATGAAAATCCAAAATGAACGTTTAGAAAAGCAGCGACGATTGGACCAAGAACGCTATGAAAAACAAAACGAACGATTGGAATGAGGTTCGAACAATTAGTGATGAAAAAAGAGCAAGGTAATGCAAGTTCTTTTTCGCAGGACTCATTCAATCGGCAAATTTAAGTACAGTCCTAAGGAGGAGGTAACTTTTTAGGCATATTTTTGCCGTTATGAAGAGTTTTTTTAAAAAAAAAGATTATACTCCATGGTCAGAAGAAAAGAAAATACGTCAGATACTCGGGAAATTCGGCCAAAGCGAACACGAAAAGTATGCTAACGACATGCTTCCGCGAAATCATGAAGAGGAGACTGTCTTGATTCTGAAAAAAACATTTTGGGAAAAAGTTCTCTATTCAACCCAAAATGGCAGTGCTTAAACCTGACAAAAAAATGAAGAGGATTACTATAGATATCAATAGAGTGCGGACGGTTCAAATTAAAAGAACTTACCCCCAGCATGTTTTAAAGCTTGTTTTTTTTGTACAAGGACTGACAGCACCAGAAGATTGCGAAATTTGAACTAGAAGTTCGTCTAAATTTGAATAAAATCCTAAAATCAGTCCGTAAATGGTCGTTTAATAAATGCGAACGAATAGAAAATCTTCAACACAACATGGCGAGGATTGAAGAATTGGACATGTCAAAAATAGATATAGTTAAACAAAAACAGCAAAAAAGAAAAATTTGCCTGTAAAATAAATCCATGTTATGGTTATGAACAGATTCATTATTATAAAGAATGTCCATTTAGAAGGCAAGAATGCTTTATTTGTGGTCAAAAAGGTCATAAGGTTAGAAAGCCAAAAAATAAAAAGCGGGGCAAAAATGAAAAATACAGTTAACTTAACTTAAACGGAAAATACAGAAATAAAAATGAAGAGAAAGTTTGTTAAAGTATTGATAAACAATAAAAAGGATAAGTTCCAATTGGATTCCGGTTTAGATGTGACTTTGATAAATGAACAAACTTCGAAAAAAATTGGCTGGCCAACTCTTTTAAAGACGGAGAAAATTGCACATGGTATTTCAGGATATAAACCAAAATTTGTTGGTGAATGTTAAACAAATGTAACATTTAAGGAAAAAACAACAACTTTAGAATTAAAAGGATTCGTTGTGAATCGAACTCAGAACCTATTTGGTTCGGTTTAGATTGAGTCACTTGACCTTTTGAACCAACCAATTAATTCGATCTGTTAGAGTGTCAGCGTTAATTCTAACAGCGTGGAAAATGTCTTGGGAGGTGTACAAAAACTAAAGTGACATTCAAAATGTGATGTCTAGTTTTAGGCCGAAAAGTACCTTTTGCAATCGAAGCCTCCATTAGCAAAGAACTAACCGCTTAGAACAAATAGGCGTGTTGACCAAAACAGACTACAGTGAGTAGGTAAGTCAAACCGTTAACGTGAAAAAGAAAAATAATAAAACAGGGCCTGCGCAGATTTTTTACGTGATTGAATGATTGTTTGGAAACATACAATTACCCTCTGCCAAGTCCGGAAGACATATTTGCGAAATTAAGTGGTGGCAAAGTATTTTCAAAACTGGATTTGTCTGAGGCATACCCTCCAGATTCCTGTCGACGAAGAAGGTGCGAAGTATAAACACCCTAAAGTTCTGTATAGATTCAACAGACTGCCATTTGGAATAAAGGTTGTACCGGGCATTTTCAGCAAATCATGAATACTTTATTGAATTGCGTTGATTTCGCATAGCCTACCTTGACGACATCTTAATTAAGAGCAGAAACCGAGAACGACATGTCGAACATTTCAATGAAGTTTTTCGAAAAAATAAAGCATTATGGCCTGAAACTTAGTTCGGATGAATGTAAAATTTTTTCATCTAAAATTATGTATTTGGAACAAATTATAGATTCAAAAGGTAGAAAACCAGACCCATCGAGGTTGAGTGCTATAAAAAAGATGTCTGCCCCAACAAATGTATCAACTCTGCAAGCATTCCTGGGATTAGCAAACTATTGCAGTAATTTTATCCCAAATATGCACATATTAAATGCTCTTCTAAACAAATTATTGAAAAAAGATTCGAAATAGACTTGGGGTATCGAATATCAGAGTGCTTTTGAGACTGGAATCTGATGCATTATGATCCAAAGAAGGATATTATTGTTGCAAGTGACGCTAGCAATTTGGGTTTAGGAGCCGTAATCTTGCACAAAGAAAGAAACGGCCAAGTAAAAACGGTTGCGTGTGCTTTGAGAATCTCATTGCCTGTTAAATTGAAAAAGAGACGTTAGGGATAATTTTTTCAGTAAAAAAGTTCCACAGACTCATTCATGGAAGAATCTTTATGCTGCAAATGGACCACCTACTGCTACTGTCTATTTTTTGTTCCAAAAAAAGAAAGAAGAAATTCCTACACATACTGCAAATCGACTTCAGTGATGGGGAACAATAGTATTAAATTATAATTTCAGGATCGAGTTTCTTCTGTCAAAGAGGTTGGGGCATGAGGATGGGTTACCAGGTTAATTCACAAACCATGTGAACCATCAGAGGAAACTGTGATAGCAACCCTAAGATTAGAGATAGAAATAAAAAGTGTGCTTCGTAACACCATACGGGAATTACCTGTGGGAACCGAGGAGATTAGGAACAAAGCAAAAATAGACAAATACATCATAAAGAAAAAGAAACACATTTTCTACCAACAGTACAAAAAGATTGATAGTGAAAAGATTTCTTTCCATCTGTGATTTAATGAGAAGCTATGTTTTTTGGCCGAATATGAGTCAAAAATAGAAGAAAATGGTAAATCCTTGCAGCAAAATCACCACGAGTGAAATTTACCGCATGGCCAAAAAAAGAAAACGGGCAGACCTTGGTCAAGGGTGCACATAGATTTGGAAGGTCTAATAAAGGGAAATATTATTCAATAGTGGTTTACAGTTTCTCGAAATGGCCAGAGTTGATAAAATGCAGAGGTACAATTAGATTTTTGCATGAAATCTTCGTTAGATTTGATATTCCTGATACAATTGTGTTGGATAATGGGAAACAATTCACGGCACATCACAAGTGCACCATATCATCTGCGATCAAATGGACAGGAAACGAATTCGTTGACGATATCCAACAATTTTTAAGAGTATACCGTGATACCGATCCTAAGTACTAATTCGGGATTGTCACCAGTGGAGTTAATGTTCGCGAGAAAAATAAGATCTGTGTTTGATAAATTGTAGCCAAAGGAAGATTTAAAAAAAAAACAATATAAAAAAACAAAACAAAAAAACAGATGCAAATTTCTATGTACCAGGAAAAACATTTTCTTTAAAGAGTACATAAGCGGTAAAGAAATCTGGAAGGCTGGTGTCATTGATAAACGTATCGGGAGATTAATTTATATAATTGAAGATCCGAAAAAGACCATTAAGAGACATCAGAACCAGGTCAGGAAAAGGTACTCGCAAGATATACTGGGTGTCTCAAAATACATAGGACCCATGTAACTGCTGTTAACTCTACTAGTAACAATGTTGAGTTCTTTTTTTTATTTCAGATTTGAAAATAGTATACTATAATAACTTGATTACAATTTCTTGGACAAGAAAGGAAAAAAATATTTTGAGCCACTACTTATTTAGAGGCAAAATCATTCAAAACTGTCCAAGCAACATTTCACTGGAAGTTTAACAATTGTCCCTAGAAAAGCCAAATTTATCGTTAGATACAGAAATTTCGAGCCACAGAGTCAGTAAACAATCTCAACAAGAAGGCAGAAAATCTCAGATCTGGCAGGAAGTTGACTGCAAGATGTCCAGACAATGTGGATGTGGTGAGAGATTTTGTCGGAAGGGGTCCGAAAAAGTCCCCCTGAAGATATTCCCAAGAACTTGGTCTTTCACGTGCATCGTTGCAAAGAATCTTAAAGAAGGATCTCCATTTGTACCCATAAGTAATCTAAATCATGCATAAACTCACACCAGCTGATGTGGAAAAACGTTTAGCGATGTGCCGGTGGTTCGAGAACAAGATTGAAGTGGATACTGACTTCTGTGATGATGTTTGGTTCAGTGATGAAGCCCACCTCTGGCTTTGTGGACAAATCAATAGCAATAACTGTGTGTTCTGGAGCGCAGAAGCTCCAGACGAGGTGCTTCAGAGGCCCTTGCATTCTGTAAAATGCACGGCCTGGGTGGCCATCTCAAAACATGGAATAATCGGACCATTTTGATTTGAAAACGCAGACGAGGAGATAGTCATTATCACAAATGAATAAGTTCTGGGGCACACTTGGAAGATGTCATGGTATAAATCGAGATGTTCAATGGTTTCAACAAGATGAAGCAACTCCACATTCAGCCAACATCATGATGGAGTGGTTCGACCATCGATTCCCTAATCCACTGATCAGCAGGCGCTGTGCCCCCGATCTGACTTGATCTGACCCCCTCTAGATTTTTATCTCGGGGGATAACGAGTATGAGAACAATCCACAATCCATTGCTGAAATCAAACGAGCCATCAATCAGAAGATTCGTGTCATACCGAAAAAAGAGTGCCTCAAGGTGATTGCTAACTTCGCTCGATTAATTCAAGTGTGTCATCAGTGCAATGGCAGTCATTTGGAACACGTCCTGTCAAAAAGGCATCATTTGACCTAGAGACATCAAATTAAAGTTTTTTTAAATTGTTATTATATCAGTTTCCAGGATAGGTATTCTTTTTATAGTTTCTTGTCTCAGTAATAAATTATTATCATATTAACAAGTTGCATCTATTTTGATACACCAAATAGATAACCGGAAGGAAGAACCGATGAAGGTTATTTATGTCATAATCGACATACCGATGCCTTTAGTAGTCCTTGAGGAGAAATATTCAAGAAAACGGAAAAGGACATTTTTAGAGACTATGGGAATAAACCCGAAAAGAAAAAAATACAACTTCCAGAGGAATTAGTCAATTCAAAAAAGGGAGATGTTGTGGAGTAGTTGGAATCCCCCACAAAATAGATTCGTCTAAAGACTATTTAAAGACTCTGTTAACAAATACGACGACTAAGGTTATTCACATTAGTCGGCCTACCGAACTGTGAACCGTATTCTTTCCGGAATAAAATATCTATTTTACATGCTTGTCGACTTTACTTATTTCACAATACAACAGTTATATATATATATATATATATATATATATATTTGAGAATTTCATTGAATGTAATATTCGACAAAATGGTAAGAAATATGACTTGGAGATATTGTTACCTCTGTTGACAAGAAATAGGTGTGAAAATTTAAAGTTAGTCTAAAAATTGTTTAATGTATTAATTAGACTTCATGATATCGCAAACTGAAAAAAATTCAGTTCAAGAAATTTCAGTTTCAGAATATTACTTTAAAACTCCTAATGTCACAACACGTGACACATATGACAAGCAAGGCAACAGTATCTTTTTCAGAGTTGTGTTTGAATATGTTCGTATGAACAAGTGCCAAACGTTACACAGAAAATAAAACAATTTACACATGAACTTAAGGTTTTCAAAGAGATAACAATAGCTGTAGGAAAGATTGTGTATCCTAAAACATAGTGAAAACAAATTGTTTAACAAAAGTAGCGAACTGATATCAAAGTGTTGACATATTAATTTCTCATATATCATTTACCACCTATACATATATATATTTTTGTGTATTTTTCCGAGTGTGCGTGACGTGTGACTACACCAATGTATAATTACGATTGATTAGCCCCTTTTCTCATTTTTCCGTCAGATGATTGTGCACACTACATGAAACTTAAAGCGATGGAATTCTAACGTTCATAATTTGATATTTTTCTTGATTCTATACCAAATTCTGTTGTCGTGGCATCGAGTAATTCTTCTCATAAGCATTTACGTTTTATGCTCTCTCTCCTTTTCTCTCTGTCTCTCTCTACCTCTCTCTCTCTCTATATATATACATATATATATGCATGTATGACACTATGGACTCAGAGGTGCCCTCGTAAACATGTATTTAGTTGCAAGCATGATTAGATGTGTGTGTGTGTGTGTGTGTGTGTGTATTTTGTGGATGGATGCTGTTTGAAAAAGATGTTGGTTGGTAAAAGAGAATCTCTGTAGATTTTCAGCTAAGGTTGTGAAAATTCGTCGAAGACCGTTCAGGCCGCAACTTTAAAGAGATAAATGCTATTGTCATCCTTTTCAGAGCGTCCTGGAGATATACAGTCTGACAATATTTTTATATTTCCCGAATGGGTGGTCTGTGTTCGGAAATAGGGTGTATTTGTCGCTGCATATATACGGGTGAGATTTACAGTGAGAGAAGTCAGTTGGTTAGCGTTGACCTGACGTAACAGCAGTGGCAAGTTAAAGCTCACCTCGCAATGTCAGAAGCTGGATCGGGCAGAACAGTATTAGAGGAATGCTCAGATTTCACCTTCACTCCCTCCGTGAGCAAGTCCACTCCTTTAAATCTTGTTTTTATTCTTTTATTTTTGTGACCGCTATCTCATTAGTGTACATCTTAGATTAGACCTACAAAAACAGCAAACTTGTCACAGCGAGGGACTGGCTTACACCAAAGCGCAGTAAGATATGCACAATGTGGGAAATGCATTGTTGTAACAACAGCCGGCCAGTTGGGTCATACATCTGTGTTTGTGCGTGCGCATATACATATGTACGTGATGCATTCAATAAGTTTCCAGACTTTTCTTGTACAGGCATTTAAAATTGTCGTAGACTCTTGAAAATTCATTATGTTATTGCTATACATCTTATGAGATGACTGATCAATTTTTATGATTTCAGGTTCAAATGAATAGCTACAGCAGCAATTGGAATACATCCTACTAAAGCCTGATTGTAACAGCTGGTGAATTTCAAAAATCCAATCTCGACGTGAGGAAGAACGATATGCTGTAACATTCTGTCTTAAACTTGGAAAAAATGCCACAGAAACGTATGGAATGCTTCACACTGCTTTTGGAGCATCTTGCATGAATCAAGCATCAGTTTTTGAGTGGCATAAGAGATTCAAGGAAGGCAGGGAATCTGTGAGGGATGATGAGAGGTGTGGGAGGATTAAGGAAATCTCTACACCAGAGTTGATTGGCCAAAGGGTTAGGGTTGGGGTAAGGGTTACTCTGTTGAGGTTTTAAGGGAGTTCAGGAAGAGATTCCGTCGGTAGCGGCCAGCACTCTTCAAATTGGGTCAGATACAAACGTGCACATAAGCGTTCATAATTCAAAAGTATTAAGAACGTGTCTAGCACGTGGAAACATATTTGAAAATGTTGGATTTCCCAAAGAAACGAGAAATCCAACATTTTCAAATATATTTCCACGTGCCAAACATGTTCTTAACACTTTTGAATTATGAACGTTATGTGCACGTTTGTATCTTTTCGTTGTATACTTTTCATTTGCTTCTGTTATCTCAGCAAGTATTCATCGCTATGTGAACTATTCTGATATCCAAGTCCTGATGATGGTTACTGAAACTGAAACGTTCCACGTCGACTTTACATCATAATAAATTCACCTATTTGGATTATGTTTTTCTATTTTCATAATATATATATATATATATATATATATATATATATATATATGTATGTATTATTCAGTCCTGTGAAACCGGAACCGGAGTCGGGAATAATTCTGTCAGGACAAAATATCATTTAACTATGAACATTTAAATTTTCCTAGTAAAGAGCTCTATGTAGCTGACATCACAGAGCAATAATTTCTGTAAGAAAAACAAAAACCGGTCACATTAGGATTATAAATTTATTTCCATCCTGTTATGGGTATTGATATGAATTAATAACACGAAAAAGAAAACAGGACTTCTTCAGATCTAAGGGATAAAATAATTACAGTTAGAATAGACACAAGAAGGAAGGGTGGGAGGGGTTAGAAGAGGGGGGAAGAGTTTTCTCCCCATTTACCCACTTCCGGTTTTTCTTTTTTATATTTTTTATTACCGGTTGGAATCACAGTAAATAAGATTTTTAAAATTTTTGAATTCTAAATACATTTCAACGTAAAACTCCAGATTTAATAATAATTTAGGGAAGTACAACATTTCTTAATAACCTTACGTAAAGATTACAGTAATACTTAAATTAAATTCAAAATTTAAAATTTAGATTTAAAATTAAAAATTTATATTCGGGCCTATTAATTCAGTTACCCTTCCATTGAAAAGTACGTACACATCACACAGTATCTTCCCATTTTTTTATTTTATTCATTTCTCCTCAAATCTCAAATGAATCCTATTTTTTGGTTAATTAAACATTTTCTATGATATTTGTCTATAGTTTAAATTTATTCCTATGTGTACATCTAGCTATTAATTCACATCGCTGATTTGATAATTTTTCAGGGTTTGGGTATATACTTATTTGTATTTTTTCTTCCAGGCACAGATTTTATCTACTATCAAAGCATTTTGGAGTATTCGACTTTTTCAATATGGTCCATTGAATCTCGGGGGTCAAACCTTTATTTTTCAAACTTCAAAATTGCTTAGATAGGGCAGTTTGGTTTTTCAGATGTTCATGGGAGAAAGAAAAAAATGTGATTACAGTATCTAGACTTCCATTTCGTCGACGAAATCCCTGTATAAGTTTTTCTATCCTTAACATTTTCTTTTGGGTAAATGATTCCTTGGTATACTACATTATCTAAATTACATAATCCATTCATGGGACAATTCATTCGAGTTTTACAATTACATTCGTTTTGTTTACTATTATTATTATTATTATTAGTATTATTCGTTCGGTCATGAAATTCCTTAATTATCTCTTTATTATGATTAGTTATCATTTTGTGCAGGAGTAACTAATTTTTAACGTTTTTCTATTAAATATTTTATGTAGTATATTATTATGTTTAAAGTACTTATCTATCAATTTAAAAAAATATTTACCTACATTTATACTTGCTAGTCTACAAAAAGGGAGTGTTAAACCATATAATTTTTCTTTTTCTATTTTTTAACTGTACTTCTTATTTTCTTTATTAATATCATTAGGTATATTTTCTTCTTGGTTGGTAAACTCTTCCCTAACACCGCTATTTTTAAGGGCATCCTTATATATCTAACTACTTTCTTGGAATATTTTCTTGTTAGTGGATGAATTCCTTATTCTCAATTTTACTGCTTTGGGGACTTGTTTAATTATGGTCTTCGGGTGATTCGAGTTTACATTAATATAGGAAGGGTACTGGTCAGTTTTTAGAAAAGGTTTATACGTGTTATTCGAAAGGTTCAGTGTCACATCCAGGAAATTAACTATCTTATTATTTGATGAAACTTCTATTTTGAATCCTTAAAACTTAAATGCCCTTATAATCTTCTTTTGTATGCGTGAGCTATTTGGGCCAGTATTATTTGGGATATATATTATCCCATCAAATGTTATAAACCCATCTGTTCAGGGCTAACAATCCTACTAAGTATATCTAATATATATAGACCCACAAGGTCAGCTATTCGTGAAGAATCATACCCCCCCCCATAGGGACATCAAAATTATCAGAACCAGTTTTTACCCTCGTGGATCTATTATTTTTTAGAACTGTTTTTCTACAAGCTAGAATTATATCATATTGTTCTTCAGTTATTTCTACATATTTTCTGGCGTAGTTAATGCTATCAATTAGAGTATTTTTTGTTATTGAAGGATAAAAGTCAATAATATCGAATTGAGTGAATGTAGCCTTGCTCTTATTTTTAATTTTCTTAAACCATTCAATGGTGTCATACGAGTTTTTCCAAAGATTACTTTAGTTAGCCTTTTTCACATTAGTTACAATATTTTGAATAATATTTTTTGATACCTTAACTAACTCTGTTTTTGAGGGATTAATCAGTCTAGATTGTAATTTATTCTCAAAATTAGGTTTATTGTCCTTAAATAGAATGTAAGCATCTTTCTTTTTGAATTTCTCAAAACTATCTTCAATAAGTAATTTACTAACAAACCTATAGGTATCGTTATTTGTTTGGTCAATAGTGTTATTATATTCTATTTTGTAATTATCTGTGATCTTGTTCTTTAGAATTTCTTGATATTTTGAGGGTTTAATTTTATACATGTTTTTAGATTTATTCGCCGTCACCCAATATGCAGTTAGAACTTTTTTACTTCTTTTATATCCTTATTCAATTTCTTTTGAAAACCATTATAGTCTCTCTTAAATTTAACCTTTCTAATTAGTTTAAATAAGTCTGCCTCAAACGGGTCAGTAGCTTATTATTTGGAGGTGTATTCTGGGATTTGAGGTTGTATACCTCTTATATATATATATATATATATATATATATATATATATATATATATATATCGACCCTCAAAATTTCGGTATGATATGCTCATTTTTTTTGGGGGTTACAGTTACATATATAAACGCACACAAATACATTTTAGTTTTTAACCACACACACACACACACACACACACACACACACACACACACACACACACACACACACACACATATATATATATATATATATGTATATATATATTTATAGAAAGTCACATGCATAAGCATTCTCGGTTCGTTAATAATTATCTGGTATTGCTGTTGAAATCTGTTGAATATGGCCGGTAATACCCGGTCTGTGGTAGGGGCTGTCACTCAGCCGATGGGTTGCAGAGTCATTTTTGACTGCACTGGGTCATAGCTGATTGTTAGTGGCTCTTGAAATCAATTTGACTGCTGCCATATGTGTTTGTGTGTGTTTGTATATCTAAGTCAGTCTGTTTGTGTGTCTGTGTAATTTAGAAAACCTGCTGAGGTCTAGTGAAAATTATTTTTACCCTGAGATTCTATTTTTCTAAAAAAAAACATTTATTAATTAATCATTTGAAAATGATTAGGTTGGCACAACGTTGGAAGGATAAATCGAAATCACTTGCAATGGTCTTGAAGTCTAGCTCGTTAATCATTACACTTCACAAGAGGAATCTAATTCATTAAACTTTGTTTAGCACAGCGCTAGGATATGGAAAACTCATTAACAATGGTTTGTCTGTCGAGTTTGCCTACCATTACACAACACGAGATGCCTCACAAAAAGTCAAGATTAGCGTAGGTTTGGCACAAGACCACAAATATGGGGTTACAAGTTAAGGTCGAACTCATCGCAATGGTCTGCTACATTAACTCCCTAAGCATTGCAATAAGGTGTTCTCTGTCCCAAAACATTTGCTACATTTTAATGGATGAAATTTATATGCAAATCTAATAGCTGTTTTAGGACAGAAGTATTATTTTTATTTTTACTTAAAAGTAAAAATAAAAATAATAGAATATTTTAAATCCATAAACAGCAAAATAATAAAACAATGACCAAAATTTGATGGAAAATCCAAAAATTGCAGAAATGAGAATCGATTTTCTTTCGAAAGTTCTTTTAATAAAAAATATGTAAATTCTTGCAGGAATGGTTGTACGCAGACTATTGGAGATAGAATGAACCTTGGCCTGGCTTTTGGGAGGTCATCTCGTGATTGCGCAAGTAGAAAAGTCAAAGGTTAGTATTCATGCTAGCGTTTATGCAAATTAAGGTACAAGCATTCGTAGGAATTATCTTGATGCAATGCTCCCAAAATAGGCATGTCAAGATTTTTTGCCCTCATTCCACCCACCTCATCTAAACCCCGAATTGAATTCTGTCCGATTATTTAGACCGACAAATACAGCACGTTGGTTCTTGAATAGTAATTTCAAAGAATTTTGTTTGCATTAGTTGATATCATTTTTGTCTTTTTTCTTGTATAATAATTCATGTAAACGGAGAAAGTGGCTATTTTTTAGATTGCATGACACAGCTGTTCATATTACAAATAGACCGGTTTTCTGCATTCTCTTTCTTTTTCTTTCTCTCTCTTTTTCTTTCTCTCATTCTCTCTCTCTCTCTCTCTCTCTCTCTCTCTCTCTCATTTTCTAACAATCTTTTAGTCTGTTTCTCTATTTTCAGTCTCTCTTTCTTCACTCTTTTTCTATCTTGGAATGAGCGGGTGGCGTAACGGATATTGGCACAGAAAATGTAATCATCAAATCGAGTTCTCGTTTTGACCGACGTTGTTTATGTTCACTTCGTGCTAGTATCATCTCACGGCCAAACTAACCTCATTAATAATTATACTGAAATCCGTGTTTTTGTTATTCCTTCAACATTTCCAATAATCCATTTTCGGCATTCTTCAGGTATGCCTCTTCGTTATGAAAAATATTCTTGTTCTGGTCTCTTTCTTCAGAGAGTAAACTAAAATCATATCAGTAATAATTTTTTTTGACATGGAGTTATTCTCAGATCTTTTTACAGACCTCTATTTTACGTTCCTTGTTTCTTTTTGCTGACCAGGTTTATATAATCCTCTGACGTCTTGACGTGTGGTGTTTCCTTAATTTTTCTTATTTTTCAACGACAACGGTTATCTATGAATTGGATTTCATCTCACAGAGAGTAATGCTCGTCTTTCTTTGATTTAAAGATGTGAAAAACATTAAAAGAAAAAAGAATCAGTTTCATTTTCTACAGGAAATGAAAAATTCGCTGGGATAAGTGTTTTGGATGCCAAAGGGATTGTTTTGAAGAAAATGAACGTCTCATTTATTGTTCACTTGTGTCTTGGTAAATAAAGCTTCAGTCTCAATACTTTTTGAAAACACCCCGTCTCTTTCTCGATTTGTCTGTGTGTGTGTGTGTGTGTGTGCGTGTGTGTGTGTTTCATAAAAGTCACAACTTAAGCAATGCACACACAAATTTTATCCCACCATATTAATTATTCAGTAGTGCTTTGCACAGGGGTAACAGTTTTCAGCAACTCCAATGATTGCATCATGCGCTAGCCTCATTCAAGCATACATCCCATTCTGCCATTTCAGCTACATCGTTTTCCAAAGACAGACTTATATCGCATAAAAAATTCAACAAACCTGTGAGAAAGGAAATGCAGAATGCAAAATTTCTCCAGTCTACTTTTGAACGAGTTGACAATTTTGTTTTTGTTTGAGAAATTCCCTGAACTTTAGAATGTAGAGGAACCGAAGAATTCAGCTCGATTATCTTAGTCAACTGTGGAAGTTTTTTGTGATGTGTCCGAGTCTTTAACTGTCTCAAAAAGAAACTCGTTACGAAAACTATCTTCTATCGATTGGTTTGGTCAGGTTATATGACATATCTACCATTGTTGGTTATATAATACCAAATCCTGTTTTTACATATATACTAAATATATGATTAGTTAACACATTTTGTTGATACACACAGTTAAATAATCAAACAATTCTATTTCTAACGATTCAATTTAGCGTAAGTCAACAAAGTTAAATGGTGCTATGTATTACTAACTATTCAATTAAACGTCAGTTATTTGTTTGCACACGGTAAAATGATAAACAATTCTACTTCTAACAATTCAATTTAGCATTAGTCATTTGTTTGCACTGAGTTTAAATTTTAAATAGTGCTATTTGAGCCATAGATAGGACCCTATCAGGTGCTATTACTTCGGGCCAGAGTGGACCTGGGAGTAATAGCAGTGAAGGGGTACTACGCATTCCCCAAAGCTCCAGCATTGTTTAATGTCATATCCAGGACACTTTTTAGTGGTTCTTACTCCTCTGCAAAAATGCAGTCGGTGTATTCTTCAGTCCTAGCCGACTACGCTGTTAGCAGATTGAGTTAAACTATTGCTTTCAGGGCTATAAAGAAGTTAAAGAAGATTCATAAAGTATCTTTTTTGAAATACCTTTTGAGTTCTCGTGTCCTTTTAAGGAATTATTTGTTATTTTGAAACTAAAGAAATTGATTTAAAATAAGATTAATAGCATTGTATTCTGAATATAAAGTTTTTAAAAGACATACTTCGAATGACGAATATGAAAATCTTGTTACTGCGCACAAAGAAACATCAGCCGTTTGCATACTAACCAAACCAAGAACCAAATGTAGATGTTTCCTGGGAGTCAATAGCAATTAGGAGAAAACAAGATAACATGAAAAAAAAAAGCATCCTTACTTAATGAAAGAAACTCAATAAATGCCAATGCATAGAAATTTAAGAAAGCCTAGAGAGAACTAAATAAGATATGCTAAAATAAACAACTAAAATACTTTCTCGGCCAAATCAATAAAATCAGGAATATAGTGGAAGATAGACATTTACGATTTGTATGAAAAACTGTAAAGAAGTGAACATAAAGAGGAGCACCTTAGGAACAAAACTAAAAAAGCTGCCAACTAAGAAGAAAAACTTCCGAAGTGGAAATCACATTTCAAGAATCTGCTTGGGAATCCTTCTGGAATAACAGATAAACCTACTTAAAATTATTAATGGCCAAGTAGCCATGAAAGTTGAACAGTTCACGGAAGAAGAACTTGACACAGTACCAACAAATATTAAAAGCAGAAAAGCTGCTGGTCTCGACGAAACACCTCCTGAAGTAAGGAAGACAAGTTGACAACATACTTCTTCGATTATGCAACACTGTGTATAAATGTAACATATTGACCTCCGACCCGGCCGAGTTGTCAAATAAGAAATGCATCTGTGTAAATAACAGGTGCATCCAGTCGAAGATATCAGGAGATAACCTTGAATGTGGACGGGTTGAATTGAGTGCAGATGCGACGCTCACTGAAGCAGGTGGATGTCAAACAATTATATAACCCGGTGCCACAGGAAGTTCGAGTTAGTTGGAGTCAGAGTTTTGGAGATAAGATGCCAGAGTGAGAGCCAGGTCCCAGCAGAGGCTGGGTCCTCAGGGCCCCCGGTTGAGCAGCTCAGGAGAACGAGAAAGAAGTGCTGTTATAGCCAGAAGAGCTGGGGGTCAATATGTTGCAGTTTTGTTCTGTCTCCAACTCACCTCTCACACATAACCCTTTCGTACCCCTTCGAATAAAGTGTGAGAGGTATATTTTTTTCTAAAGAACTGTTTCGTTCGTCATTATTGTGTTGACTATGTTTCTGCGTGCATATGAGTATGTTACATAAATAAAGCACAGCAGAGAAATAGCTGGTTGTGTTTGATGGCATATAATCCTCCTGAACTAACGGAGAATAAAACTTTTAAGTTATTTAATGCCAAATCCTGTTTATATACTCATATATGCATGCATAACACACACACACACACACACACACACATATATATATATATATATATATATATATATATATATATATATATATATATATAATTTGTAAACGAATGTTTTGTAGGTAACATCATTTTTAAACGAGCCAGAAATTAGCTTGCACACAAATGAGTTCAAATATTTCTATTTATTTCCACTGTTAATTGGTTTTAACTTTTGCTATTTATTGTTTTGCACTCAATGAAATGGTTTCAAGTATTACATTTTATTTCTATTTAATATTAATAATAATCCCAACTCAAAGATTTTAAATATTGCTTTCAAACACAAGAAATTATAACTTATCCCTCTGTATTGTATACAGTCAGAGTATTCTAAGACCAGCCAACAGGGCTTGGCTATATATATTTATATATATATGTATATTCCTAATTATTAAATTTTTCAGTTTGATCTCACTCACCATCTTTTGAATTCAAATCATTAACGCCTCTATTGTATATTATATAAGTATATATATATATATCTATATAAATATATTTATGTAAGTGGTATACTTATTTTTGGGCAGCTTCATATTCATATTTTTTGATAAATTGTTTCAAGGCTTCAGTGTTTAATAGTTGATAATAGCAAATAATGCAATAATATCAGTTTTAATTGTATAACTTTTTACTGGAAAAGAAAATCCTTGTATCTTTGGTTTATAAGAAGAAAATTACCTTTTCATAAAAAAATTGGTAGGGTTGTATTTATTTATGGGCAATATTGTATATAAAAAAACTTAGTCTGGCACATGATCACTTATTTATGAGCAATATTGCAGATAGTCTGAATACAAGTTGTTATAAAAACGGGCGCATCCTTTTTGAAATACTCTGTATATGTTTTCATAGTCTTAATTTCACAAAATGCACGCATTATGAATATAAACACGTATCATCTATCCATGTAGAGATGAGTTTTTCACTTTGACATCTATTCTGCCGAATTGTCACGTGCTGTCAACCACTTACAGAAGACCGTTGGGAATTTGTAAAGCCCGAAAACATATCTCGTTCATTCCAAGTTAATTCTTATTGTCACTTGTTGCTTCTTCTTCTTCTTCTTCTTCTTCTTCTTCTTCTTCTTCTTCTTCTTCTTCTTCTTCTTCTTCTTCTTCTTCTTCTTCTTCTTCTTCTTCTTCTTCTTCTTCTTCTTCTTCACCTTTTTTTTGCCTTTAGCCGATTTCCTTCATTTCTTTTTATTTGTCTTGAAGAAGTAATTGACTAAATTCATTCAATAAACATGACACCACCATTACAATCATTCACACACATTCTCTCTCTTTCTCTCTCTCTCTCTCTATATATATATATATATATATATACATATCTCGATGTATATATGATTGATTACTCTATTTGTAAACCTTGTACAACTTTTTAAGCAGTGCCACTGCCTAAGGTAACTTTCCTCATCTGATGATTTTTATAAAAATCCACGGAGGAGATTGACAAGAATATTCACTAAAACAGGCACCTGGTTTTTATGAATTTTATTAAAGTTTTAAAATTCTTATTGTTCTTGTTCACATATTTTAAAAATAAATTTTATTAAAATTTTAAAGCTCACCAAATACCAGGATTTAGTGGAACAATATCCCGAACAATAGTGGAACAAAAATCCCGGGATGATGGGCCCTGGGTGACCCAATAGAAGTGGGCTGTCGATGATTTGCTGGTTGTTGTATAACAGAAGTAGAAGTCATTAAAAGTTCTAAAGAGCCAGCTGAAAAAGCTCATCGGTGATTTTGGATAAAGAGGACAAATCCATGGCTAGTTGCTTCTGGGATGAGATCAATTTCGGCTGGGTCATTTGAGCAGTGGAGTCTGACTTTGAAAAGTCTGAAACCCTCGATGAACCCCAAGACGCCACTGATTATACGTCCCAGTTCACCTTAAATATGTGTCCTTGTGAATAAAATTCTTATTGTTCTGATTCACACATTTCAAATGTTAATTTCATTAAAATTCTAAAATTAATTCCTACCAAAAGTATACAAAGATTTTTAATGTTGAAAAAAACTGCAAGTTAATTAGCATAAAGCGAAAATGCTGGCCAAATTCCCCGATATGTCTTTTCTCTCCTACCTAACGCACGAAACTTTCTTTTACTATTGTATATGGTTCGCTTTGGTTTGGTTCCTTTGTTTAGTGGCATATCAACATTTGTGGGTTATTTAATGCCCAAACCCTCCTTGTGGAAGAACATCAGTGATACTCTTTAACCCATGGATGGAGATATAAGGGTGTTCATAATTTTCTCAGTGGTATCAGCGATAGTGAACGTAATAGAACTATTGGGGTTGGAACTTGCTTATTTAGAGGCCACTGTCGAGTATTTTAACCATTACGCCCCATTGTATATGATTACACAATCATATTGCAATGAAAACTTATTTTGTTAAAGGAGAGTTGTGTCGTTCTTGGAGTTGCTAACATTTTCGGCAAATTCATTTCTACTCACCTTCCGACCTGTCACAAGACGCTTCGATCAAATTGCGTCAGTTTCTGTTCGGTAGATTTTTTTAAAAGACGGTGTGGGAGCAGAGAGCATTGACAAAGCAACCAGTTGAAAAACGCATGCGGTCATCTCAGTGATTGGATTCCACATACTTCCAGTACTAGAGCCTCACCATCAGATGCAATTTAGTGCCATACCCTAGACATCTTTTTGTGAGTGTGGGGTGAGCTTTTTCCTCTCTGCTAAGAATACAGTAATCTGATTCTAAGCCCCATCAGCAGGTGGTCAAACCGGATACGGTTTAACAAAAAAAAAAAAAAAGAAAAGAAATGAAAAGAAAGAGAAAAAAGGAAAAAAGCATGAAATAAACCAATTTGGATGGTTGTAAACTCTCATTTTGCCAAAATTTAATTAGAAAAATCAACATCTTTAAAGCTTTTATGAAAAGGAACAAATACTTCCGATATGCTCGACGAAATAATTTGAGCCACTTCCTTTTTGGCATCGAAGATTTTGTACGTAAAATATCAACTGAACTCATTTTATATATCAATCGATACATCTGGATACATTTTCAGTATCGTAATTAGATTCCCCTGGTGTTTTGGGTCTTTCACTATCATATATCCTTCTTCAGTTAACTTAGTTGGGACAAACCTATCTTGTGTACAGCTACGTCTTAATCCATGTTTTTTTTTTATTTTGTCTCCCCTATCGTCATTATAAACTGTAAGCACCCATTTTATTTAGATGTTGGATTATCTCTCTTGTTTTCGAAATAATTACTGCTAATGACCGCTTGAAGCCTTTGCCAAAGCAACATGGGTTAGTATAATAAAAAGGCGGGAAGACGTTCTCTTTTACGTACAGGATGCCTGGATTCGTGCTCTGTATAACAGTCGTATGAAAGTCGAGTTCAAATCTCGTAAGAAGCTGTTTGCGTTTCACTTCGTGCTAATACCCTTGGGAAAGTTATAAATCCATCTGTTCTCTTCCGATCTATGATTAAATAATATGGTAGATTGAGTTCTCTAATCTTAGTAAAGTAATCAGTCTAGGAGAAGAAAAAATCCGAATTAAAACCAGCTTAAAAACTAAGCTTGTGTTTCATCCTATCCATGACGGAGGGGTTGAGTAAATACATACATACATACATACAGAATACCTTAAGGACAATATCTGTCTCGTGCTCTGGGACTTTCTCATCTCCAGCGATCCTTGTATCTCTTGAACACGATATTAAAAAAATAGTACACTGTATTCTATGCTTACTTGTTTCCTAACAGGCATGACTAATGATTCTACAAAACCAACAATTTGTCTAGTCAGCTGGGGCAGTAGAATACACCGACTGCATTTGTATAGAGGGGTAAGACTCCCCCAACGAGTGTCCTAAGTTTGACACTAACGGATCTGATCACAAGGCTCGTGTAATGCTGCAGTTTTGGGGAATGCATAGTACCCCTTTATTGCCATCACTCCCAGGTCTCCTCTGAACCGGAGTGGTTGCACCCGAAAGGGTCCTATCTACAGGTCAAATAAAACTTTGACATTTAAACTGCATACTTTGATATTTAAACTGAGTGCAAACAAATGACTCATGCTGACCTGAATTGTTTGAAATAGAACTGTTTGATCATTTAACTGTATGTAAACAAATGTTTGATGATAAATTGAATTGTTAGTATTAAATAGCAATACTTGAAAACATTTAACTATGTGCGAACAAATGATTAATTGTAAAAAGAATTATTCGTAGTGGATAGAAATAAGTGAAATCATTTAAAAAAGAAGCTCAGGCTCGTTTAAAAATGTTATCTACAAAATGTTTTTGAAATCATATATTTAATATATATGTATAAAAAAGGATTTGACATTAAATAACCTACAATAGTTGATATGCCATAAAACAACAACAACAACAACGACGATCTCTTCTTAAATATCTGTCTTTCACAAACTTTTAAATCTCTTAGAAATTTCACACACACCAATGTATGATAAAGATATTTCTGAGAATACAATTTCATTTTCTCTTTTTATATCTAATTTCATTATTTATTGTCCTCTTTATTTAGTTTGCCCAGATAACAGAATTTGTTGTTAATTGCACATAATTCTTCATGTGTTTATTCTTATAAGAAAACATCATTTTTCCATCCATAATTCTTTCACAGTACATGTAATAGACAACTTCATTTTACAATCAATAAATTTTTACTCAATATACAACTTCAATAAGAACCTTCAAAAGAAACATTCTTATTAAATCATTTGACGAATCTGATCTTTTTATGTGTAATTAATTCTCTTACAATATTTTTCAGTTCCTGTTTAATTGTTCCTATTCATTCCCTGCTCTAGATATGCGGGTGATGTAATGGATACGATATGCGGAAATCGAATAGCCGAGCCGAGTTCAAATTCTATTCGGGATTGTGTACGTTTACCTCATGCTAATGCTCTTTAAAAAGGTAAGGATCTATTTTTTTCTACATCCAACTCTGGATAAAAAGTAAGTTCTCTGGCCTTGTAGGGTAAGTAGCCAAGAAGAAATCTGATTTAGTCACTTTACTTAAAGGCGTATCAATCCTTGTAGAAGGACAGTAGTGATACTAGTTAACCAATAACTGAGGGGATAAAGGGGTTCATGCCTTTCCCAAGGGTATTAGTCCGAAAGTGAATGTAGTAGTAGCTCTAATGGAGTTCGAACTCACTTACATCGAGGCCGCAATCAAGCACTAACCATTACGCCACGGAGACTTCCCAATATCCCAGTATTCAAAATAAGAATTTGATGTTCCTAATGTCGTCCGAAATTGTCTTCAACTTTGTTTTAGCAGTTTCTGTGACGACATAAAACCAAGCTTCATCAGCTCTTGCTTCTCCTTTGGATAACGTTGATGATGTAGGTTAGGAAAGGGAAACTGCCGGTTATACAAGATTACCCAACTCCGTTTCCCGCGAGATTAACTTGGTGTCCGATCAAGAAACACCTACACAGGAACCCACACTTTCTTCATGAAATAGAGAACAAACTGGTTGATGTGTAAGCCGTTATATTTAGTCAAATTTCTCACACTGCTTTTCTTGTTCTCTTTCAACACAATCCTCTTTATTTTTCTGTCAATGTCTTCCAATTTTTGTTCTTTCTTTCTTTCTTTCTTTCTTTCTTTCTTTCTTTCTTTCTTTCTTTCTCCACCAACATTTCTTTATTTTTTCTCTTTTTCTGTCTTTCACTTGGGTTATGTTTAGCTTCTCTTTCAATCTCTTTCTTTCTCCTCCTCTCTCTCTTTATATATAGATAGATGGAGATATGTGTATATATACTCTAATATTACGCCCTGTCTCTCACTATGCCAATCTTTTTCAATCTATCTCTCTAAAATATATTTTCTAAATTCCCAGCCTCAGTCACTCTCTTTAATTTTCTTTGTGTGTGTGTGTGTTTGTGTGTGTGTATGTGTGAGTGAGTGTGTGCGTGTGTTGCTCCAATCTCTTTTTCTATTTAGCTTTACGTTTACTGACTCTTTCTCTCTCTAACCTTTCCCTATCTATCTATCTATATATCTATCTATGTGTGCGTATGTGTGTGAATGAGGCATTATATTTTCCTCTATTCAATCCTTTAATTTCTTTCTTTCTTTCTTTCTTTCTTTCACATAAAGAGCTAAAAATGTGTATTTTTTCCAAGTGTCTTTTAGCCGATGGCCATAAAGACAAGTCTATACCACACATTCTCCAACATTTCCCAGTTTTTCTCTTCTTTCACTATAAATGCTAGAACACTCCTGCCTTCACGTACCCCCGGGCAAGTCATAATATACTGAATCTTGTCTCTACGGTTGGGTTTTGATATTTTTTCTTTTTATCATTTTCCTGGTTTACTTTGCCATTTCGTTTATTTTCGACGTTTATTTATTTCCTGTTTTTTTCATTTAGTTTTATTCCATTTTTATGCTTCATATTTTTTTCAAACCAATCCTCTATTTTTTAGCTTTTAGCATTTTCTCTGCCATCCAAACTTCATTGTTTCCATCTTGTTAGCTTCTTTCCTTTCTTTAATTCCAAGATCTCTTGTCTCTTAATTTCTTCATTTCTCTCTTTGACATTTTTTTTCTGTTTCTTGTTCGTCTCTTTTCACTTCTCCTTCCTTCCTTCGTTTTCTCTTTCTTTCTTTCTTTCTTTCTTTCTTACCTGCATCATCATTTTTCTTAGTTGTAGAATTATTTAAGGACTGCAATTCCTTTTCTTTTCTTCTTTGCGATATATATATTTTTTCATTATTATTATTTTTTCACCTTGGCTATGATTTTAATTCTATCTATATATCTATCTATCTATCTATTCTACTACCGTTTCGTTTTTCTAAATTTTCCTTGTTTGATTTAGTTCCTTTTAAAAGTGCCTGTTTTTCTTTTCCTTCTAACCTTCTCTTCATCCCTATCTCCTATTTTGGTGAATTTTTGTTGTGTTTCTGTGCATCGTTCAAACCAGTATACCCCGTTACACGCAAACCCTGCCCCACGTGTAACACTGCAGGAAAAAGACACAATCTCACTTCCCTGTTGGCCATTTTGTCCCATTCTCACTCTGTCAAGTAATCAATACAAATCTACATAAGTAACATTATATATATATATATATATATGTACATATATATGTATGTGTGTGTGTATGTACGTGTGTATATGTTAATATATATATATATATATATATGTATGTATGTATGTATATATATATATGATGCTGCATATGAATATACGTATATGTGTATATATGTATGTTCGCACTCATAAATATAGATGCACATTTTCGCATATTGTATTATGTTTTATGCTTAGTTCCGGTTATATATATATATATATATATATATATATATATATATATATATATATATATATATATATATGTATGTGTGTGTGTGTGTGTGTGTGTGTGTGTGTGTGTGAGTGTTTGTGTGAGTTTGTCTATGTATATGTATGTGTATGTTTACAAATAAATTTATTTTAATACTTAGGCATGACAATAAGAACGGGTGCAAAAACACGTCAATAGACACATACATGCACACATTCACGCACACATACATACACACACATATACATGCACACACATACATACACACACACATACATGCACACACATATATGATCTTTAGTCAAATGTGACTTGGTGGGAAGTTGGATTAATGTATACGCAACCACATATACACGAACATATACACGCTCAGGTAGACGCTTAAATATGCACATATACAAACACCTATCAACATATGCAAACATGCATACACACACGCACACAAATCACCACAAATATAAATATACGCAAGTATGCAAATATTCACATACGTATATGCATATCCCCATATAGACACATGCATACATACGCAAGTACACGAGCATACACACATACACACATTCTAATAGAGGAAACATCATTATCCATTGAAGGTGTTTAACGTATATTTTCCAGTTTATCTCTTTATTGATTTCCTTCAGTTCAGCTGTCAGAACTGAACGTGCTTCAGTGGGCACTTTATATTGATAGCCAGTCTGCCTTCGGCTATATCAGTCGGTTTTCGAGTTGATGTAAAAAAGATTTTGAAAGCTAAAATTAATGGCCGTTTTATCTACACAGTAAATTCGTGTTACATAATTCGTGTTACATAATTAACAAAACAATTCTTGTTCTGTCGGCAGAGATTAGAATAGGCTTTTTCTTTCTCCTGCAGAGGAGTAGGACTCCCTCCTATTTCTGTCTTATGTATCACACTAAACTGTATCCGGTGTTGAGGCAGTAGTTTTCGAGTGCAGAGACATCACTTTACCATTACTGTCACGTTTACTCTAGGGTCCTATCTATTGATCAATAATATCTTACAAATGAATATTATCATAAATGAGATCCAAAAATCCATTAAAGAGATTAATACTGGAAAAGCACCAGGTCTTGACAATATTCCTACTGAGACCCTCCTTTCAGCTTGCAACAGAGATTCATTATCTGATATCAGACATTTGGTTGGATACTCCTGTCTTTCTAGAATGTGTTGACGCAATTCAAATTTCATTTTTCAAAGGAAATGGATCCAAATCCGTTTTTGGAGATCACAGAGGTATAAATCAGATTGAAGCGGTTGGTAGGACTTTTGCAAACTTTTACTTAATCGGCAAACAAAATGAATACGCTCTTCTGTTATTCCGGAAAGTAGTTGTGGTTTTAGGTCAGGTCAGGATTTGATTCGGTAAACTTGGATGCCAACCTCGATTCGACAGCGTATGCGTGCAACCCCCACGTGAATTAAAAGCTCTTGTTAGCTAGCAACGGGGTTAAACAAGATGGTATTCCCGTCCAAATCTTTTTTTCCGTGTAGTTTTCTGTAACTCTCTCATAGGTTTTTCAAGATTGTGACTTCAGAATCTACATTTTCTTCAGAACCACAGATAAAGTCTTTGATCTAATATGCTTCAACGGAAAGTCAACGACTTTCAGACCCTTGTTCGAAGATTTTCCAGACTCTCTATGCAGACTAAGCTGATCTCTTTGATCACACCGTAGAAGACATGCAAGCTATTATGGAACTCTTATGCAGAACAGACACTTCCCATCAGTTTGAAGACGACTAAGGTCATATTCTCTCCAGCCTCGAGCCAGTCCTATGTCGAACCTAATATCTTCGTCCTGGGCACAAAATTGGATGTGATTGTTTTTTTTATATAACTAAGCAGCATTCTCTCTTGAGACGGATTCCGTGATTTTGAAATAGATCTAAGGATAGAAAAAGCCTGCAAAGCCCCTAGAAAGCTTGAAAATCGTGTTTGTTTATAAATCGTATGTTTCATCTGCCCTTTTACGATCTCCGGAGACTTGGATACATCAAAGCCTTGAAAAGATTCCATTAAGCTTTTCTTTCCAAAATGCCCCAAGCTCGTCACCCGTTGGTTCAAAAACAAGGCAAGGGAGGTTAACATCTTATCCCATTACTACGAATCTTTTTCGAAGGAAATAAATTTAATTTTACTGACGTTGCACAAATTTAGTCGTACATAGTTGAGCTAAAAACACAACATTTGTTTTAACATACACACACACACACAGTAAAGTAAAAGGAACGAATTGAAATGCCAAATGGACTTACTCGCCGCTGGACCGAAACAAGGTAAGTTGTACAAGACAAAAACAATTTTTTACAAAAATACCAATATGGTGTCTGAAGTAAAATTTCTTTTTTCTTTATTTTGTTTGAAATTTCTGACGCTTGGTTGTCATAGGTTGGGAATAATTTTCTTTTCTCTTCCAGTTTGATGTATCCTTTTCTTTTTGGCTTCTAGACAATTCTGAAGGATGGTGTTCTGAGGAATTAAACCTTTTTCGTTAAATTTCTTCAACAGTCCTTGTAATGTAATTGAACGGCTCATAGAAAATTGAATGAATAAATGAATAGATAAATCAATAAAGCAAACAATAGTCGTTGAATAGCAAGGCCAAAAATGACTGAGGAAGACTGGAGGTCCGAAATCTTGTGCGCATGCGTGGTGCGTGTGGAAGTTGATGTTTCTGCTCCCGACACGACAAGCGGAAGTGAGAGGGACAACTTAAATTCTTTCGTGAGTTGACAGCGTGAAGACGTTAGTAGAAAACGAGCCACGAAGATGTAAGGAGAAGAAAGTTTATGAGCTCCAAATTCTGGGGCACTCCAAAGGGGGCGTGAGATCCAGAGGACAAGCCTGTTAGAACCAGGAAAAAATTCTAGGTCCGTGTCTGTTTATCTTTTTCTCACTAGGTTATGTTGCTTATAATTGTCTAGTTGATGATAGTCTCATGCTTCTATACGCCCTTTCTTTCTCCTGGCAACTGCTTGTTACCTCGTAGTAGATAAACTTTTGGTGCATGTTTAACAGAGTTTCGCATTTGTCAACTTGTTACCACTGCGAAGTCACAACGGAGATCTAAAGTCTCTTTAGTACCGTTACGGTAAATTCTTTCTTCTTGAAAAAAATGTCCCCCCAAACTTTCTCACATTGAGTAGGAAGAATTCAGCAACTTTTCTGTTTCCTTCGGAAAGAAATCAATTCTAGGCTTCTCCTCTACCATGGAAACCAATTAACTCTCACTTAGCAAATTGTAAATTTTACACCGTTCCTGGTAGATCGGTAGAGTCTGTATAAAAGCAGACCTTGCTTTCAACCCTTCTCTGAAGAACTGATTGTGGGGCCCGTGAAAAAGCATACCCTGGTTTCATCTTTTCATCAACTGACAGACTGAGAGGCTAAAAAACCCCGTCCAGTCATTTAAATACCCACAAAGGAATAGTGACGATCCAACTTTGAAATAAGCCAATGACATACGAGCTATTTTAACTGCCGATTTGCAAATTCCAAAATTTCTTTGGAGGATCCTAAACATCGAGTAGCAGTCCTGAACATCTGACACTATTGTTTTTCAGTGAGCTGGGACATTTAGTTTTTAGAAGCTCCTTATATGTAATGAGATGCGTTACCAAGATGAAAGATGTTAGGTTACTTAAGCAGCAGTTTTTCGGAGAATGACAACGTAGTAAACGACGAAGACATAAACGTTAGAAATATCTTAAGGATGTCAAAACAATCTGAAGGCGCTTGTGGAAGATTACTAGCAAATGATAGAAAATAGATAAGTTTGGAAAAACGAGTACATTATTCCGGGCATTTTTCAGCCAGAACATTTGTGGTAGGGTTTGTTGGTTTCTTTGTCCAAAGCCAGATTTGTTTGTCATATAAGATCTCAAAGCAAACAACCACAGACTGATATTACACAGGACCTTCCTCAGCAGTCTAATAGTAATTCGTGTCAATTCTTTGACAAAGAACGTGAGTCTGCAGCAGATTTGAGAAGGCATACGCGAATGCATAGAGTTTGTGTCAACGCCAAAGGCAGTTCTTTTACGTCAGGGCTTAAAAGGGTTAAGCTCGATAAGCAACAGCTTCGTGCAGAGGCTTTTAGCGGACTGTCTGGCATCCAAACCGGACTGTCAATGCTCTATGGCAGACTTGAGGCCGAAAGACCTCTGTCTTTGGGTGGGCCACCTGCGGGTGGGCAAGCTGCATCACTGACACTTTTGTCACCTTTGTATAGCACTGGATCTTGCTGTCCAGTTTAAGCTATAATCAGGCATACGTATTTGGACCCAGATTTGGGTCCATGTCCAGCTAGGCTCATCAGGCCCACATTGCACCAAGTAGGCCGATGACCAGCATAGTCAAGCAGGGCTCGAGCTTCGGCTCGTGTCCGACCTTCCCCTCCCCTAAATCCACACTCTAATCGACCTTCAGGTCATTGACTTTGTATCAAGTCCTGTCTGGTGTGAGGCAGAGACAAATATCGACTAACAAGGGGGAAGTTGGACTGAGGAACTACATGCGTACCCACAAGCGGTTTTTGAGGGAGATAGCCTTCTATTGTAAAGAAATGGCAATCACTATATATGTATGTATATATGTGTGCGTATTTATATGTGTGTTTGTGTGTGTGTGTGTGTAAGTATATGTGTATATATATATAAATTCCAGAATGTATATATTTATGTGTGTGTGTGTGTGTGTGTGTACAACACACACTTACCAGTACAACTCACAGTTTCTCTGAGTTTTAAAATGCTAGTGGTGCAATGGTATTCGTCATTGGAAGCGGTCTTAGCTGTTTGCATTTTATATAGCGCTAATGCCTCTTGGGAAAGGTATGAATCTATCTCCCTCCAGCTTTGGGTCAATAGTAGGGCAGACTGAGCTCTTTAAGCTTGGCAACTGGTGTAGAAGAACGAAAACTTTGCATTCAGGCCTGTTAAACTTTGCTAAAAATTGACCTTGTGTCTCATCCTGATCCTGTCGAGGGTTTGGTAAATACAAATATGTACTTTTTATAATTGAAATATATATGATTCTTCTCTATATTATTGTGTGAATATTTTTTGAGACTTAGAAGCATGTTTTGCATCAACTTTGAATCATTGTATATATATATATATATATATATATATATATATATATATATATATATATATATATAATTCTATCTGTAAATAGATTCATAGATTCACGAGAGATGTTTTAGTCACCACAAACGTTTTTTTAAAATTTTCCTAGGTAGATTTTTTAATAATCTTTATCCACCAGATACACAAGGTTCGGTTTTTATTTTATTCGTTGAAAAGTCAGCAAGTACCAATTCAGAAGTTTGAATTAATTTTTAAAAACCGTCGGCTAAATTCTGCATCGACACAGGTTTTATGATTAAAATCTGGAAGAGAGAGGTCAGCTAAAATATCGGGAAAGTTTTCAAAAATTGGTAAAAATCAAAGACGGAAAAATTATTGCTGGGGCAAAATTATTCCATTATTTTGCACCCCCCCAAAAGAAAACAAATAAAAAACAAAACAAAAATAAACAAAAACAAAACAAAAAAACAAAAACAAAAACAAAAAAGAAAATCTCATGAGGTCTGATTAAAATTTGAAAAAATGGATTAAGTAGAAATTGAAAACTAGAAAGGAAAACTAAAAAGTCAAAATCCTGACTGCAAACAAATACAGTTTTAAAGAACTTTTCCCTAGTATTATCTGCAATTTTTAATTTTCAAAGAGGTTAGATTAAAAAGTGGAATTAAAACGGAGAAACACATGACAATCAACGCACAACAAAGACGGTTAAGTTGATAATCCTAGCACAATTTTTCTAAAAGCTAAAAATAAAATGAAAGAATTATAATGTGGACAAATGAACAAAGATACAAGAAAAAGGAAAACACAAATGAAAATTGAAGAAAAATAATTCAAAGAAAATAGTCGAGACGTTTCGTACTGGAATTGAACATTCAAAATGAAAACTTAAGAGACTAATCGAAATCTAAAAAAATGAAAATGGTAGGTAGGTTTTAAAATGTCAGATTAAACATTGGCATTTGAAGACTAAATTTCAGAGAAGGGTGGTAGAGATAGGGGTTGAGAAAGTGATGGGGATGAGAGAGAGAAGGAAGAGAAAGAGAGAAAGTGAGGACAGAGAATGAAAGGGAGAGAAAGGAGGGAGCGAGAAGAAGGCCGAAAAGAAAAGAAGGGCAAAGGAAGAGAAGTAAGAGAGAGAAGATGAGAAGGAGAGGGAGTCGAGAGAAAGGAAGTGAAGGAGGAAAAGACAGGTGGTTGAAGGGAGATAGAAAAGGGAAGAATGAGATAGAAAGAATAAAAAGATGGAAAGCAAAGAAGAGAGAGAGAGAGAGGGGGGAGGGGGGTGAGATAAAGGAAATGAAGGAGAGAAATTGAGAGGAGATGAAAGAAAAAAGAATAAGAAGGGAAGAGAAGGAAGAGAAATCGAAGATGAAGACAGAGAATGAGATGGAGAGTAAAAAAGCAAATGAAGGAAAGAGAGGGAGGGATTTTGAAGAGAGATAGTAAAGAAATGAGATAAAGACAGACAAAGAGGGAGGGAAAGATACGGTAAGGAGAAAGATAAATAGAGAAAGAGAGTGTGGAGAGAAAAGAGAGTGGAGAGAGAGAGAGAGAAAAATCAGAGAGTATGTATGTGTATGTGAATGTGTATGAGTCTGTGTGTGTGTGTGTGTGTGTAAGAGAGAGAGAGAGAGAGAGAGAGAGAAAGTAAGAAAGAAAGTGAGAGAGTATGTGTGTGTGTGTGAGTGAGTGAGTGAGAGAGAGAGAGAGAGAGAGAGAGAGAGAGATGTGAATGGGGAAGATCCATGAAGTACAAATACTTTGAAGCAATAATTAAGGAATATTTGATTCATGTAAATTTTGTCCGCATACAGGTATTTTGTAAGTATGTTTAGTTTGCTTACAATTGTCGAGCACTCAGTGAGAAGCAAAATCAATACTCCATAGACAAGCTTACTGAATGTTGACATATGTTTTATTTCTGATATGTTTTCACTGGATGGCTGAAACTGGATAGCACTAGTAGCAGACAATTCACATATACGTATACATATGCATTGAAAATGTTTTCTTTGACTCGATGATTTGAAAAGTAAAATCTAATCTTATCATTTACCAAATATCCTTCTGTTCGTAGAGCCAAGGCTCAGCCATTTCTGACCGATTCCAAATAAACGATCAGAAATTGTTTGTCATGTTTAGAAAAGATTTTAAACTATGTTAGTCAAATCATTTTTTGGTGGAATCTGTTACTTACTCTTCATGTCTCATTATCACATACCAAGAGTTGTTTATTCATAATAATAAAACCGTTGAACAGAACAAGTTTCCAGCAACAGAACATATTTTTTTTATCCGGCAATTTAGTTTTGACAACTAAGAATAAGAACCACCATGTCACTTTCATTAGAAGATCGTTCCGAAAATATTACCTCCTTTTTTTTTTTTAATTATTTTTTACCTTTTTTCTCCCTCTACCTTCTTTTTGCCTCATTTTTTTCTCTCATAAAGTAGATTTTTAATGATAAGTGGGGATCTGCATTAAATTTTTTTGCGTTGTTTTTACTAAGGATACTCCGAAAATAATGCCTCCAATTTACTTCCACCGAAACTATTTGATGTCGGGAGCACAATGATACTGTTGAATAGAGCATGTTTTCAGCTACAAAACTATTTTTTCTACATTGTATCAACTATGAACTATGCATCTTCACTAGAATGGAACAAGATTCTGCATGCTACACATGAAAAAATCTGCACTACTTTGCCAGGAAACTATTATCCGTGTAGTTCCTCTTCAATCGGCTCGATTAGCTCAGATGTATGTGTTGAATGTGGCTTCATATTCCACATTTCTTTAGCCACAATTGAAATGAATTACCCATCGTCTTATTGGTATCAAATCTACTTTGTTTTCCGTAAACATTTTGTCGGTGAATGCCAATGGGTGTCATTTCTTTTTTCTATGACACATCTTTTATTTTATGTCTGACAAAATTTTGAAAGACTTCTCTCCTGGAATTTATGACATGATGAAAATATGTTATTGGCGAAAAGTTAAACCTCTATTGCCATACCACCAGCTTCTGCTTTGGCTTCATTCCAGATCTAAGTTATACCTATTTTTTAAAAGCATGTGATGGATGGTGAGCTTGATAGACACACCACTATTAGTGAGTTTAATTCTCACAAGATGCTCTGAACCTGCAGCCTTGTTCAAAATTTAAGTCTCGGTTATTTATTTTTCTTAATTTTTCCACATGGTGTAATGGTTAATGAGCTAGGATAACACACAATTGTCAGAGAATTAGATTTTTATTAAGTGCCTTGTAAGAATCTAATTCTCTAGCAATTCTCTGATCTTGTACCAAACTCTATGGATTTTTACTAACTTCTTGACTTTTCCTATCTTTCACATTCTCTTTCATTTTTTAAAAAATTCTTTTTATTTCTTCTCTTCTTGACATTCTAAACTTTTCTCTCTTTTTCTCTCACCTCTCTCTTTTTTGTTGCTCTTAGAGATATATATTCAACAATTTCTCTTCCTTTTGTCTTTCTTATCCTTTCTCTTTCAGTTTTTCCTTTTTTATCTTCTTTTATATATATATATTCTTCTGTCCTCTCTCTTTTACTCATTTATTCTTTTCTGCGTACCTCTCTCTAACTTCTTATTCAGCCATTCTCGTTTTATCCGTTTCTCTGTCTCATACGCTCATCAGTGTTCGATAAAGGCATTTGATTGATGGAGGTTTTCTCTCATCCTGACACAAAGATAATTGCCTTCCGAGGAGAAGATGAGTTTTTCCCTAAACAATTATTACAACATGTATTTTAACTTTTTTCCCTCTCAATTCTTTTTTTAATACTGAGGTCAAGAGATGGATTCCCTACATTCTTTTATTGCTCATCAGGCATGTCAGTCTTCTCTTTTCGACTTCATTAATGCAGACGATCTTCATTATGCATATGATATGTGAAGAAGCAGGTAGCATAATGGTTATCGGCGCGGAAACTGGAATGGGCGAATCGTGTTCAAATCCCAGTTGCTGCCCTTGTGTTACGCTGTTGGTAAAAAGTACCATTACGTGCTGATGTTGATGGCTCTTTCTCTCTCCGGGAAGCTAAAAGTCATCTGAACGTTGTTTTTACACTGATGACAAGAAAATTGATTTTAACGTTATGTCAGTCTGTTTTGGGTTATTTCATGTCTCGAGGGAAATGTAAATAGATAAGTACAATGTACGTAAATACGTTGTACTTATATATTTACATTTTTGTAGAGTTGTTTCTTTAGAATTTCTGGCGCTCAGTTATGGCAATGAACAGGTACTCTACACTTCTCCAATCTCAAGAACTGAAGCCTCACCATTAGATGTAGTTTAATGACATACCCAAGACACCCTTTTCCTTTGCAGGTGGGGAAGGTCTTATCCGTCTGAAGAGGATACAGCCAGCGTTCCCTCAGCCCATGCAACTGGGTGGGTGAGAAAAATTGAACAAACACGTTATATAGCGGGTGATATGGGTAAATTGTCGTTTAAATTACGCAAAAAGGAAAAATAACACTGACACTTCACTTTATCGGATATGTTTACCAAAATTACACGAAAATATCTTGAACAGATTAAATTCATTCAAAGGAATCACCATTGGCTTCAACGACAGCCTCCAGACGATTTCGGAATCTCTTGTAAGCCTTTCCAACTGTCTCCTCGTGTAAATTGCTTATTGCTGCTATTATCCTTGCCTTCAGTTCATCTTTGGTGTTGCACAGAGATTTTTTGGTCTCTAGCTCAACTATACCCAACACATAATAATCAAGGGAATTACCATTTGGGAACAGAAAGCGGGTGATATAGTCGCAGAAATTTTCTGACTGCAAACAATGAGTTGTCCCGCTTGTATGGAATGGAAAGAGTACTATGTCTTGACATAGAGTTTTCCAGCTCCTACTAATTCCACCAGGCACTTCATATAGGCCTCCATATTGAGTGTAAGGCTATGTGGGGAGATGAATAGAAGCATAATTTCACCATTGCTAGTGACCATACCCAAATACCATGATAGAGACTGGGTGTTTTGGCTTTCATCACTTACAGTATATCTTTTGTGAATAAAGCATGTCAACAGTTGTTCTGTGATTTCATCATCTGATCCTGGCAGAAATTTTTCTCATCTGAGGGAAACAAAAGCATGTTGAGTTGGAGGGGATTCTTGAGTTTGTAGAAAAGCTTTGCAATATGGTCTTTCCACTTGTCCTTTATGGCTTGTAAAAAAATTGGCTCTTTTTCAAGTTGTGTGAGAAATACCGAAAGTCTTCATATACTACCTGCCCGATAAGAAATTCAGACTCTCCCTCCCTCCCATGTGTCTGACTATAGACCGGACTGACTTGCTGGGATTGTTGTCAAGTTTCTGAGATACCATACCTTAGTAATCAATATTGAACTCATCCAATGCTTTCTGAATTGTCCACAAATTGGCACCTAAACATTCTGAAATCTTCATATTGGAGCTTCCAGTTTGAATGCCAAAGTAGAGCAGCATGCCATTTCCAGATTTCTGGAGGAGTGAATTGCACCATGGTGTTGCTTTCCTTACAGACCGTACACAACTGACAATAAGCAAAACCTGAAACAAACAATGCACATGCACGAAATTGACAATTCAAAATGACGATAATTTACCCATCACACCCTGAATATTCTATTTTCCCCTTTTACTTTGCTATTAATTAAAATGTTCAGACTGGTTTTGATTGTGGATAACTGAAATTCAATCGTCACTAGAGAAGAGAAGAGGATTCCTGTTTTTATTGGAGGCGATCCTGAGCATCTAACCAGCTCTAACGAATTACCACCCAGTCGGTGGATCTTAGGAGACACTTACTGCATCTCCATCCGCGAAATAAGACACTCAAATCCCCCAAAAGGGGTGTCCTAGGTATGACACTACACTTCATCTGATGGTGAGGCTTCAGTTCAGTGTGGGGCACCGCTTCATTGTCAGATCCATTGATAGGACCACTCTTATCTGGTGTAATAGTACCCATGAAATAGTTCTGTTTAAAATTATTCGAATTTGATAAGATTGTGTGCAAAAAATAATTACATAAAAAATATAAATGTGAACATTCAACAACGTATTTCCCTTACCCCAAGGCACAAAATATTCCTCGATGGGTTAACATGAAGTCAAAATCAATCAATCAAACAACCAACTAATTTTTTTAAACGAGTCTCTTTTAAGAAATACCTTCGAAAATATGTTCCTTTTAATGGGGCATTTGGTACCAAGGTTTTTATACTATTCTTGTAATAAAAAAGAATAACAATGTCAAAATGGTAAACACAACGATACAACAGATAATATTCCTGCGTAATACTAATAACTTGCAAGCAATTAAATTCAGTTCATATTTATTTTAAATCCTCACATTGTTAGTTACAATATAAATGTTTTAAGAGTCGATAAATTAATGTTGTTCAAAATCATTTTAAACATCATTTCAAACATTTATTTGACTTATAGATGGGAATCTGGCAGGTAATACCACTTCAAGTCAAAGTGGACTTGGGAGTAATGACCATCCCCCAGAACTCTAGAACTGAAACCTCACTATCATATTTCAAGACCCTTTACAGCTCGTAAGATCTGTGGATAATAACGAACATCAAACACTTATTAATTTCGACGATAGGATAGCCAAAGAGTCTACTGCAGTAAAATGTGTTAGATGAGTAGGTTCTTTCATTAGTGACATACACAAGGACACAGGATCGCTTAAGAATTCCTTGTCATTCTCGATATTTCTTTCAGAGTAAAAGGGAATCGCTGAAGTTTTGAAAAAATATCCCAAATCAAAACTACTTACGACGTCTGCCTGTAAAGTAACGGGACTGGGTGTGCTGTGCGAAAGATGGATCTAGATTTTATTTGTATTTCCCATGCTTTTGTTTACAGTGCGTAGAAGCGGGACAGAGAAGAATGGGAAAATACATTAAACTCGATGAGGCTTACTTTGAAGGGGAAATCATATAGTTTGTTGTTTGGAATTAAAATGCATTGTTTTTTTTACATAAGTCCCGTTACTATTCAGACACACCTCGTACATCTAAGGAGGCGTGCTTAGCGTAACACTTAACGTTGTAGGAAATGAAACCGGCGACCCAAGTTCAAATCCTGAATGAAGCTGATTGCGTTTCACTTTGCTCGAATACCCTTGAGAATTTATTTATTCCCCCTGCTATGGATAAATAGTGGGCAGACAGAGCTCTTTAGCTTTGGTCAAGCAACTAATCTAGGAAAAGAAAAACTGAATTCAAACAAGCTTTACCCCATTTAAAAGCCAACCTTGTATCGCATCCTTTTCGGAAGGATTGGTAAATATAGACATCTAAGTTTATTTTCCAACACGAGGATTATCCAAAAATTACTAAGACAATTGCATCTCTTTTTGCATTCATAATTACATTTCCCGTGCATTTCAGTTGATCCATTCTTCTACCCTCAAATGTGTTCTCTAGTGATGTTTACATTTATTGGTATAAGTGCAATCATTACAAATATAAGGAAGTTCAATAGTCTAAATAATAAGAACTTACAACAACACCGTAAATATAGTTTTAATTTTGATACTTTTTGAATACACTATATATATATATATATATATATATATATATATATATATATATATATATATATGAGAGAGGGAATGAAATGAATCAGACGGAATATACGTGGAAAAAGGTAAACAGACGAAAGATGTGCATTTGATGTAGTTGATATGCTTATTTATCTATTGATCTATTTATGCCAACACGTTTCGACTTCAAAATTTGCCTGCATACAAAAGCATTCAATTAAAAAAATATTTTAAGTATGAGAATAAAATGAAATAATCATATGAGAAAAAAGTTTTCATGCAAGTCCAGAGTCATCATCAGGGCTAAATGTTTGGATTTTACAAAGACGAGTAACTCAGGGAAAATATATTCGAAATTGATTACGTCATGAGATGGAATCTTTTTTGAAAAAAGGCAACACCGTTTTATGGTTTGAAAACAAATTTATAACGGTTTACAATTTTAAATGTCTAGAAAAAGGCTTTTGTCATAAATGTATGTTGAAATATTTTAGCATAATTTTTGCAAGGGAAGGTGATATTTTATAAAATCCTTGTCTTTGTATGATTGTGTCAATATATATATATATATATATATATATATATATATATATATATGTGTGTGTGTGTGTGTGTGTGTGTGAATTGATGTTTGGTAAAAAATAAAAGACAATATCGAATTTGAAGTTGTTATGGGTGATATAAAAAAAAACAAATTTGTATGCCATTGCCGGTTTGGTATTTCGCTTTGTTGAAATAATGGATTTTGCCTTGGACCCGTAGTTGGTACTTATTTATTTTCATTTATTATAATCGACTGTGATCAGTCCCACTGATAGGAAAACAATAGAGCTACTCTGGATTTTCATCAGTGACTCAATTTAGCTGGGTTTGTTTCTTAAGCTAGAAACCTGTCTACCAATATCGTGAAGCTGAATGTTGGCTAAATTCCCCGAACGTTTTGATGGAAAAACTAAGTTAAATGTAAAAAATCCTTTCTATTTAGTTCATTATTCTAAGCAATGTTTATCTTATACCGAACATTTTGAAATAGTTGTTGTTGATATTTATTAAACTTTTCGCATAGAACCTGCTTTTAGCTTAAGTGGTCACACATCTACATATTGAACAGGTTCATCATTGCTTAGCTTCGATGATCTTGCAGGAGCCGATACTTTCAGTAGGACTTGATTATAAACCACGAGCAATTATAATTATCCATAAAACAGAAAAAAAAAATCCCTAAAAACAAAAAAACAAAAAAACAAAACAAAAAAACAACACAAAACCCCACAACAAACAAAAACAAAAAACAAACGAACAAAAAGCAAAAACAAAACAAAAAACAAATAAACAAACAAAAACAAACAAATGAACAAAAAAAAAGCCCCAAACAAAATCAAAAAATGATTACAGTTTTATATTGTTGTTTAAAATTTAGATTGTTCTTTGAAAATTTATCCGGAGTTTGTCAAAGAAACAGTTTTTAATTTAAAACTTAAGAGATTCATCAATTTAAAATTTTTTTCATAAGCAATAATGAAATTATCTTACAATACTAGTTTGATGAACAAACCAATAAACTTAATGAGTAATGTTTAATAAAACATGAATAATCATTTTAGTAAGATAAATAATTTGTTAATTCTCTTTTTGAATTTGGAACTTCGACTTGGACGTTTGGTAAACTATCGGAGTGAGATTACCAAGAGACGTTGCAATTTGGTGAAAAGACAATCCACGTCTATCACAGGGAAGGAATGATAGCTTCTTCTGTCGAAACGTGATCGTTTGTTTAAAGGGAAAGTCAGGAATGAAACGCAACGACCCTCTTTACAAGTTCAACAAGTTCTGTTTACTTATTTTTTCTCAGTCAAGTCTTTGTAGAGATGGCAGGATTTAAGTCGGAGTTACATTTCTTCAACTGTGTAATAGATTTATCTTACTCTTCACTCCTCCCTCGGTATCTCCTAGTTTGTACTGAATTGAAACTATAATGGTACATTTTGAATGATTTCTATTGAATAATTCTTTTTATATATATTATGAGCTTTGATCTGTCACTCGTCATCATAGACTTATTTATATTTTTAACTTCCTAACAACAACAAATCTACACTGAGTGACTTTGAAAACAGTTAAAGTAATGACGAATCTAATGTCCTTTAGTTATTATCGAATGAAGTTAATACTGTTGTTTGAATATAATTATGAAGCTTTACTTACATATGGTACGCAGACCTAGGGTTACTTACAGTACCTGCTGGCGCTTAAGTGGTCAACCACTTTTGAACAGGCTTATTGCTGTTTAGTGATAAGTAATTAACTTTAAATAAATGTAAATTGATTTACTTGTTATTTTGAAGAAAAACATACTTCATTTTGAAAGCAGTTTTTTAGTTTAAAAGTTGGTTTTTACGGTTGGAGACCTTATTTATCAATCAAACCATTCACTTTTGAACAGAAATAAGTAGTCTTAATTTGCTGCCAATTTCAAGATTCTATCAAGTTTAAAACGTGTTTTATACGTTTGGAGACCTTATTTATCAAACTGTAGTAATTCACTATATCGCAATGTTGTTATATATTCGCCAACTGTTTTTGTTTTAAATTTGTTTTCTTTTTCTGATTTTCTTAATTATCTCAATCTTTATTGTCATCTCTACATGATATCCAACTTTCATTATCTTTCCTGAACGTTACAGATTTTACTTTTTATGCACAAGTCACAATGAAGGATAAATGGTCTTTTCTATTTCTTGTTCTTTTTAAAACTTAAATCATTGTCTACTGATTGCACTTTGTTTTTTATAATTTATGGCCATTTATTTCGGCGATGAGAAAGTTAACTGATATGTTTTTAATAGGTTTTCATTGATCCAATGGGACTCAATAGGGTCATTAACAATCTTTCGTGAATAAATAAATACAAGAGATCGAGGCAACGAAAAGCTCATTGTGGGCGATATAAACAGGAGAATGGTTTTTTGAAATGCTTTCACAATAAAGATGAAAGCAATATCGAAAAATTATGATTAACTGGCTTAAAAGACGCCAACTGTGGCTATTAAGCTTGATGCTGGAAGATATCTTGAAACGTTTGTCATTCGTTCGGTGTGGTTTAAAGAACTTATCCAGAAATGAATGATCATCAGTTGTTAATTATGATGACTTCAAATGCAAGGTAGAATTGTTATTTACTAAACTTAGGTTAGTTGTGGTACAAGGCCGAAAGTATGGGGTACCCAGTGAGGATTAAACTTACAATGGTCTGCTAATCCAGCTTGCTTACCATAACACCTCATGAGATGCCTGAGGTATAGTAAAACCTGACTGCCAACACACAATTGTTTTTAGAAATGCAAGCATCATCAAAAGATTCCATATTTTGAGGATTATATTAGCTGAAAATAAAACTGTTGATTAAAATATGAAAATACTTTTCATATACGCTAATATTTATAAATTAATTTTCATTATTCATCAAGATGGATATTGACATTGATATATTGGTGCATTTGTGTGTCGGTAAGGATACAGGCATGAACCAAAAAATTTCCAAGTTAAAGGGATGTTGCACAGAAGAGTTGACATTGGTATATTTATGCATTTGTGTGCCAGTAAGGATCCAGGCATGAACAAAAAGATTTCTAAATTATTGGTATATAGCACAGGAGATTTTTTTCATATATATGCCAATATTCATCAAAGAATGTATAAATATGTAAAAATATTGATGCATGCGTATTAAAATATACATCCACAATAATTATCTATCTATCTATCTATCTATCTATCTATCTATCTATTTTGTTAATATCTATTGAATATTTACAAGCTATTACTCACTCTCTCTCTCTCTCTCTCTCTCTCCATATATATATATATATATATGTACATATATATATATATATATATATAAGTTGGCTGACCGTTGTCAAGGCTACCCGAAGGGCGCAACTCCTTTCTCCGAATGACTCCACTAACTCTTGATCCATGCATAGTAATGTTGAGTGTTAAGCAAGGAGGTATCAAGTACCATTTCTTGAGTATTTGGTATGATTCGACCTGGGATTGAACCTCTGTTTCCCGAACCATTGGCTACAACCCGATTAATATAGATTTTCTTTCCTTCCGAGAAACATACAAACATATTATTTCCTTCCGAGAAACATACCCTATAGCTCCAGGACTGGAGCTCAACATCAGAGGGTTTAGTGTCATATCCAGGAAACTCGTTGTGGGGAGGAGGCTTATTTTTTTCTCTCCCTCTGTATATACATATATATATATATATATATATATATATATATATATATATATATATATATATATATCCTATACAGTAATAATAGATATTTTCTTTATTGGATAAAGAACAATTCAAATTAATCTAGCATTAATAGATGGGAACACATTCCAATACAATGAGAAATTGATTAAATACCACATCTTGATATTTGAAAAAAACAAAAAAAACAAACTCAAAACGTATTAAAACAAGGATTTAATCTTCCATTTAAAGATGGATATTGGAGTTATTACAGCTTTTAGAAATTAAACTGAATTAATATCAGGTTAAATTTCATCGGTGTAATCGTTTTAATAAATTTATTATATGAAATTTATTATATGAAAAATAAGATTTAAAAGACATGCAGCATTTTATACAGGTGTAAAGTTATGGGATCATAAAAATAATGAGGTAACAAATATAAATGAGAATAACACTTTGCCCGCTGATATAAATAAAAGTGTTACACTCAGAACCCATTATGAAACGTCGTCACATTTCTCAAAGTATAAAGCGATTTCGTTGTTTTTTTAGATACGAAAGTTTATTACAATCTGCCACATGTCATACAGCAGTCGTTCCCGAAACGAGAGAAAGAGAAAGATAGCGTGAAAGAGTTACTGTGTTCACTGAAAACGCTAAAAGTCTCATTCGTGAGTCGAACAAAAAAAAAACAGCTTCTACTTTTTCACACCGACCAGGCCCATCGTCTCTACAAGGCTGCCGTCTCTGGACCCAAAACTATCCGAATAATTGAGACCTTCTGATTCCGACTCACACTATTTATATATCATATTTATTACCTCATCAACTAATGTGATTAGAACCGGTGTTATTAACATTCAGTGTTATGTCATCTTTTCTTAAACTCAGCTGACGAAATGTTTATCGTTTTAACATCCGGCCTACAGCTCCGATTTCAAAACAGAATCCCATTTTGACAAGAATGACGCTCGTATAACATGTGTATGTACACAAGACCTGACCTTTAAAAATCGAAGCCTACAACCAAGCACTCAATGCCTCCAGTTTGAAGATAATTTACCTTCGAATGCGACTTACACTTAAACTCAATTTTTTTAACAAACTCATAATTTATTACAAATAAAATAATTAAATAGTGTAATTAATTACCATTCCAAATTATATTACAGAGGTTGACAAGAATCTCAGCAGAGCCAACAGGAGCTATATGGTCACCGACAACGTCCGTGAAATTCCCATTAACCTCCGCCAACAAATGTGGTTATCTTGGTCTCATCCTTTCATCTCCTTCCAGAAGTGACCGTTTTGAATGAGGCCTCTGTCTCTTCCAGAGATAAAACTTGTTAAAAAGCTTGTGCTATTCTTTTCTTTCAGTCTATCAATATCTCAATGTTAAGAATATGTCTATTTGTTAGGATTTGTTGAGTTTGTCACACAGGGTTCAAGTTGCTTATAGTACCTGCTGATGGTTACCTATCGAAGTCGTTAGCAGGTTCATCGTTGCTTAATTTGGAGGATCTGTTTGGAACAATTGCTTTCAGCGTAACTTATCTTCTCCCTTTCTTTCATTTTTACTCTGTGGTCTGCTAAAGCAGCAAAATCCACCAACTGACAACTTGTTTTTTCCTGGAAATTAAGACTAGCTCCGGCTTTCTGACTGGGATTGGGTGATCCATTTGTATCTCAAATTTCCAGAGAATTTTATACGTCTCATTTTCTTGGATAGATTCTATTTGTTAGTAAGGTCAAATTTGAATCTTTGGCACAATTCACAGTGGATCACCTTTTCCACCCACTCATACCAACTCTTGTATTTCTTTTGTGATAGTTTGCTCCTGCATTCGCTTATAATGTGATAACCGTTTCATTACGGTCGCTACATAATCTACACCAGATATCCTGAGCGTTATCAATTGTCGCTTTGATACAATTTGTCCTTATGGTTTTGTGCTGCAATGTAAAGAAATTCAGGTTTCCGCTTCTTAACCATATCCAGGTCATCTTGTGTGTAATATTCCCAATATTTTGCTTGAAACGTCCAAACAGTTGTTTTTCTTCCCAATTTTGTTTTCTAGATTTTGTTGTTTGTCCTTTAGTTGTTATTGCTATTACTGGCAATTAGTCTACATCAGTGATTTTTGTGTTTTCTTCGAATTGTTGCGTCGACGCGGTCCTCAATGCTGGTGTGTCCTTTTCTTCCTTCTTTTCTTGACACACATGTCTGTGTATGTTACCTCTCGGGAGTAAAGTTTTGTGTATCGTCATCAATTTCCTTCTCCTTTCGTCTGTCTGTCTGAGTTTCTCACTTGTTGATTTTAAGAATGCTCCAGAATATCTTACAATGGAGACTGCCGAGATTTTCATTCCTTTCATGAGATTTCTGCTGCAGAGCTTGGTTTCAAGAAGGTTTATCGTTCTTCTACGATACTCTTTTATTTACCTTTTCTTTCATATCTGTTTGTATTCCAATATTCCAACTTGTAATTTTCTTTTTGCCGAAAGTTTCTAATGCTTTCTTGATTCCTTCCGTTGTTTCTCCTTTCATCTTTTTTATTATCAGCATGACCCATTTTTCATTTCCAAATTCCATTCATCTATCCTGGCAGTAGATTCTTATAGTTTGTATCTAGTTCTTTTTTATTTTGGGCATAAATTTTAATATCTTTTCCTGCGACTTTGTAAATTTGTATTCATCTGTGAATTTCGTAAGTATATAATTCAATGGCATCACTGCTATAACAAATTAATGTATCACTGAAAAAAGCCTCTTTGTATCTTCACCTCTGCTTGGGTTTGTCCTCCAGCTGCTAATTCCACTTTACAGTTTTCCATAGCTTGGAATTTGGGATTGAAAAATGTGCCAGGACTCTTCTCAGTATTCTAGCCGATTTTAACAATGCTGCTGTCTTTATAGTCTCGATTCTTCCTCTAATTTCTTCTGTCTTTTTTTTTCAAGCCTTTTGGGACCGTTCTAAGAGCATCAACGTACAAGTGGAATCAATTTCATCTCCACAGTTTGGTTAGTTCTCTTGCAATTTCCTGGCATTCATACATCTTTTCACTTTCTTTTATTTTCTCTCAATGGTGCGCCGGACCATTTAACGGCAAATTCTTCACTTTTTGTTAATTTCTAAGTCTATTTTTCTGGCCGGGATTTGGTGATACATTTTCATCTCAAAATCCTAGAGAAATTTATCTAAGACGGATCCTGGTTTGTGCATATACCATTTGTTAGTATGGTCAAATCTTATTCTCTTGCACAATTCCTAATGGATCACCTTTTTCACCAAGTCATACCTAATCTTGTATTCCTTTTTCGCTTATTTTATGATAAATTGTTTCATCTTTATCTCCACATAATCTATACTCACAACTCTGTTGCAAAATATCAATTTTCGCTTGAATATTTGTATTGCCGCTTTTAAAAGAGATTTAGTTTCTCTATTAAGGTTTCCCTTTCTTAATAATATCCAGGTCATCTCATGAGCAATCTCACTATTATTATTTACCAACCCCTCTGCTCGGGCAGGATATGACACAAGGTCAATTTTTAAGCGGAGTTTAACAGGTTTGAATTCAGAGTTGTCCTTCTCCAAGACTAGTTGCCTCACCAAGGCTGAAGAACCTAGTCTGCCCTACTATTTACCCTTTAGCTGGAGGGAGAATAATTGGATTCATACCTTTCCCAAGGTTATTAGTGCTTTGTGAAATGCAATCAGTCTCGTCCAGGATTTGAACTCGTGTCGCCGTGTCCATTCCCTATGACGATAACCACTACACCACGGGCTACTTATTATTATTATTACTATTATTATTACTACTTTTGAGTTTTCCACATCAGCAAATGCTGAAGGTCTTTCACTGGAGTTTGAGTGACAGCAAGTCTCCTCAAATCTCCAGGACTTTTCTTAATATTCTGGCCGTCTTCAATAATGCTGTCGTTTGGATGGTCTCAGCTCGTCCGCCAACTTCAAAATCCTCCTGGCCCTTTAATAATCCTTCAGTCACTGTGCCAAAAGCACCAATCACAGTTGGTACAATCGACACCTTCATGTTCCATAGTTTCTTCAGTTCTTTAGCAAGGCCGAGGTACTTATCCTTCTTTTCACATTCTTTCAGTTTTATTCTGTGGTCAGCTGGGAAGGCAAAGTCGACAATTTTGCAAATTCTCTTTATTTTTGTTAATTATTATAAGGTCTGGTCTTCTGGTCGAGATTAGGTGATCCGTGTGTATGTCAAAGTCCCATAGAAGTTTATGCGTATCATTTTCTAGGACAGGTGCTGGGTTGTGCATATACCACTTATTGGTATGGTCAAATTTAAATTTCTTGCCCACCCAGTCGTGTCTAGTCTTGTACTCTTTCTGTGCTAATTTGCTGCATTCGCTTATTATGTGATTGATGGTTTCATCTTTGTCACGGCATAGCTTACATTTGATATTTTGTTGAGTCTTATCTATTCTCGCTTTGATATGATTGGTTCTTATGGCGTTGTTTTGTGCTACCATTAGGAGAGATTCTGTTTCTCTTTTAAGGTTTCCTCTTCTTAGCCAGGTCCAGGTTTTGTCGTGTGAGATGTTGTTTATTAGTCATTTAAAACGCCCATAGAGTTGATTTCCCTAGCATTTTTGTTTCTTGGTTATTGTCATTCTGTTATCTATCGTGTTGTCAGTATTGTTTCCGATGTCTGTAATCAGTCCTCCTTCGTGTTTTTCTATATAGTCTTCGAGTCGTATCGATGCGTCAACGCTGTCTTCGATGCTGGAAAGTCCTGTTACCCCTTCTTTTCTTGATACATATAGTCTGTCAGCGTCGTCTCTGAGATTTAATGCCCTGTGCCTGGTCATCAGTTTTCTATTTCTTTGGTCCATTTGTTTAAGTTCTTCTCTGGTCCACTTGAGAAAGGGTCCCGAGTATCTAACGAGGGATACAGCCCAAGTATTTATTCCTTTGATAAGGTTTCTACTAAAGAGTTTTGTCTCGAGTAGTTTCTTAGTTCTCCTGAGATATTATTTTTGAATTTCATCTTTCATTTGCACTTGTTTGATGGTGTCAGCCTCCAAGATTTTCAAGTATTTGTAGGTTTCGTTTTCTCCGAGCTTTCCCATCTTGTTTTGATTTGGTAGTTCTATTCCGTCAGTCGTATGTCGTTTGCCACTTTTCATTACAAGCATTGCACATTTTTCTATGCCAAATTCCATTCCTATGTCTTGACTGTATAATCTAACTGTGTGTATTAGGGTTTCCAGTTCTTTTTCATTTTTTGCAAATAGTTTGATGTCATCCGTGTAAATTAGGTGATTGATTTTTTCTTACGATCTACTAAGTTTATATCTGGCTGTGCATTTTCTGAATATGTGGTTAAGGGGCATCATGGCGATTATGAATAGTAAGGGTGATAGTGCATCTCCTTGGAAAATCCCTCTCTGGATCTTTGTTTCAGCCAAGCTTTTTCTTCCTGCTGTCAATTCAACTCTCCAGGTTTTCATGGTTTTCTCGATGAAGTTTATGACTTATATTTTGTACATTTTGAGACACTTTATTATCCAGCTTTGCGGGACTATGTCATATGCCTTTTTGCAGTCAATCCAGGCCATAGCAAGGTTTTTTTTCGTCTGGTCTTGCTTTCGCTTAGCATGTGTTGATCTATGTAGAGTAACTCTGCTGTGCCTCTGGATCCGTTGCGGCATCATTTCTGTTCTTCAGGAAATAAACCTCGGCTTGTTAGGGAGTAATAGATCTCTTCCCTTATTTGTGCTGTTAATATTTTCCACATTATCGGTAAGCAAGTTATGGGTCTATAATTGTTTGGAGCAGTTCCTTTGTTTGGGTCCTTTTGGATTAATGTGGTCTTTCCTTTGGTCATCCAGTCAGTTCATTTCTAGTGCTAGTCTGTCGTGAATGGAGGTGAATTTCTTGAACCAGAATCCATGTATTCCATCATGGCCTGGCGTTTTCCAGTTTGATATCTTTTTTAGTGTCTTTTTGAGTATTTCGATGTGTATTTCCGCTATGGGGCCTTCTTTGAGTTCTTCTAGTTCTCTCGTCGTAGTATTTATCAATTCAGCTTTTTCGTTATGCTTTTTTGGTTGCCATATTTTCGTCCAGAAACGTTCGGTTTCTTTGGCGTGCGATTGTTGGTATGTTTTTGTGTCATGCTCTCCCGGTTGTTGGTAGAATTTTCTTTCGTTGTTTTGGAATGTCCTGTTTTGTCTGTATTGTTTTACCCTTTGTCGATATCTTTTTAATCTCTCTTCTTTCGCCAGAACTTTCTGGTTCATTTCCTCAAGTTGTACTGTTATTTTTTCTCATGTTGTCTTCTTCATTCTCTTCCCACATATTCCAGGATCTTTTTGTTTTACTATTTTGGCCTGTTTTCGTAGATTTTTTTTATCTGCGTTTCCAGTCGAATTTCCCCTCCGGGTTTTGACTGTTTCTTTGTGCTTATTGAGGGGATCGCAATTTTCTCACGCACTAATTTCGCCCGGCATAGATTAGTTCGTTTAACTCTGTCATACTATTCGTTGATATGTAAGATAGGATTTGATTTATCTTGTTCGTTTCTGCTTTAAGTGTTCTCCATTCTATGTTTCTTAATGATGGTAGGTTAGTCTTTTTACTATTCATAATTCTCTTTACATTTTCTACATTTGTCTTTTGTTCTTGTGATAGTGTTTCTTCAGGGTCACTTGCTATTGTGGCGATTTTATTTTCTTAAGTTGGCAGTTCATTTCTGGTATGTTGTTTTTGGTCGGCGTCACTTGATGTGACTGATATTGTATTGTCTTGTTTCTGTGTTTTCTGGTGTATTTCTAGTATTTCAAGTTCAGAAAACCATCCCTTTTTTATTATTGTTCTAACTTGATCGGCAAGCCTTTGGCTTATTGTCTGAAAACTAGCACATTCTTGCTAGATCTCTATCATTCTTTTCCAATAACCTCTCTGTGAAGGGTTGCTCTTAAAATAGCAGTGTAGTGCAAGTTGATTGTCTTCCCTAGTCCATGTTTTGCGTTTTGGTCTCTGATCGTTGTGGTAGCTAATGTCGTAATTCGGGTACCTGAAAAGAGAACAGCCAATTATTATTATTATAATTATTATTATTTACTCCTTTAGAGTTTTTCACATCAGTGTTAGCTGATGGTTTTTCACTGGAGTTTGAGTGACAGCAAGTCTCCTCAAATCTCCAGGACTCGTCTCAGTATTCTGGCCGTCCTCAGCAATGCTGTCGTTTGGATAGTCTCCACTCGTCCGCCAATTTCCAAGTCCTCCAGTTACTTTAGTTACTGTGCATTATTATTATTATTATTATTATTATTATTATTATTATTTTACTCTTTTGAGATTTTTTCGCACCAGCGTTAGCTAATAGTTTCTCCCAGGAGTTTGAGCGACAGCAAGTCTCTTCAAGTCTCCAGAACTCTTCTCAGTATTCTGGCCGATCTTAATAATGGTGTTGTTTGGATATTATTATTTTACTCCTAGTGAGGTTTTTACATCAGCTGACGCTAGTGGGCTTTCACTGGAGTCTGAGTGACAGCAAGTCTCGCCAGATTTCTTCTGAGTATTCTGGATGATCTAAACGATGCTGTAGTTTGAATGATTTCAATTCTTTTTCCGATTTCCAGCTGTTCCAACCCCCTTTCTAATTTGTTCTTCTGAGTTTCTCTTTTCTTTCTTTTTTCCCTTCATCTCTACTTGTTTAATTTTGTCCTTTTCCAATTTTCCCAAGTACTTGTAGTTTTCCTTCTCTCCGAGAATTATTTTGCAGTTCTATTTCTTCCGTTGTTTCTTTTTTCCCACTTTTCATTATCAGCATGGTGCATTTTTTAATGCCAAATTCTATTTGTGTATACTGGTTGTATAGTCTTATTGTTTTTTTAGGGTCTCCTGTTCTTTTTTATTTTTTTTACAAATACCTTTACGTCATCCATATGCATTATGTAATCCATTTTTGCTTGTGATTTTGTAAATTTCTCACCCTCTATACAATTCCTAAGTATGTGGTTCAGTGGCATCAATGTCATAACGAATTTCAGTGGCACAAACAAGTCTCCCTAGAAGATGCCTCCTTCGATTTTTTAAATCTTTGTTAGGGTTCAACCTCCAGCTACTAATTCCAGCTTCTAGTTTTCCATCGAATTCGTAATAAAGTTAATGATTTTATCGGATATTTTGTACATTTTAAAACACTCAATTATCCATGTTTGCTGGACCATATCATTGTAGTCAATCCATGTCGTGGCTACATATTTCTGCCTCGTTTTGGCGTCTTTGGGGATGTGCTTGTTTTATTTCACTCAAGTTTCCAGGCTACCTATGAGTATTCTAGCTGTATTTAACAATGCATGTGGTTTGTATGGTCTCGATTCTTCCTCTGATTTCTCAATTGGCCAGTCTTTTTTCCAAGCGATGGCAGACTGTTACAAGTACGTCAACTACTGTTGGTATCACCGTCACCTTCATGTTCCACATTTTCCCAGTTTCTGGCAGGATACAGGTATTTGTTTATCTTTTTGATTTCTTTCCCTTTCACACTATGATAGATGGCAAATTCTTGTTATTTAATAGTAGGTCGAATTTTCTGGTCTGTATTTCGTTTGTATTTCAAAGTTCTGGTCTGTATTTCGTTTGTATTTCAAGTTTCTGGTCTGTGTTCCGTTTGTATTTCAAAGTTCCAGGGAATTTTATGCACTTCATTCAGGTGTGTGAAAATACCATTTGTCAGCATTGTTAAACTTGAATCTCTTGCACAATTCTCACTGGATCACCTTTTGTATTCAATCATGCTTAGTCTTATGTTCCTTTTGTGTCAGTTTGCTGCATCCGCTTATTATGTGATTAACTGTTTCGTCTTGGCCACCACATTGCCTACCCTTGTTATTCTTCTGACTATCCTTTAACACAATTAGGTTTATGGAGTTATTTTATGCTGCTAAAAAAGAGATTCAGTTTCTCTTTTGAGGTTTCCTCTTCTTAACCATACCCAGGTCATTTCAGGCACTATTTTCTTAGTTTATCGCTTGAAGTATCCATACAGTTGCTTTTCTTTCCACTTTTGTTTTGTAGATTTTTTGATTGTTGTTTTTATTTCGATCTCTAGTTCCCACAGTCCTTTTTCAAGATTCATCGAGATTGTTCCGAATATTCCAACAACGATTGGTATTACTGTCACTTTCATATTGAATAGATTTTTTCGTTTTCTGGCATAGCCTAGGTTTATATCCAGTTTTTCGCTTTCCTTTATTACCACTCTGTAATCTATTAGAAAAGACGAAGTCTATTAAATGGCAAGTTTTTTCTTCTTTTTATTTAAAACTAAATTTCATTTTCTGGTCTGGATTCAGTGATCTGTCTGTATTTCAAAATAGAGGATTTTATACGTCTCATTTTCTCAGATTATTTTTGGTTTGTGCATATACAATTTGTTAGTTTGGCTAAATTTTAGTCGTTTGCACAATTCCCTGTGAATCCCTTTTCCCACCCAATCATGACTATTGATTCATTTCATTATTCTTTTTATTATTCATTTTTTCTGTTTTATTTATTTATTTCTCTTTTTTAACTGCTTTTCTTTCTTTTAATTTTTAAATTCCTTTTTGCTTATTTTTATAATCATTTTTAATTACCATTTTCCTTTATTGTCATCTTCTATTTTTATCTTTCTTGTTTATTTTTTAAAAACTTTCTTCTTATTTTAGTTCGAATATAGATATTTTTGTGTTTCGATCATTGTATACGATTCTTTTGTAATTCATTTTCTTTCCTCTTTCAGTTTTACTTTAATTTTCCATTTCTTTGTTACTTTTTCTTTATTAACGTTCTTTTCTTTTCATTAGATTTTTTTTTTTTACTATTTTCTCTTTTCCTTTCTCTAACTCCTCTCGTTATTGTTCAATTTTCCTAAAACAGTCCTTCAAATCAACGGGCGGAAAAATATCGTTACACCTTGCCCTGAAACAATTCATTCTGCCGGCTACTATGAATTGGTCAGTTAGCTGACCACTCAGTTGGCTGAAGACTCAATTCGTCTGATAAATTGGTCATTCATTTCTGACGAAAGTGGATCAGATTATTTTTCTTAATTGAAACCCTGAATGGTCAAAACGATGACTAGCCATCAAGATTAGACTATTTTATGACAACTTCGTTTTGGCCATTTCGGCCAATTGCTGACCTTCTGGACAGGCAAACGAGGTTGTAAGTGACTGATTGTGTCCAATATCTCTCAAATCATCTCTCAAGTGACATTAGTTTGGGAACGGAATATTAATTCAAGAGAATTTGGAATTGACCGTTGTCTCTTGAAAATCCAGTTAGGTTAGCTTATTTGATTAAGTCTTAATATAAAATTCTTCAGGAAAGTTCTGTAGTCACAATACCAAACTGGTTATTCTTAGGCTTGTTGTTTAATTCCCTTCGTAGATTCGTAAATATGATAACTATATATATATATATATATAAACGCTGACATCGAAATAAGCGGACATCTTTTACGTCACTCCTAGAAAATGGTATATTTTAAAGTTTTATAAATAAGGGAAGTAGCGATTTCTACTCATTTATTTATTTATTTATTCATTCATTTATTGAATCATATTCTTTATTCAACTAAAATTATATATGAATTATATATATCTTAATTTTAAATAAATTCATGATTAGTATTTGTTTATTTACGATTTTAAATTGATACCAAAATTGCTTAAATAAAGCAATTTAGGTATCAATTTAAAATCGTAAAAAAATGTAACTAAAATAATCTTATCTTAAGAAAATTGACTATATCCTATTTAGCTTAATAATGAATTTGGTGGAAGTGATTGAGCTTTATTTATTTATATTTTAACATTATGTAAAGTGAGGTGCTTAGACTTTGTACATAGCAATCTGCATTTTCGTTTCATATTTTAAGTTTGCAAAGACTTTATTTCAAAACAGTTACTGTACACGCCCTTACAGTACTTTAGAATATGATATTAAGGGAAGCTAAATATATTTATTATCATCGAGGATTGTATATATATTAATATGACTATATTTTTTCTTTTGCTTGTCATTGACTTTTTAAAAAAAGTTACTTTACTTGAACTGTAAAGGTACCGTCTCAAATTTTAACGTATTCTTTTAGCATTTTTGATTGTAATGTTAGTGATGGAGGTCATCGATAAGACGACCCGAAGACTACACAGAAAAACACGAAGGAATACTGATTAGAGCCATCAGAAACGATACTGATAACACGATGGACAACAGAATGACAATAACTCGGAAACAAAAATGGGAAGGAAAACAAATCTATGAACGTTTTAAACAACTAATAAACAACATCTCACACGACAAAACCAGGACGTGGCTAAGAAGAAGGAAACTGTAAGAGAGAAACTGAATCGCTCCTAATAGCAGCACAAAACAAAGCGGTAAGAACCAAGCATATCAAAGCGAGAATAGATAAGACGCAACAAAATAGCAAATGTAGGCTATGCTGTGACAAAGATGAAACCATCAATCACATAATAAGTGAATGCAGCAAATTAGCGCAGAAAGAACATAAGACTAAACACGACTGGGTCGGCAAGATGATACACTGGGAGAAATACAAGAACAAATGATATATGCATAAACCAGCACCTGTCCTAGATAATAACACACATAAACTCCTATGGGATTTTGACATACACACGGATCACCTAATCTCGACCAGAAGACCAAAACTAATTATAATCAACAACAAAAAAGAGAACTTGCAAAATTGTCGACTTTGCTGTCCCAGCTGACCACAGAATAAAACTGAAAGAATGTGAAAAGAAGGGTAAGTACCTCGACCTTGCTAGGCCATTGAAAAAAACTGTAGAACATGCAGGTGACAGTTATACCGATTGTAATTGGTGCTTTTGGTATGGTAACTAAAGGTTTACTAAAGGACTGGAGGACTTGGAAGTTGGTGGACGAGCAGAGACCATACAAACGACAGCATTATTGAGAACGGCCAGAATACTGAGAAGATTCCTAGAGACTTGAGGAGACTTGCTGTCACTCAAACTCCAGTGGAAGACCTTCAGCATTTGCTGATGTGAAAAAACTATAATAATAATAATGATGATAATAATAATAATATTTTTATATATGTAAAAATATGTGTATTCGTGTTTCTGCATATTATGAAAATGACCGAAATAAAATCAGCCTTTCTAATATTAAAAAATATGGTTAAAAAATTCATGGAAGTGATGTGGTCAAATTTTTATACAATCGTAATTAACAAGTCCCTAAATATAGATAAAAAAAACTATTAAGAAACTAAAATGGCGCATAACTAAACTGTCAGTCGTTTGTTTTTGAACTGGTGGCGTTGGAATTAAAATTCGAAAGTGACTCGTATAAAAAATGTTTAGATTAATAACACAGAGGAATGAGTAAGAAAAAATAGCTGCACGTATGAAGATGTAAGATTAAACCTCATAAAGTCTACTTAAAATAAAAAAGGAGACAGGTTGAACTATTCTAAGTTAAAACTTAGAAATTTTAAAGGGGTAAGTATATATACATATATATATATATAAAAGGGAAATGACTAAATTGAAAGTTAATCGCTAAAGTAAAGAATAAAATCAATCCACAAAGTTTGAATAAAAATAAAAATGGATTGTTAGATTTATAGTCACTCTTAAACTTAAAAATCTTAATTCGCGTTACGATATTTACTTAAAAGTATAATTAATTAAGTCTGGGACATGATCCTGCGAAGCCAGAGGAAACAAACTAAAAGTCCAATGCACTCATTCCCACCTTGAAAAAAAAAAAAAGAATACAAGGGTTTATTACCGGAAGCCATGGGAAGCAGCATGGTGGATGAATCCGAAGTTGGGTCAACGGCGAGCTTCATCAGATGCTGGGAGGAAAAACCTCATATGTCAACGGTCAGAACCAAATAGCTCAGTTAGGAAACTACTGTTTCATCTATAAGAGTGGCGTTTATTGATGGGGTAAAACAGTCAACGAAAGATTACAAAGACTCTAATTCAAACCGTATGTTCAAACCACATCGTCCTATGTGTGGGTAAACAAGGAGTACGTTCTGCTGAGGTTAGGGCTTTGTTCCCAGTGTTCGAAAAATCAGCGACAGAGATCAAACTTAAACCAAAATTACTTTGATGTGAAACATAGCAACATTTAACATTAGGAATTTAAATAAAGTAAATCAGTTACCTCGGCTGACAGCGTCTGCGGCCGAGCTTAATATATACATGCATTGAAGAACATAGACCATTGTGATCTAGAAATAAAATTTCCCGATACTAGTAAGGGATGAACATTTGCATCTGCATCTGTATGGAAAATGTCCTTCAATGCTGCCATAGGAGGTATAGGAATGCTTCTCAGTCCTCGTGTCTTAAAAGCCTTAATAGCATAGAAAAAATCCAACCGAGAATTATGTGGGCTTCATTTAATGGTAATCCTTGTACAGTAATCGTTTCTCGCAACAGTCTCACCAACGCCAGTGATAAAACTAACATCATCACTTTCTACAACGAGCTATCTTCCTTTGTTCGACACATTCTCAAACACGACATTCTAATTTTCGGTGGAGATATGAATGCTCTAATAGGCAACAACGAAAAGAATAAATTTTGCTTTCACAACTGGTCAAAAAGCAATGGGGAATATCTATCAGAGTTTTCACTCGAGAACAGGCAACTATTCCTTAAAACTAAATTCCAAAAAAGGGAGGGAAAACTATGAACCTACACCAATCTAAATAACTCTAAAACACAGTTATATTATATATTCATAAACAAGAAGTGGATAGATAGCACTGTGAACTAGAAGACATAATACTCTTTTGAAGGAGTATTTTCCAATCAGCAGATACAGAATCGTCACACCAAAGACATGCCTGAGTTTACGCAGAAATATGAAACAGTCCAAACCACACATTACTAGTCCTCACTTACCAAGAGATATAAGCAATTAATATACGATAATTTTGAGAAACAAATTCGATATTCTTCGGGAAGATATCTGTAACACATACTCCGAATGAAGAATATGAAAACTTCGTCACTTCTCTCATGGAAGTAGCAGTAGAATGCATACCAACCAAACCAAATGTTGAGTTCCATGTAAGTCACTAGTAGTTAGGAAAAACAAGACAAGATGAAAATTTAATAAAAGAAACCCAACAAATGCCAATGTGCAGAAAACTAACATAAACCAAAAAGAACAACTAAAATAAATTCAAGGTCATTGGCACCATATATGTTTATTATCTATCAAGACTTATGTACTTCGAACGTCGATAGATCAAATAAAAGAAAATGGTTTTACATTTAAAAAAAGCAAGAAGCAGACAATATCCAGCAGAAACTAAAAACAGATACAGACTACGCAGATGATCAAGCGCTTCTTGCCCAAGTCGAATCCCTGCTGCATAGCCTGCAGCAAGCATCAGGGGGAATTGGCCTCCACGTGAACGCAAATAAAACAGAGCACATGTGTTTAAACGAGAAAGAACCGGCTCTACTAAAAGTTGCAGGCTTCTAAAATTAGTAGACAAGTTCACATACCTCGGTAGCAATATATCATCTACTGAAAGTGATGTTAACATACGCCTAGCGAGGTTGTGGACTGCTATTGATTGATTATAGATTATAGATTGATTATAGATCATATCTGTAAAATCTGATCTATCTGTAAAATAAAACTGGATTTTGTCTAAGCAGTGACTGTGTCAATAGTATTGTATAGAAGCACTATATGAACCCTACCAAAACGCACGTCGAAAAAGCTAGATGGAAACTGTACTATGATGCTATGAGCTATCTTGTAAACATCCTAGAAGAAGCACCTCATGAAACAACAGCTGTACAGTCGCATACCTCCCATTTCAGAAAATATTCAAGTGAGACGAACAAGACATTCGGGACACTGCTGGAGAAGCAAGAACGAATTCATGAGTGACGCTCTTTTATGGACCCCAACACATGAATGTGCAAGTTTTGGCTGACCAGCAAGAATTATCAGCTCTGTGAGGACACAAGACGTTGTTTGGAAGACTTGCCGGGAGCGATGGATGATAGGGACGGGTAAAGCGAGAGAGAGAGAGAGAGAGAGAGAGAGTGAGAGAGAGAGAGAGAGAGAGAGTCAGGGAAATCCATGCACGAGTTGATGATGTTATATAAACTAAAACGATAGGAAATTCATTAAGAGAGTACAAAAATCGAGGAGAAAATATGACCACAATATCAAAAAATAAAAAGTAAGAAAAAAAAAAATTAATAATTCACGATTACCAATTGAGATTTGGAGTTGTGAGTTATTGATATTTTTACCTGATATATATATATATATATATAGTAATGCTGATAAAGATTACAACCCAAACAATTTTTAATAAAAAGTTAATTGTCTTTTAACCAAAGATACCAGAATTTTGATATTTCTTGTGGAGCATTATACAATAAAAACGAATAGTATTTGATATTATTTATTAGTAAACCCTATCCCATGAAAACTCTTTGACAAAAAGATATAAATATGTAGCAGTTTGAAAATAAATACTCCTCATATATTTATGCAATTTTTTGTCACAGAGGTGTTGTAGTTTTCTTTTGTTACAGAGATTCTATTCTGTAGAGTTTGATGATAAATAATACCAAACAATATCCGTTTTAATTAAATAACGTCTCATAAGAAATAACAAAATGCTGCTATCTTTGGTTTAGAAAAAAATGAAAAATTTTATAAAAATTGTTTGGTTAATTCTTATTTATAGGTAATACTGTAAATATTGTTGGTATAATTGATTAGAAATGATATACAAGGTCTCTTTAAGATTTTTTGTTGATTTCATCTCGTCTTCTTTAAAATGTTTAGTTCAGTTTTGTAGAGAAATTGTACGAAATTTTTTCCCAGAACTTTTTCTTCGATCATTGTTCATTTTCAAGATATTTTTTTCTTTAAAACTCAGTGAAACATTTAATTTCAATATCTGGAATGATTTCTGTCCCGAATATAGGGCGATATTGAGCATTTGTAGTTTTTGTTGTATGGGTTTGCTTAGCTTTTAAACTTATATAATAATATGTTCATAATGCAGCGTGTTGCGTGAGAATCAGTTTATATTAATTTAGCAAAGGACGGAAACAGTGTATGTTGTTAAAAAAAAACATTAAGTAGTTTAGTCATTAAACGTATAAACATAACCTAACATAATTTTTAAAAATTATGTTAGGTTTTCAGCTCCTGCCAACGTTTCTTTACATTGGTACAATCAATTCGTGTTTACCCTTTCCTGTTTATGAAAAGCGTTAAGCTCATCGTCAGATACAATGCAAACGTTTCCCGAAGACCACAAAGCAGTGGATTGCAACGTCATTTTTTTTACTGTTTATCCATTTCTAAGAAAACAATTCAAACCAGCTTGAAAAATAGCGGCGAGAGTCTTCCATATTTTATTGGATGCCTCCTCAGCTGGTGAATAGAGTAGTAACCTCCAAGGAATGCATATATATATATATATATATATATATATATATATATATATATATATATATATAATTGAAATAAAGAAAAACGTTAAGTCATTGCGAAAAATTTATAAGAGCAATATGCTAAAAATGAAAGAATAAAGCCCTTTTCAGCCCAATTTGTAATCGTATGATAATTTTGTGAGGTCCGTGTTGCCTTAAATATAATTTTTGCTTCATCCAAATTCTCGAAACAATGGAGACAAGTGTGAAACTTAGAAATCGTTGTTCCTTCCTAAATAGAAGTACCAGTATCATCATGGACCACTATTGTATCGGCTATTGCTAAAAATGAGTAATTTTGTATCAATAATTAAGATTGTAATTCTTGTTTTTAAGATGAAAATATCTATGATCAAAACAATTTTATGAGAGAGAGAGAGAGCGAGAGAGAGAGAGAGAGAGAGAGAGAGAGAGAGATTCATACAAAATCAGTAGTAGAATGAATAAGAATCAAGATCTTGATATCACGTGACTAGTGGCCAAATTTAAAGATTTTTTAATTCGTCCTTGGAGAAAATTGAAGTTGAAAACAAAATAGAAATTCTTTAAGAAGCAAATCACAAGTGGTGTCCACTCAGAATAATTGGAACTTACAACCAGTTTAGTGAGCGACAGGTCCACCAATGTCGTAATAATATTCTTCACGGTTAACGCTACACTATACAGCTTGTCTAGTTATTTTTTCACATCTTAATTGGGAATTACCATAATGGCGACAGATGGGAAAATCCCTGCTCTCGACACTAGGCCTAGTCAAATTCATCCTCAGAGAGAAGGAGAGAGAGAGAGAGAGAGAGAGACAGATAGCGGGGAGTAGATTAAAAGATTTGGTTGGATGAATGAAATTAGAAATTGATTGAATCAAGTCGAAAGCAGGAAGAAAGGACAGAAAAAATGTAAAAAGAGGAAGGGAAAAAAAGAGAGGAAGAAGATAAGGAATGAGTATAAAAGAAAGAAAGTATAAAGAGGAAGCAGTGGAGGAAAAAGTAGAAAAAGAAAGAAGAACAACAAAAGGAACAAAAAAAGTGTAGGAAGTAGAAGGAATGAGATGAACAGGAAAAGAAGAAGGAAGAAGGAAGAAAATAAGAACAAAAGAAATGTTAAGACGAATTATTAGGAAGAAAAAAGAGTAAAAATATGAACAGAAGAAGAAGAGTATACGTGTGTTGCCGCTTTTTAAACTGACCACGTGACGCTTATCACCACGAAGAAATGTAGTACTCTCTCACAGCAAAACTCTGCTCAACTATTTACCCATATTTGATGGTGGGTATGAAAAGATGCCTTTTCCCGCTATTTATACGTGGTCATCCTCTGAGTAGACACGTCGATATTTAAATTCGATAATCTAGCAGGAACCGGTGCTTTCATCAAGATTTAACCGTAAGTAATCACACCACTGTTATTGATTTGCTTATTTTTGACTGTCGGGTGGTCACCCGACAATAAGCAACTGACAATCAAACTGCTTTGACACTATGTAACATATAAGCACATGCAAATAAGAAGCTGAGATGAAATCTTTAAAAACATTATTGGTAACTTGTAGCCAATGATATTATCCTCTCAACATCGTTTTTAAACTTATTAAATATTTTGACAGAAATATCGCTTGTAAAGAGAAGACCGAAATTAAATGGTGTAAAGGAAGTGAAAAAAAAATTATCTATATTTTCTTTTCTTTTTTTCCGCTTTTGCCAATCAGATTAGGTTTCCTTTAAAACATTCCTTTGCTTTATATATATATATATATATATACGTACACATATTTATTTTTTCCAAAAAATCAACAATCGGTCACATTAAGATTATAAATTTATTTCCACCCTGTTAAAAAGCATTGATGTAAATTAATGCTCTAAAAAATTAACAGGACTTCTTCAGATCAAACAAGAAAATGGATTAGAATAACCCTTTCACATTTACAACCAGTCTTAAAAAAGAAACAACAACAAAAACTGATTTCTCCTATATAAAAATTACCCTTCTAATTCAAGTAGCAAAAAGTATCAACTTATTTTGGTATGTAAAGAAACATCTGGTTTCATCATACTTCAAATTTAACAGAGGAAAAATTCACTGCTAAAAAAAATACAAGTCTAAACATTCAAACATTTATATAAAAAAATCATTATTCAGACATATCTTATTTTAGTACATAAAATTTTAATCATTAAATTGAAATAAAACAATCTAAAACTAATGTTATTCACGGTAAAATCCCCGCCAAATTACAATAATAGAGCAAAAATTACTAATATTAATTCAAATTTTAATTAATTTATCAATTTAATAAATCATATTTATTTATTTATTCAATTATTTTTCAAAACAGTCTGAATTTTTATTTTAATTGTCCTGTTTGGAATTGTTCCCAACTCCGGATTTACTGGATAAAATACTGTCTTATCTTATATATATATATATATATATATACATATATATACCCTAAGAAGGATGACCTCAAAATAGCCAAGAACTACCGAGGTATAACCCTAACATCCATAGCGGCCAAGATCTACAACCACATATAACCTAAAATTGAAACAAATACTTAAAAAGAACCAAAATGGCTTTCGGAGAAATCGATCCACGGCATCACAAATTTTGACTATCCGTCGAATTCTAGAAGGTGTTCGTGCTAAAAACTTCAAAACAACACAATTATTTGTAAACTTTTCTAAGGCATTTGACTCCATACACAGAGGAAAAATGGAGCAAATACTTCCCGTCTACGGTCTCCCCAAAGAAACCGTCGCAACCATAATGATGCTATGTAAAAACATTAAAGTAAAAGTTCGCTCACCGGCTGGGGACACAGACTTCTTTGACATTGTCGCAGGTGTGCTGCAAGGGGGCACATTAGCCCCATACTTGTTTATTATCTGCCAAGACTCCGTACTTCGAACGTCTATAGAAAATGGCTTTATGCGGCAAAGGAAAGAAGCAGAAGGTACCACCTCAAACTATTATGGACGTAGACTACTCCGATGACATATCGCTTTTCGCAAATACACCCGTCCAAGCCGAAACACTGCTAAATAGTCAGGAACGGGCAGCAGGTGGCATAGGCCTTCATATCTAGGCAGATACGCATGTGCTTTAATCATAGAGGCGACATCTCCACACTAAATGGTGGTCCTCTGAAACTTGTGGACTAGTCACACCAACCTCGGAAGCAGCCTCTCATCAACCAAAAAGGACATCAACATGTGACAGCTATCGATAGGCTATCGGTCATATGGAAATCAAACCTGTCCGATAAAATAAAACGCAGTTTTTTCCATGCAGTGTTTGTATCAATACTGCTATATGGATGCACCACGGGAACACTGACTTAGCGTATGGAGAAAAAGCTTGATGACAGTTAAATAAGAATGCTACAAGCTGTATTGAACAATTCCCGGAGACACCCCCCAAACAGCAGCTTTACGGCCACCTACTTCCCATCACGAAAATCATCCAAATTGGAAGAAACAGACACGCAGGACACTGCTGAAGAAGTAAGGACGAATTCATGAGCGATATACTCCTGTGGACCCCTTCAGATGGATGAGGAAAGGTTGGACGACTAGCTAGAACCTATCTACAGCAGCTCTGTGTCGATATAAGATGTAGCCTGGAAGACCTGTCGCGAGCGATGAACGATAGAGACGAGTGGCGAGAGAGGGTCAGGGAAATCGGTGCTAGCTGCACGACATGATGATGATGATGGTTTGGATGATCTTGAATCTTCCTCTAGTCTCCAGTTCCCTCAACCTCTTTTCCAAGCCTTTGTGACTGCTTCAAGTGCTCCAATTACGATTGATATCACCATCACATTCATGTTCTGCAGCCTTTTCCGTTCTCTTGCAAGATCTAGATATTTCTCCTTCTTTTAGCTTGCTTTTATTTTAATTCAATGGACTGCTAGAATGTTAAAATCTATTAGATGGCAAAGTCTTTTCTTCTTGTTACTTAATTGTCAGTCTGGTCTTCTGGTTTGGTCTTGTCTTTTTTTGGGTCTCATTCTCAAGGACGAATTCTGATTTGTGCATAGACCATTTGTCTGTATGGCCAACTCTCAATCTCTTGTACAATTCCTAGTATATCACCTTTCATACCTAGTCATGTATACTTGTATTTCTTTTTGAGGAAGTTTTCTGCATTTGTTATGTGATTAACTGTTTCATCTCTGTTACCACATTAAAAATAAACAGCTATACAACGAACAAAACCTTCAATAGATGATGACTTTGGTGTCAGTTATGGGTCCGTGGTCAAAACCGGTAACACAGAATGCCTTAACAATACAATAACATCTGACTTTATCTAATCTCTTCAACTTTGCAACAACGAAGCGTCAATTAAATGATGTAAAATTTTAATTAAGAATTAACCAAAAAAAGAAATCTACGTGACAATTGTATGTGAGTTTAGTTTAATGATGTTAATTTGAGTCATATGGCGAGATGAAATTAGTTTTGATAGTCAAGACAGCGTTCAGTATAGTTAAAGTTCAAACAACTATCTTTAAAACTGGTAACATCTATCGACAAACGAAGGAATCCTGTGGGGAACTCTTAACTTTGGATTTTCTCAATCGATTTACTATCTCGTTTTATATTTGCATTGTTATCGACCGACGATCAATTTTTATTGAGATGGCTCAATAATAACTGAAAATGCTTAATCTAAAATCAATAAATGAAAAATATCGACAAACATCATTCAGCAATCTTTATTTTATTATTATCACTAAGAGCCAACCTAAAATGTTATAATTTATCAAACTTTCTTTACTCACAGTACCTTTGTAGTATACTACCGCTGGGTCTTAAAAAACAAAGAGGAACACGCATATATAAAAATATAATCTTATATTTTTATTCTTCACAGTGACGTTTGTGTGGAGCAGGAGAATAATCGGAGAGAGTTCGCACACACAAAGGAGCTGCCGGGAGTCGGATAGCCAGCGGGAACTGACTTCAGCCAAAATCTTAACCCTTATATAGTCTTAAAACTCCCACTGCTTGTTTTTTTTTATTAGTTACAGCTTACACCCACGTTTGGTTGTTTTTCATTGGCCATGGTTTACACCACGCAATGTTTGTTCTCCATTGGTCCCTGCTTAAACCCACGCATTGCTTGTTTTCCGGTAATCTCTTAGTTGTTTTTATCTACGGCTGGATGTATCTGTCAACAACATCCACCGGGTTCATCGCTGGTCAAGGTGATATATTACACCCTCTGTCAGTAGTTGGTCATCTATTTAAGTATAAAAGAAATTTATATGTGCTTAACTTTGGTGATCTGATGAGAACTGGTGCTTTCAGCGAGATTTGACCTCAAATCAGTCAAATTGAAATATTGCCTTCAAGATTATTTTCATCAGTTTTTGTAAATTCCAAAATATGTTTTCTAAAAATTAATAAGACATTCTAAAAAAATCAGTAATTTTTTTACTTATTTATTCTTTCTTTTTCCTATGATCGTATATACAAATGTACCGAGTTGGCGTTTTCGATTCAGTTTTGATGTAATTATATTCTGAAAGAATGTTTTGGATCCCAAGAATTGAAATGTATCAACATTTTCGACGGAATATATCAACGAAATTAAATTTGATTTATTTTTCAACCAACCTTGCACTAGATTTACATAAGTTGGAATTTTATTTATTATCAACAAACAATAGGTATTTTTCTTGAAGCTCAAAGAAACATACACTGTTCTAAGGCAGAGAAAAATGTAGAAGACATAAGAAGATTCAAGGATTCTCGTCCAACATTCTCTAATATCCTAACTTATCGAATCTGCAGGTGTCAAATGCACCCCCACATCAAGACTGAAAACCACTTCTACAAATGCACCCCCAAATCCAGGCTGAAAACCACTTCTACAATTGCACCCCCACATCCAGGGTGACAACCACTTCTACAAATGCACCCCAACTCCAGGATGAATAATGTTACATAATAGGTCTATGACATCTGTTTTTAACATGTATTGTAGCATTTAGATTAAGTCATGAGCCGCTAAAAACGACTTGAAATCATAGGGTGTTGATGAATATGTTTGAGAGCCATTGAACTCAATCTTAGATGGTTCCGGTTAGGTGACCAAACGGTTCTAAGCAATTGAACGGCCCCCAACTTGTTCTCATTGCTTCTCGTTTGGGCCACAGAAGGCAATAATGATTGAAAAGTTAACAAGAAATAAAAAGTAAAGTGCGCACATGAATTGTACTCGTGTTGTAATTCCTCATTCTTGCTGATAGGAACTTAGAACAAGTGGAGATGCTGACAGAAGACAACGAATAAGACCAAAAATGGCGACACTAGAGCGACAAGATGAACAATGGGAGAAGAGACAAAGTGACCAATCGTCGTGTATATAACCTATAAACATCCCTTCCGGCAGCAAACCTTTTAAATAACTTCTCTATTCGCACCCCGTGGCCCCGCCTTTATATTATGTTATATTAGTTATGTCCCACAGATTATTGTTTATTACTTAACGAGCTCTCCGTGAGAGAATTCCTCCCCATGATTAAATCTCTTTACGTTAAAACCCTTTTCTGGGGCCAATAAAAATATATATTTCAAATTCAATAGTTCTTCATCGAACTGTTTGGTTGTTTATAGAGGAAAGACAAATAAACTTTAACCAAGTACTGATATAGACTTATGTTCTATGTCTATCAGATAAACTAAAATAATTAATGAATATGAAGTGCATATAAAATATTATTTAGAATCTATTTTGCCAATTTATATTATTTCTTTAATTATACTTTAGTTTTCTTTATTAATGTAAATGAATGTTATAATTTTAAACCAAAAAGAGTTTATTTGCTTTTCTAATTTCTAACTTGTTTCTAGTATTTTATAGAAAAAAGAAAATACGAAAGAAATTTTGAAAGAAAAAAAAAAGGAAGGAAAAGGAAAAGAAATATAAAAAAGAAAGAAGAAACTAAAAAAAAAAAACAGAATTAAAGAAAGAAGAAGAAATCAATGAAAAAAAAAAAAGAAATAGGAGAGGGAAAAGCACAAATAAAGAAAGGCAAATAAGATTGAGGATGGGAAATCATAAAAGAAAGAAATGGAATAAAAGAGAAAAAGAGTTAAGAAGACGATTATGTAAAAGAAAAACGTGTTGAAACCAGATGTATACCGTCCATACGTTGGGGATGTGACACAAGGTCACTTTGATGGGGAGTCTCTCGCAGGAAGCAAGCCTTCCGGGATTGGTGGACAAAATAAAGACCAGTTGGAAAAGAGTCAATAAGGTAGGGAAGACAGGCAGATTGTTTGAAAAGAACATTGACAAATAGACAGATAAGAAAAGAAAAAGATAGATTGAAAAATAGATTGAAATATATTTGTTGATCGATGAACAGATATAGCTGAATAGATTGAGATAGATAGATATATACATAGAAATGAACAGAGATAGATAGAGAAATAAATAAATATAAACAAATTCCTTCTTGCACATATTCACTCTTATACACCCCCTATATATATATATTTCAAAATGCATTTACAAAAAACGATAGGAAAAAATACAAAATATCTTGAATAAATGAATTTGACGATAGAAGAAACGAATAAACCAGTTAGCATATATATATATATATATATATATATATATATTGATTGATTGATAAATAGATTGATAAATAGATTGATTGACAAATATAACACGAGAAAAAGTAAAAGAAGCGAAAAACCAAAAAGTAATCGTCGGGGAAAAGAAGGATGTGATGTGAAAAAAGAAAAAAAAACAAAGAAGGTAAGAAAGAAAAAAAAAAAACGAAAGAAAGAAAGAAGAGATAAATGCACACACACAGACACACACATACATGTGCACGAAATCTACCATGCATACATTCGAATTCCGATAGACTGCTTTTAAATAACAAAATAATGTTGGGATGCTATAATTTTTTGCTCTGTCCCTGAATTTAGTGAGTAAAATCCTCAACAAGATTGTCCTAAAATGGAAAGGAGTAAAAAAGAGAGAACTATAACTTCTGCAAATAACTCGTAAAAAAGCAAAAAATATGTCGGAATCCTTAGAAGGATTTAAAAAAGATTTAAAAAGAATAAAGAGGAAGAAAGAAAAATTAAAAAATAAATACGTGGGAAGAAAAGAGAAACAAAAACACACTGAAATCGCATAGGACATGAATGAGTGAAAACCACGGTTGGAGATGTCGGCCAGTTTGGCCGCCATCTTGTCTGTGATTTTCTTTCGACGCATTTTACACGGGTGTTGTAATCCACTACATCTTCATTCTCTTGATATTAATATACTTTCTTTAATTTTTTGTTTTGATTTTTTTCTTTTTTATGTTTTCTCTTTAAAAAAACCCTTTTCTCTTTATTTGTATGAAACGCCTAAACTTTAATCACCTATGATTGACTTTACTGATCTATCTATCTATCTAGCTAGCTATCCTTTGTTAAATCCAATTTATTTACTTTTGATTTTCCCTGTTTTTTCTTATAATTTTTTTACCGATTGTAAATAGATCCACATATGATCTTGGGATCATAATTTAGGGAACCTCCTCCATCAAGTGGACCTCAGCACAAAGAAACTAGCAAGAAAGCTAAAGAAAAAAAAACAAAATACACCCCCCAAAAAACTCAAAAAGATAATTAAAAAGAAAAGTTCCGTAGTCTTTAAACACACACACACACACACACACACACACACACACACACACACTTATTCATTTATGTATATATGCGCACAGCTAAAAAAGAAATAAAGAAGCAGCAATGTAGAAAGAGAAACAGAAAGTTAGGTAGACACACACACACACACATATACGCACACACACACACATATATATATATATATATATATAGATATAGATAGATAGATGGAGAGAGAGAGAGAGAGAGAGAGAGAGAGAGAGAGAAAGAGAGGTGGGGGAGACCAAAGGAAATAGAAGTATTGTGAGAATAGGAAATAATATAAATATAGTCAAGAGAAATGTAACCATTCGATCGTAAGAAGAGGAAGTACAACATTGAATTATGGGAGTCCAAAACGGAAGGGAAAAAAATACAATGTATAAAAATGGAAACTCAATTGAAAAGATGAGATTCGGGAGACAATATAAAAATAAAAAAGGGAGGAAAAACGGAAATGCTCATATTGAAGGAAATTAGTTTAATGTGTGACATTAGGTTCAGACATTACCTGGAATGACGACGCAAAGGAAATAAAACGAGAGAGAGAAAGAGAGAGAGAGAGAGAGAGAGAGATGGCAAGAGGTATAAGGGAAAAAAGTGGTGAAAAGAGAAAAGGGATAGAGAACGTACGTTGTTTACTCTGAATTTTTTTCCTGTTTCGGCAAATATTTTCTTTAGATTTATATTTAGTTTGAAAAGTACTGTATTAGGTTTCATTTTCAGATCAACAGACGTATATTCATACAAACATGCAGATTTAGGCACGATAATATAATAATAGTTTGCGTTTTGTAACGTTTCTCTTTCTCTAAATATGGAAGTTCTTCGAAAACGCTAGAAATCCAAACTTCTAAAACACCGACTTGATTGAAAAAAAAAAAAGTTTCTTTCTAAGGCTCAAAGAATTACAGCATTGTTGTTGTCATTAGCCAACCTCAGATTATTTTCACCTTTCTTTCTTAATCAGTCATTCATCGCTTATATTGGAATATGCTCCGAGAGTAATGCCACGGAAAATACAATAGATACGCAAAAGAGACGCGTTAGTGTAACGTTTACCATAGTAGGAAATGAATTGGTGATCCAATTTCAAATCCTGGATGAATCTGTTTGTGTTTTACTGCATGGTAATTCCCTTAAGAAAAGCATGAATCTTTCTTTTCTTCCTCCAGTTATGGATAAATAATAGGGCAGATTGGTAAGTCAACCAGTCTTGGAGATGGAAAACTTTGAATTTAAACCAACAGTTCTCTTGACCTTGTGTCTCATCTTGCCTGTGGCAAAGGAGGTAAGTAAAAACATAGAACAGATACAGGAATCCATATAAAAGCGTTGGATAGTGATACAAAACCTCATTTTCCCACATCGTCGCTACCTTTAATTGTTCATATTAACCAACCATGAAGAGGCCTTATATACTATGCCCGTTAGAAAGTCACCCTGAAAGTAATGCCACCTATTCATTTCCACAAAAACTATAACAAATATAGGGAGTACAATAATACTGTTGGGCAGAGCAAGTTTTCACATGCAAAACACTAATTTAACAAGGTCATCATCATGAGATATACATTTTGGCCAGCTATGAACAAAAAGTTGACGGAAGTCGAGTTTGCAATAAAATACAGCATCTGACTTCAATAGTAAATATTTTGGCCGTCAAACCATTTCTTAAATATTACTATGGCAGATCTTCGTACTTTGGTCAGACTTAATATATATTGATGAAAAATAAATTGCAGCACCTTGAGAGACAATACCGATTTAGATTTAGGGTCAGTATCTGTGTGGAATCAGAAAACTGTTGATACACCCTTTATTCTCGAACCTGAACCAGTATTGATCTACATATGTTATCAATTACTCAAACATATATACAACTAATATATCATGAAACACTGCAAAAAGAAACACACACACACACACATACATACACACGAATAAAAAAGATGTCGTATGGAGAGCAAATCTTTTATAAGATAATAACTCTGGGAGTAGGCATGGTTTCAGAGCCCAAACATGACCACTAACTAAGAACTCACCAGCAGTATCTTACAACAGCACCAGACTTTGTTGGTTTTCCGTCACATCAGGAGAATGCCAGACCACGATGCGGCTTTTTTGTACTCACAGTTTTCAAATGTATTGGACAGAGTTCGAATCCACAACGAGGTGGATTAGGTTTCACGTATGGCTTACAATTAAAGGAAAAGCATGAATTCGATTAATTCAACCTCCACATCAAGTATAGGTAAATAGTAAGGCAAAGTTGTTCTTGGTAAGGCAACTGGTCTATGAGAAAGATCTCTGAATTCAAAAAATGAGGAATGATGATCTGTAAATCTAGGGCGCAGAGATGCACCATTCTTCCAGGAGGTGCAGAGGGTTCTTCAGAGCATTTACCATTAGATTCAAATCACCTGGGTAGTTTATTTCTTAATTATTGAGTGAATTATTGACACACACACGCACATGCACACACACACACACACACACACACACGCATATATATATATATATATAAAAATGTTCCGCGCCCTTGAAGTCATAGGGCCGCAGCCCTATGACTTTGGTGGTATTGTGCTTTCATAGCAGGTAGATATTTATGGGGTGGAGTAGCTAGATCCATGTCTTCTGGTTTTGAATTCAGAATTTTTTTCTTTTTCAACCAAGGCTAAAGAGTCCAAAAGAATGTGTCAAGTGTGTTAAACGGTGAGATGAATATGTGGATTAGCATGTACGAGTTAATTTCCTTCTTGGTCGCACAGAGAACCTTTTAACACAACTTGATGATAATTTCGTTTCAACTCTCCCCCGCCCCCCCGAAAGCTAACAACAAATTGGAATATATTTATCTTGGAATTTAATGAATTTATTTGACAACTTCCCAGAAAAGAATGTAAAAGTAACTGGTAGGTATCTCACGAGATGTAATGGTTAGTGAGCTAGATTAGTAAACCATTGTTAGTGGTTTTGGATTCTGATTGGATCCCCCATAATTCCATCATAGTTCTGTCCTTGTGCTAAACTAAGCTAAGATCCGTAAATGACATTTGAAAACCAATCGGTTATTATACTCTATAATACGAACAAGATTCGTCGAAAACATCATGATACCCATAAAGATATTTTACAGACTATCAGTGGTACGGTCAGAGAAAAATAAGTTGCAATAAAAGTTCTTTTTCCTATAAAAGATTTCTGAGTCCATAATATTTTCTGTAAAACATTTGTATTTCTTTTTGTCATTATGCAAAGTTCTTTTCAATTCTCTACTCTGAATATAACTGAATATCTTTAGATAGACACAAAAATGATTACATAAGCAAAGTATACACAGAGGATGTTAAAAAATTGAATTTTCCGTTTAATTTCGATAAACAGTAAGAATTTTGTCTCGTTACAGCCAAATGAACAAATGAGAAGTTAGAGTTACGCTTACACCACAATAACTTTATTTTAAAAATTATCCACAAAAATTGCTTATATATGAAAATAAAAAAAATCAAATTAAAAATGAATGACATGGCACAACTATTTATAAAAACCTGCTTTTAAGATTCATTATGCAATTTGCATATCCCCATTTCCCGGATAAATTCTGTTTCTTCGTAAATATAATAAACGCTGAAAAGAAAAAAAAAATAGTATAGACTCATCATTGCGTATATAAAGGTAAACTATTTTGTTCTTGGTAGAAAATAAGAACACACAGAGATTTACAGTAGAAAAATTTATATTAGATATTTTTATTTATTTATATTTTCTAATTTGAGAAAATAGAATATAATCTCAACAATTTACAAAAATCATGTTCCAAAATTCAGAAATTTATACGTATGTATTTATATGAACTATTTTATCACCCTTCCACACACATATATATATATATATATATATATATATATATATATATATATATATGCAACGTTAGGCATGCAACTATAGTTTAATTTAGCGGTGTTTTTGTTAAATATTTTGTAATTGGTTGCTCAACGGTGGAAAATCGTTCTTTAATAATCTAAAGAATTTCTTCCCGAATTTTTAAGTACCGGTCATATTGTATGGTGGTGTAAACCATAGAATTTTTCTTACCCAATTCATCGTCCTCCAACTTACATCCGATGTTTAATTTTTGGTTTTATAAACCAGTTTGGTCATTGTAACCCTTATTTTTTTTAGCGCCAGTTCATAATTGGAACTAGTCTATCTAACTACATGTAGGAAATTAAAAAGAATCAAGGTATAGATCCTATATCAAAATGGGAGATAGTAAAAAAAAAATGCTGTAAATATAAGGCTGGTGATAAATATTATCTCCTATGTATGGAGAAAAATTAGCTATCGCTTCCTTCAATAATCCTAATGAATGACTCAACTAGAAATCGGAGATACTTAATGTTTGTAGGCATAAAAAAAGCCAGGCAAATAGAATGGGGTTTACTTTTTTTATGCTAATTTTTTATTCTTTCTGGTGGCTGCTTTATGAATAAATTTTTATTCATAATGAATTTTTATTTGGGCCAACCTTCTTTAGTCAGAATTATCCTGATCATCTAATAGGTGAAACCTTAGTAGATTACTTCAGGCTCTTTACGTATTCTAATTTTGCTCTACTTAGTTTATGAAGCATTTTTAACTCTATCGGTATTTTGTCTTTTTGCAAGACGTTGCTGTGCTGGTTGATTATTTTCAAGCAGTACGAATGTTTTGAGTCTTTTCTTTTTTATTGAATTTTTTCCCCCAAATATCAGTTTGTGTAATATTTCTCTATTTACAAATTGCATCATCTGGGTTTTTCACACCGCCGGAGTAATAGTATTGGTATAAATATAAAAGTGAAAATAAGATAGTGTATATATATATATATATATATATATATATATATATATATATATTCTCTCTGATGATGTATACAAATTTAATATAAGAATCATGTGAATCTATATCTATCTATCTATTTATCTATGATCTCGCAAAAAATCATCGGGAATTCTATTGTTACGTCAACACGAAACATTTTAGAAATTCAAATATATTCGTAATTTTTGAGAAAGTAAAAACTATGTAGACTTCACTAGTATAACTCACCCTCTCGCTTTTTCTATTTCTCTCCTTTGTTTTTTTTCCTCTCTTTTTGTTTCTCTCTTTCTGTCTGTCTGTCTGTCTCTGTGTCTCTCTTACCATTCCGAATTTTTCGTTTTTCGTCTCTCGATAATTTTTTGTCACCATCTTCCTCTCTTTTTAAGATTTCCTCTTTCCTTCCAAATAATTCACTCGCTTCTTTCTTTCTAACATTTTTTAGGCAATCACAAATAGCCCCTTTGTAAATATTAGGAACTGTAGCAGTATCTATCTATCTATCTATCTATCTAAGTATGGATATAGATATACTTCATTTGCAGACTTAATGGATAATTCAGAAAAGCTGATAAAGAGATTGGTAAACGGGAAAAAATCCATTGAAGGAGGCAATATTCAGCTAATACTTTCGTTCTTGTTACAACTGCTGATTCCACATATAGAAACATGTCATTGTCATTAAAAGAACTGATCACAATGGACCATATATATATATATATATATATATATATATATATATATATATATATATGAAAGTAAGTGTCACCAGGCGATACTTTCTTTCATTCTTTTGTTTTTCTTTTTGAACAGGAAGTTGAAAATTCTCAAGGTTATCGTTTAGCTTGAAGTATATTTCATCCAATGAGATTTTCACAGCCATAACCTTGTTTTTCCTGCCCGAAAGTTTCATTTCCTTTACACTAAGAATATTCTGAGTCATTCAACAATCTACACATTTATAAAATACAGCATGATTTATTGTATATATATATATATATATATATATATATATATATATATATATATATATATATACATATACATACAATGGATAAAATGTTTCCAGATTGAAGTTTCATTCTTTTAAAGTTAAAAATAAGGAATGGTATCTAAATATTTGCTGATTATCGATACGTCTTGATAAGCGGATTTTTTTTATTAATAGTTTCAAATGTATAAGCAAAAAAATTACAGTCTATTTAAGATATATAAGATATATCTCATATAAATGAGTACACTCCGACCATTTTTTAAATAGTTACTACATTAGAGATATTTGTTATAGTTCATTTTCCTTTAGAAAAAATATTATCAGCGTTTTATTATCTGTACTGTGACAATATGCAAAGAAAAAGGTTATTATTAGATATTATTTAATATCTACGCAGCATCGAAATTCTGTAAATAAAAATTCAAAAGTGGTGGGTGATATTATATATATATATATATATAATATTCTCCGCCGAAATAAATTTATTATGACGGCTTAACCGAGTTTGAGTCTCCATTTAATTGTACTAATATATATATATATATATATATATATATATATATATATATATATATATATATATATATATATATTCAAGAACAACCAGCTTCCCAGTAAAAACACTTTCAGAGAAAAACCAAAATAAAAAGAATACCCTCATAGACTATATTTCACACAACAAAGTTGGTCAAACTGCTACACATACGAAGAACAAGACTCCAGATAGAAAAAACAAGGTAAAAAACCTATTCCTATACAACCGAAGCCACCCAATAAATGACAGCACAAGAAATCTTTTTTTAGGCAATACAAACAAAAATCATTTTGGGGGGAATATAAGCAGAAACCATTTTTTAAACAACACAAACCGGTGTAAAAACCACTACAAAAAATGAAACTAACGTTAAACCCAAAATTATAAATCTATCAACATATAAATTGAATAAAGAACAAATAAATTTACTTAAACTCGGTCTTAAATTTTACCCCACTATAGGAGAACTAAAAAAAACCTCAAAGAATTTAAAAGAAAATTTAGTTTAACAGAAAAATTCAAAAAAAAAAATATGGATGACTCCCTAGTAAAACAACGATAAACTTGATAGCATATCACATAGCAAAACTAAATGGTGGAACAGAAATGTATCCACAAGGGAGAACAGGAGACACAATCTAAGAAAGACAAAGAGAGGAGGAAGAAGAGAACGAAAGAACCAACCCTTACAAGGAATCCAACACAAAACCTGAAAAAATATGTTCTCTGACAAAAGCAACAAGCTGGATGTTGGTTGATTGGTTGGGTTTTATGACGTATCAACCTTCATTGGTTACAATAAGCTGGAAACATACCCGTATGTAAGAACGAAATAAATAATTCTTAAAAAGATATAAATCTTTTAGTGGACCAATACATTTTGAAATATATATGTGTGTGTGTGTGTATTTTACTAAATATAAATATATATGTGTGTGTGTGTGTATTTTACTAAATCTGACGAAATATACATTTATATAACGTCTTGGATACACGTATTCAGAGAGAGAGAGAGAGAGAGAGAGAGAGAGAGAGAGAGAGAGAGAGAGAGAGAGAGAGAGAATATGAATATGTAGCAGTCTAAAAATGTGTCCACCCCCTATATAGATTCATGTAATTTGTTTTTAATAACAGGATTTCGAAGCTGTAGAATTTTGTTATGAATGATAATTAATATCCGTTTCCTTTGTATTTTGTTCCGTTGAAAATAATGAAGTCCCAGTAGTTTTGGTTAAGAAGTAATTCAACTTTTTATTTTAAAAATGTTAGGAGGTGTACTTATTTATGGGTGATACTGAAGATATTGGCACCATTTTTAACTGCACGGGCAAACAGTAATAAAACGTTATGGCATTTGAACTGAGTATCTGGGTTAAGTCACAGTGCCACACACACACACACACACACACATATATATATATATATATATATATATATATATATATATATATATATCTTAACCTTGCAGTTTGGTGGGAATTGTTTTCTTGTGTACTCTCATTCATATTGTCCAGTAAACAGAGCTACCCACAGAAACGTATTCAGTTCAAGAAGGCACCTGACTACATTGGGTGTTTAATCTTAGAAAATGGTGTAACAGAATGTTTTGCCAAAGGAGGAAATAATCTTGATGCTATCGTTGAAATACTTGCGAATGTGTTTGCGTCGGGATTATTGGATTCTTAAGGGAAAAAAAAAACACAAAACAAAACAAAACAAAACAAAACAAAACAAAAAAAAACGGTTCGTAGAGAAACACGAGGTTTGAACAAGGTCCAAGACAGATGAAGCCTATTAAAGCCCAAAGGACTTTTAGAAGAAAACCGTTCAATGATGTTTGAGTTTATTGAATTCCGATTTCTTCTCTTTTGGAGAGGATGCACGACTGATGGTTGATGTACGTGTGTGCGTGTGCGTGTGTGTGTGTGTGTGTGTGTGTATGTATGAGAAAACTAACAAGTTAATGGATGTGTGTGTGTGTGAGAGAGAGAGAGAGAGAGAGAGATGTGAAATTCGAAGACGGGAGAAAAAAAAAACGTTTTGGTATACACGAAAGCGTAAATGCAACCAGAAGAATTCATTTCTCTCTCGACCGATAAAATTAGATGCAGAAAAATTAAACAGTGAAGTTTAAAAATAAATTTAAAAATAATTTAAACAAAAGCTTGAATGATTCAGGCAAAACAGTCCATAGGTGGATGAATTAGCATTGTCCCCGAGAGAAATAAGTGAATTATTTACGTACGGGTCTGTACTTCTACCAAATATTAAAGTGTAATATTCGAGCACTCTCAAATGAAAGGATCACTTCTTGCAATCATCTTAGGATCTAAGTGTAGTATTTGTCTCACTTCCGGTAGCAAGGATTAATGTAGTATCAGGACCCATACATCGTACAGTTATTTAAACAGTTATAAGATGCTAAATTTAAAACAATAAAAGTAAAGAAAAAATATAAAAAATAATAAATTTTAAACATATTCATTTAACTTTAAATTGATAAAAATTGGAGCTCAAATTATAAATTCTACAACATACATATGAATTGTGTTACTATATTATATGGAAGTTAAGGTTTAAAAAATTATTTGAAATTAGGTAGAGTTGAATAAGGAAATCTAAAATTATTTAGGAGAAAATGAATATCGCAATTCGTTCAAACTTACTTCAAAACAACTTATTTTTACTGAAGCGCTTGATTTGTGATTAAAAAAACAAAAAACAGAATGTAACAAAAAACATACATCATAAAAAATTTGCGTCGAAAACCAAATTCAAATAGAAATGGTTGTTTATAATAATACTGATTTCGAAATTCCAACTTCAGAACTTTAAACTTGTAATTTTAAAAAATTTGAAAAAATCGTAAATTATAAAAAATGATTAAAATTCCACTTTTCTTTTAATAACGACATTTTTTTTACCTATAAAATGTGAATTTTAAAAATGAAAGAAAAAAATTATTTTACATTTTATAAAAACAGCAAACTTTCACATTCTATCTAAATCTAGAATGCTCACCCATTTCTAGATCAGATTTGATTTTCGACGTCAATAATTCTTATGATGCATATTTTTCTTACATACTATTTTATTAATTCTCCCACTCCTCCCAAAATAAAACAAAACAAAACAAAAAAAAAAACATCCATAAATCGAGTGCTTAAGTAAAAATGAGTTGTGTTGAAATATGTTTGAACAAATCACAATATTCATTTTCTTTTAAATAATTTTAGACTGCTTTAAATCAGATAATGATTTCGGCATTAAACAATTTAAGAAGAGTTGACACGCCATAAAACCAATCAACCAACACAAAATAAGCAACGAAAAATGAACGTGACATATCCTTACGTTTAATAAAAATTGTTTTTTTAACATTGAAATATTTTTGGACTGTCATTATCCTAACATCTGCCGACTACAACCAAGTGACATTAACGGTATTTATCCGGAAGTGACCTTAATAGCGTGACTGGAGTTCGAACTTACTTACTAAAATGTTGCACTCTAGAACGTTCGCCACTACGCCACGGGGACTCCCCCGCGTATATATATATATATAGAAAGAGAGAGAGTGAGAGAGAGAGAGAGAGAAAGAGAGATTAGGCTAGGTTATTTGCGTTAATGACACATCAATTCTTGATGGTTATTTAGTTAGTTGTTAAGTGGATGGGTTGAAGTTACTTTTACAATGAGTTTGAGCTCATTTATTTGCACACAGTTAAATGTTTCAAGTATTGCATTTAACTTTAATCAGATATCTTCTAGACTGAGGTTGGCAATTATGTTTTCAGTTTCAGTATCCATACTTTCAATACTATGGGATTTATTTAGAGATTTGTTTGATCCGTGGACGTTGTATTGTTGATTCATTCTTTGAGGTGATTTTGTTCTTGTTGTTGAAGGAATCTTCATCGAGTTTGGCTGATGCTAGTTACTGAGGCGCTGACTGGTATTTCATTTTTCACCAAGGTGTTAATATGTATTTTTCCAGATTGGTCAATGGGAGCGTCTCAATTTTTGTTTGAGTGGTTCTTGGCTTTTGGGGAGACAAGTTTTTATTCTGTCTTTGACGGTTTTTTCATGGACGGACTGGAGATCTATATGACCTTAGTTTTGGAGGAAACTGTCTTGGTGTAGTTTGTGTTTAAGCAGAAGGTTTTTGTAGGTTTTTCTTTGATTGTTTCATTGGATTTTTCTTCTTTTTATTGTGATTTATTATTGTTTGGGCTTTTGTTTTATGAATTTTGATCGAGTGTAGTTTTTCAGGTGCTCCTGAAACTTTAGCCAATCATTTGGTTCCAATTGGATCAGTTTCTCGACGAGAACACTGTATTTGTCTGGTTGATTGCTGCCTCTGATTGGGTTCATCCTTCATGCAACAGAGGCTTAAGTGTTCTCTCTGAAGTAGGACAAGAGTACCATGCTAACTTCTAAAAAAGTTACATTTCGTTTGTACTTCACCTTTAGTATTTACCCTTCACTTTTATTAATGTCACAGGATCTTGAAAAAGCGGAATGATTTTGATGACATTTTGACCATTTAGGTGAATTTGGGTAATCTTCCTCATTTTGGTCAGGGTCATTTTCGCTACACCTTTCACATATCTGACGTCCTTTACAACCTTCCCTGTGGTAGCTATATCTTTGACATTTAAAGCATCTTAAGGGTTTGGGGATATATTGTTCCATTCTCTTACATTTTGTCGTGTGGAAAGTCTTCATTTTGAGGATATTTTTAGCATGCTTCCGGCTGTCCACTTCCCCAAGTAAATTGCTGTTTCTGGTATTTTTTAAATAGTTCTAGGGGTTGTTCTGGTTGAAATCACCTTCTCTATTAGAAATGGAATTAAATTAGCTTTGCAAGTCTCTTCCAAAGATTCAAGTTTAATGAATCTAGAGAATTCTGCAGCCTCATTCTTCGAATCAGACCCAGAAAGATTTTGTTCCGTTAAAAAATATTTGAAAAGGGTTGGGAATTTGTCACAAGTGCAGATTGAAGAATATGCCTGGGACTAAGCATATTGATGCTAGGGCTTGACGCGACAATAAGATTTATCGGAACGGGCTTCTCCAACCGCCTATCATGCCCAGTAAGTGCCAAAATGGTATGTTGCAAGTCACTTGACCACAAGGATCCTGTCCGAAAGCATCATGGGTTGCCACCTACGGCTTCGTTTGGATAGGCATTACTTCTCTACACAGGTGCATTGGCGTATTTTAAGAGAGAGAGAGAGAGAGAGAGAGAGAGAGAGAGAGAGAGAGAGAGAGAGAGAGAGAGAGAGAGAGAGAGAGCATAAAAACCAAAATAATGTTGTAGGTTACTTGGAGAATTCTGAACAAATAACAGAAGGAAAAATATAAATCACAAAAAAGGCAAGAGAGAGAGAGAGAGAGAGAGGTGCATTGGCGTATTTTAAGAGAGAGAGAGAGAGAGAGAGAGAGAGAGAGAGAGAGAGAGAGAGAGAGAGAGCATAAATACCAAAACAATGTGGTAGGTTCCTTGGAGAATTCCGAACAAATAACAGAAGGAAAAATATAAATCACGAAAAAAGGCAAAAAAAAAAAAAAAAAAAAAAAATGGAAAAGATACTAGTCGTTTACTAAGCTAAGTTTGACACTTAATCATAATCAAACTCACTAACAATGGTTCACAAACCTTTCTTTATGTATAATAGTTATTTAATAAACTTAGCTTAATGGCATGTAGACAGCAATATAGACCACTCAATGAGAATCGAATTCGTTGAAACAATGGTCAGCTAGCCTAACTCGAAAACTATTGCACCAAAAAACTAAGTATGACTTAAATCTATCTCAAGGGCGTATTTCTCCAACCACTTCGCTACGGGCAGGATGTGATACAAGATCAATTTTCATGCGGAGTAAAGCTGGTTTGAATCCAGAGTTTTCCTTTTAGACTGGTTGCTAAGGCTAAAAAATCCAACTACGCGGGGAAGGCGTGAATTGATTGGTTTATACTTTTCCTAGGGGTATTAGTATGAAGAGAAAACCAGGAACCTTGTCCAGGATTTGAACTCCAATCACCAATTCCCTTTCCTACGACGATAACCGTTACGCTTATCACAAGTATAGAGCTGCTGGATCAAAATCACTACTCAAAGAGTAATTAATCTGCAAGACAAAATTGTTAACTACTGAATCATAACAAGGTGCCTAAGATAGAAATGTTTGAATGGAGTGAATATTTAGCTGTGCTTTCATATTTATTCATATTTTCTTTTGTGTGTATGTGTTTATTTACTGGATGGAAGAACATTGTCTGCTTATGCATGTGTACATGCATAAGCAGGCAATGTAGGTTGATAATTCTCTCTTAAAACATTCTCCTTGGACAAATCCACATCTTTGGGATGACACGAAAACTTAGATTCCAAAGTTTTACCACCATTCAAAGAAATATAAAAAAACATAGTTAGCTAAAATGCATCAACCTTCTTAATTTTTACAATATTTAGTTGATAAATTATACTTTCAACTACAAATCCAGAAACGGTTGATATTTTAACAAAGTATTATAAATAAAAGATTGCGCTAAATTAAGACATTTAAACCATATGATCACAATATTAAAAACTAAAACTCTTAGAAGAAAAGTGTCCGGGGGATGATACTAAATTACTCTCTCTCTCTCTCTCTCTCTCTCTCTCACACACACACACACACACACACACACACACACACACACACACACACACACACACACACAAAGCAACAACAACAAAAAAAAGGAAACAAACCAGGTAGATAAAGAAAAAGAGTCTATAAAAAGAAAGAGGAAAAACACTGAATAGAAAAAGAAAAGAAAGTCTACTTAAGAGGAAAAGGAAAATAAATTGAATAAAAAAAGCGAAAGAAAGATTAGAAAAGAAGGCGAAATAAAAAGTAAAAAAAAAAAGAAAGTGAAAGAAAGAAAGGCAGAAAAAGTTTGTGATACAAAGGAAGAGCCGGAAAAATGTGAAAGAAAGACAGAGCGGGGAAAAGCAGAGAAAGGAGATGAAAGAAAGAAAGAACGGGAAAAGAAGGCGACAGAATGTCGAAAATGAAAATGATTCAAGATGGCAATACAAGGAAATTGGTTGAGAAGGAAAGAAATGAAACAAGAGGCGACAGTTTATTGATGATTGTAAAAATGGATAAATTAAATTTGACCTGAAGAGGCAGTTCAAGATCTTCGGTTAACCTTTTCACGTCATCATTGCAACTGTGGGATAAGTCTTAGAAAATACTCATTCCGTTTCATTCTATCAAAAATATAAATAAAATAAAAACAGTAAAGACATGAAGTCGCTTAATCGTTTTTCTCACTTTTTGAAAGAATGTAAAAGAAAAAAAAATGATTTCATTTCATCCGCTCGTGTTGTAATGGTTATCGTCGAAGGAAATGGATTGAGCCATTCAGAAGCAGTTCTCATATCACATATCTTTAGTGCTCTTAGAAAGGAATGAATCTAACGATTCTCTCTCCAGCTATGGGTAAATAGCAGAGCAGACTGGGCTCGGTCTGATGATCAGTCTAAAAGAAGGAAAACTCTGAATTCAAACTAAAAGTTTAAAATTGACCTTGTGTCGCATCCTGACCATGACAGAAAGGTTGGGTAAATATACGCTCCATTTGATTATCTATATCTTTTTCCTTTTCTTTCTTCTTATCCCTGCAATTCATATTCATCTTCTCTAACATTTTCTTTTCTTTTCCCCTTTTTGTATTTTTTTTATCTTCAATTTCATTTATCTTGCTCTCGCATTACTTGATTTATTCTTTTTTTTTTTTCTATTTTTGAAAGCTATCTTTTACTTTCCTCTTTTTTTTTACGCATCCTCTGCCGAGTGGTAATAATGGTGTCTTGTGTACGACACTAAATTGTATTCAGTGTTGAGGCCCAGTTCTGGAGCTTTAGGGAGTGTGAGGTCACCTTTTCATTTACATTACTTTCAGCCTCATTCTGAACTGTAGTGAGAGTACCTGTTAGAGTCTCATCTATTTGAGATAATGGAATGTTTGTTTGTTTAAAATGATTGTAAAGATACATTTTTGCAGTGTATATAAATGGAGAACAATGATGAGTATTCCTAAAAAGTAAGATACGCAGTGTTTTCTCAATAAAAATTATTCAGTACAAAACCTAAAAATCTCTTTATTTATTAAGTTTAATGCATTAATTAATACATCACTTTAGGAAGTCTTAGTGAATTTATACTTATTGTAATGAACAATAATTGTAATAATTTTCAAAGAATAATGTCTTCTTAGAAGTTTCAAGTAACTTTTAAGCAGATATGAATCTTAGAAAATATGTTCCTCTGATAGGTAAAATTCAGTTTGTAGCATTCTCTTTCCACAACAAAATTATATAACATTTCTCGACGAAATATGAAATCAGCTAGGATGCAGACGTTCAGCTGCTGCTTAAGTGATGAAAATGAAAGTGAGCCAGTAGGTATAGATATTTTCGATGTTCTGGTCTGCAGTATATATATATATATATATATATATATATATATATATATATATATATATATATATATATATTATATATTAAAAAAAAACAAAAACCAAAGCTTTTCTTACACATTTAATTATTATGTTGTAAAATGTTTTTCTCTTTATTTATGATTATTGTCCTACTTGTGAATTTTTCACTCCAGCTTTAAGATAAGTTGATAATAATTAAACTAACTTCGGCATAAAATAACCCAACAAAAGTTGACATGCCGTAAAAGCAATAAACTAACCAACTTTAATACTTATTTCTGTATTTTTCTTTTTTTCTTTCTCGCAACTCACTTAAAAGAGAAGGAGAGCAAGAGAAGAGAAGGGTTGGCTGGTTGGTTGGTTGTTCGGGTTTTATGGCATATCAACCTTTGAAGGTTATTTAGCTCCATATCGATTTTTATACAAATAATTAATTCTATTTCAAACAATTCAGTTTAGCATGAGTACAGAATTTAATTGTCAAAAACATTTATATTTAAAGCTATTCAGTTTACTCAAACAATTCTTATTCAAACAATTCAGTTTAGTATAAGTAAAGATTTTGTTTATATACAGTTAAATGTCAAAACAGTTCTATATTAAACAATTCAGTTTAGCGTAAGTACTGTTCCGTTTCAAACAATTCAGTTTAGCATAAGTATGCAGTTTAATTCTATTTAACCCATAGATAGGGCCCTATCAGGTGCTACCATTCCGGGCCAGAGTGGACCTAGGACCAATAGCAATGAAGGAGTACTCCGTATTCCCCAAAGCTCCAGCATTACTGGAGCCTCACCATCAGATGGTTTAGTGTCATATCAGGACACTCCTGGGGGGGGGTCTTATCCCTCTGCAGAGAAGCAGTCGGTGTATTCTACAGCCCCAGCCGACTGGGCAAAGAAGAGAAAGGAAAAAAATAAAAATTAGATAGAGAATGAAAAGAAAAGAAGAGGTTGAATATAAATGGCAGTTGGAGGGAGTAAAAGAAAGAAGAAAAAATATATAGAAATCAGAGGAACCAAATGTGAGATAGTTTTAATTCGAGACAAAATTGGAAAAAGGAACGAAAAATGAAAAAGCGGAAAGAGAGAAGTTGAAAGTAGAAAGTCGTCAGCAAAAGAAAAGGAGTCAGTGTGTGTGTGTGTGTGTGTGTGTGGGGGGGTAGATGAATAAGGAGTGCAGGTGGGAGTAACAGTAATTGTCGTAGAGAATAGAATCGGAAAGCTGAGTTCAAAACCTGAAAGTTTGCATTTTATTTCCCGTTAATGTCTTTAAAAAACACGAATCCATCTCTTCCTCTCAGCTATTGATAAATAATTGGGCAAACTGGGCTTTTAGTTTTGGTTAGGCAACCAGTCTAGAAGAAGGAAAAACTGAATTAAATCCAGCTGTTCTGGCCAGGCCAGAGATCGTTCATTCTTACTTTAGTCACTGTACAGGATTACTTGAAGAGGAAACGAGAACCATTGAGTAACATTCCTATTACTCCGAGAGTTGCCATAAAGGGGAATTACTCGACCTAATAGATTCTGGGATTAAAAAAAAAGATTAATAAACTAGAAATAATTGATGTGTGGCTAGCGAAAAGGTTTTGGTTCTTGTTTTCGTCCATGTGAATATTATTTTTGAATACCTATCACTTTTTTCCATTATTCAATCTACAGCAAACTCACTTACTTTTCTTTTTCTTATACTCTATCATATTCTTTTGACATGATACTCTGTATCTCCCGTTTCTCTTTTTGTACTGAGGTTGATCCTTCACTCGATCTTTTTCAAACCAGCTCCATCCACACTTTCATTACTCCTCCTATCTTCCTTAGTTCTCTTCTCTTTTCGTTTTTCTTTTCTTCTATATCGTCTCTACCTCCATTCATTCCGTTTGCTCATTCACATTCTTTAACCCTTCATTTCTCCATTTTCTTTCTCTTATTTATTTCGCCATTATTCACTCTTCTGTCATAATCGGCGTATGCTTCCAACGCGAAAAGTCTATTTCGTGCCGAACCGAAAATTCTGAACGAAATCCCAGAAGATCCCACTTCGCTCTCCGAAGCAATTTTCGCATTTATTCCGAGGTGAAAGCCAAAAACTTCAAATCAGTCATTTATTAAGACAGACATGAAGGATAGATTGGGGGAAATTCTAAAAAGGAACGGGGTGGGAGAGCCTGATTTCAAGCAGAAGGTTCATCGACAGCGGGTGGGTCACATAAGGAATTTTACAAGAAGAAGAAATGGTAATTTAATCTAGAAATGAAGAAGAATGAAAAAAGAAGAGTGAAAGAAGAAGAGTGAAAAAAGAAAAAAGAGAAGAGGAAGAAAGAAGTGTGATTGATGATAAACTACAAAAGGAAGAAAGAAGAAAAGAGTTCAATGATAAGGAAAAAAAAAAAGAAAATTATTACTACAACTTCAAGTAATAATGATAAGAAGTAAAAGAGAAATAGAAATAAAATGATATTATTACTACTATTGTTAATAATGTTATAACAAAAACAAAAATAAAAATATACTACTACTACTACTACTACGACAAGAAGAAGAAGAAGAAGAAGAAGAAGAAGAAGAAGAAGAAGAAGAAGAAGAAGAAGAAGCAATGTAAAATCTATCAAGAACAAGAAAAAAATCATGGTTTGAAGGTCAACCGTTGGAGCAATTGCTTATATTGGAAAAATAAATGGTTTTAGATAAAATTCTTAGAGCACCGTTCCATCTACTTATCTATGCTGCTCAGGTGCAAAGAACTGTTCAACTAATTTCTCGAAGGTGTTTCTGTGGGGACTGCAGTTTGATAGACAACAATTCGAAAACGGCATCAAAAGAGTCACGTCACTAACTGTTCGCTAAGGTTTGCATATCAAACTTTATAATACTAATACAGAAAGCATTGGGCAGAGAATAACGATTTAAAATAGTAGGGGGAGTGCACATCGAAAGTAATACATCCTGTTTACTTTCTGTGGAAATAATAAAAAGATTAAATAGAGCAAGTTTTCAGCTATAAATAGTATTTTTTTACATAGTTCTAAAACATTCTATATGCATTTGCTTGCAATGAACTGGAACTTGCCCGCACAACATGTAATAGCATACCTCCGAAAGTATTGTTTTCTTTTTTAGCATTTATAGTATTCAAACTATTATCTTCATCTTTATTGTTATATTCATAACGTTTCAGCCGATGCATCCTTTGGCCTTCTGATGTTTTTTGTCGAACTTGGGAGCCGACACAGAACTTCAAACAGAACCCTTTATTTAATCCACGGGGTTAGATTGTTCAAATTCCGTTAACCATAACTGGGTACAAGTGTTAAGCTATAGTAGTTATTCCTTGTTATTTTTACCTATAGTTAGGATTGAACCAGCAACCTCCTGATGATTTCCCCAAACGCCTGTATCCGTTCCCGTGGTTCTCTCGCAAAGTTGTTTGAAGAAAAGTTGAGGTAACGAAAGTGGTTGTCACTTGATCTCTGTAACAAAAGAAGTGACAAGGACATAGTTATAAAATCTTTCTTGGATTTTACTATTTTTTTTTTTGACCAGTCTCGTATCAGGAAGATATGAGGTGGCTTTTTTTTACCTTCTTCAATGGTGCTTTGTGCTTTCAAAATATAGTCGGTTTTCCTTGTTGTTTTCCTTGCAGTCTAAAAATCCATTTTTACTTTTTTAATTCGCACGTGACTATCCATAGACAACCACAAGGATTCTCATAGTTTCTCATGTCGGGGATTTTAACTTTGACTTTTCATCTGTTGTTCACACGTACGCAAACGTTCACCATATCTGTAGGTTGTTGAGAGAAGACATTATATCAAACTTTGGATAGAGCAAGTTTTCAGCTTGAAAATTTATTTTCCATATAGTTACCATTAGAGGTCATGCACTTTTGGTAGCAATGAACGGGAATCTGTGTGCCACACACGTCAAAATATGCCCCGAAAGTAATGCCTCCAATTGATTTCCACAAATTACAACCAATACAGAGAACTCAATAACAACGTTTGGTAGAGCAAGTTTTCAGCTACAAAACAGTATTGTTCATATAGTCTTAAGTACTGGTGATGTATTTTTACGAACGATTAACAAGAGTTGCATAACTAAAGGGATCGCTCCGAAAGTAATGCTTCTAATTTACTACTTTTGGCAAAAATTATGAAATTAGCTCACTTAACAAACTAATATCACATAAGGCGTATAACATTTTTTCTTTAATTGCTGAATATTTGGGTTTTATTAATTTTAATAATTCAATTTAGTTTATTAAAGGAATATTTTAAGAAGCTATTAAAGAAAAATGCTTTGGATTATTTAATGCCAAATACTAAATATATTTTAGAAGAAAACGGTGGCACCACTATCTGGCGGGCATAAGAAGGTTTACACCTTTGCCAAGGACATTAGTCTGAAAGTGAACGTAATAGCGAGATTGAAGTTCGAACTTGCTTTCTATGATATCTGAGGCTTGCACTTTAACCACTACGCCATGGAGACACCTTTTCTAAAACCTTACTAAACATCCTTTAAATGTACAAAATCCATAATCTTTGCCAGAGGATGTATATATTATTTTCAATCTAATGTTTAATAAGTGTTTTTATTTGGGCTTCTATCTTTGTTTCCTTTTTATAAAATTCTTTTACAACTCTTCATTTGTCATTCTATAACCCTTTGTCAATAGTGACCAATTGGCTTTGCTCGGGGTGATTCGGAAAATTAAAAAAAAAAAAAATAAGAAAGAAAAAGGAAAGTCAGCCAATGAGTGACCTGAAAGGGCAAGCATATTATAGGAAGGCTAAAATTAGGTAAGTCAAAAAACTCGTTCAGTTCACTAACACTTATGTCTACAGTTCGTACAGTAGATTAATACATTAAAAATATCTTGCTTCAACTTCATTCACTCTTCCCCTCACTCTGTACGTGCTTCACTGACTGTGAATCGGAAGGACTTCCTCATAATTACATCTTAACATGAATTGGGTTGTTCTTTAGTGATCATAAATCAGTTGCTATAACACTTTTGCCAACAGTAGCGAAGGTCGGTCACTTTCAATTGACTCGAGTTCCGCCATTTCCCTAAGCGATTACAACTTTTTTATTTTGCTTATTAAGACTTGATTTGGTATTCTGGCAAGATTATACTGTTATAGGCGTACATAACAAAAATTGTTTTCAACTGAATTTCACACACCCACACACACATGCGCGTGTTAGGTTACCTTGTTTTAATGGCATATCAACCTTCGTGGGTTATTTAATGCCAAAGCCATCATGGAAGAACACTAGTGGTACTATTAAACCCATAATTGGCAGTGATAAAGATGTTCATAGGTTTTCCTCGTGTATTAATCCTAAAATGGGTTGTCCTAGTAGTGTAATGGTTAAAACGCTGGACTGCAGAATCGTAGTAAACGAGTTCGAACTCCAGTCGAGCTATTATGTTCACTTTTAGAGAAATACCCTTATTCTCCTCGCTCTGAGTTAAATAGTATCCCTACTGTTCTTCTAGAAGGATGGCTTTGGTATTGAATAACCTAGGAAGGTTGATATGCCATTAAACAACGAAACCAAGTCAAATCAATTGCGTGTTTGGATTTCGAACTCGCTTACGACCATGTCGTAGTCCTGCAGATTATCCATTAGGTCATGGGGACTCCGTGTGAGCGCGTGCATATATATATATATATATGTAGCGATGTATTTGTCACTCCTTCTTTTTCTCTCTATATCACACTACCTCTTTTTTTTTCTGTCTGTCTTTCTGTATGTATGTGGTGTAGTGGTTATCATTGTAGGAAATAGACACGGCGAGATGAGTTCAAATCCTGTACAAAGCTGACATTTCACATAGCACTAAAACTCTTGGGAAAGGTATGAATGCAATTATTCTCCCTCCAGCTATGGGTAAATAGCAGGGCATACTGGTTTCTTTAGCCTTGGTTAGGCAACCAGTCTAGGAAAAGGAAAACTTTGAATTCATATCTGTTAAACACGGCTTAAAAATGGAACTTGTGTCATATCCTGCTTGTGCAGAGGGGTTGGTAAACACTCACACACATACGCACTGGCACACTCACACACACACACACACACACACACATATATATATTCTTGGACTTTTATTTTTTATCCGCTTTTCTTCGCTAGCTTCCATGTTAAAGGAATTCTTAGGTACTACAAAAGTCCATAAATCTCACAAAAGATAATTGTTTCATATTAAAAAAAGACAAGAAGTAGATGATATCCCGCAGAAACTATGATAGACACAGACTACGCAGATGATCTAGCGCTTTTCAAAAATACAACTACTCAAGCCGAATCCCTGCTCATAGCCCGGAGTAAGCAGCAGCTGGTATTGGTCTTTTTGTGAACACAAACAAAACAGAATTCAAGTATTTTAAGCAAGAAGGAGCTATTTCCATGTTAAGTGTCGAGCTTCTAAGATAAATAGACCAGTTCACATATCTCAGCAGTAATATCTAATCTACAGAAAACAATGTCAACACACGCATAGAGAAGATATGGATTACTTTTGACAGGTTGTCGATCATATGGATGGAAATCTTATCACTTTGATAAAATAAAACAGGATTACTTCCTAGCTGTAGCTGTGTCAGTACTACTGTATAAATGCACCCTCTGGGCTTTAACGAAAAATAAAGAGAAAAAGTTTGATGGGGACTACACAATATTGGTACAAGCTATTTTGAACAAATCTTGGAAGCATCACCCTACAAAACAGGGACTGTAAGACCACTTACCTCCTATCTTACAAACTATAGAAGACGAACTAGACATGCTGGACACTGCTGAAGTCGCAAGGTCGAACTCATAAGCAATGTTATTTCATAGAATCTTTTATATGAACGCGCCACTGATGGCCGATTAGTTAAAACCTACATACGTCAGTTCAGTGTGGATAGGGGATGCAGTTTAGAGTACCTGCCAAGAGCAATGAACGATAGGGACGAATTTTGTGTGTGCGTGAGAGAGAGAGAGAGAGAGAGAGAGAGAGAGAGAGAGAGAGAGAATCAGCAAACTCTGTGATATCAGCACGACTTGATGATGATCATCTATCTCTCTATCATATAATATATACATGCTGCTGCAGTAATCCACCCCACGAAACTCCTTAAACCCCCCACCATCACAAAAACGAAAACGAAAAAACAAACAATAAAAGCAAAACAAAACAACAACAACAGCTGTGCAGCTAACAAAGCCTTCATCAGGTCGTGACTTTGGGGTGAGACAGAGTTTCGGGGTCAAACACCATCATCACTAACCCAGAGCGTCCCATCAGTATCTTACAATATATTGTATTATTCCTAATGATTTTTTCACACAGGCATTAGCTGGTAGTCTTTCAATGAAGTTTGAGTGACAGCAAGTTTCCTTAGGTTTTCCAGTTATCTTCTGAGTATTCTAGTTGATATAACAATGTTGTAGTCTAGGTGGTCTCGATTCTTCCTCCGATTTCCAATCCCTCCAGTCTTTTGGGGATCGTTCCAAGTGCACCAACTGCTATTGCTATCACCGTCACTCCCATGTTTCACTGTTATTTTAGTTTTACGACAAGCTCCAAAATTTGTCTACCGTTTTTAAGTACCTCAGAGTGAAAATAAAAGAAAGAGAAACAATAAGATCCATCAGATAGCAAGTTATAGTTTTGATCTGGTTTTCTGGATTTGATGATCCCTTTTTATAAAAAAATCCAAGAGAATTTTACGCATTTCATTCCCTGGAATGGATTCTGGTTTGTGCATATACCATCTGGTTATATGGTCAAATTTAAATCTCTTGCATAATTTCCCACCCGGTCATGCCAAGTGCTAGTTTGTTACATTTGCTTATTATGTGATTAACCGTTTCATCTTTGTCTCCACATAACCTGCACTTGCTATTTTGTTGCACATTATCTATTTTCGCTTTGATAGAATCCTTATGCTATCATTTGGCACCGCTATTAAAAGAGATTCAGTTTCTCTTTTGAGATTTCCTTTTCTTAGCCATGTCCAGGTTTTCTTGTGTGGAAGTTTATCGCTTGAAGTATCCACACAGTTTTTTTTCTTCCCATTTATGTTTTCTAGTTTTTGTTATTTTTCTGTTTGCTTTAATGTTACCATTCCTGTTATTGGCCGCTGTAATAAGTTTTTCTTTGCTTTTTTTTAGTGTATTTCGTGAGTTCTCGAATTGTTGCATCTACGCAGTCCTAAATGCTGTCGAGTCCTCTTCATTCTTTTCTTGATACATATAGTCTATCTATTTTATCTCTCGGGTGTACAAAATTAATTTTCTTGTTCATTGGTCTATTTGTCTGAGTTCCTTCATTGCTTAGTTTAAGAATGGTTCAAAACATCTTACAAGGGTGGTTGCTCAGGCGTTTATTTCTTTGATTAAATTGCTGCTGTTGAGCTTGATTTCGAGAGTTTTACTTGTACATCTGCGGTACTCTTTTCAGATTTTTCTTGAATCTGTTTGATGCCATCCACTTCCCATATTTCCAATATTTCCAATTGTAATTTTTCTTTTCTCCAAGAGTTCTCATGCTTTCCTGATTTGGCAGTTGTATTCCTATTGTTGTTTCTCCTTTCCCAATTTTCATTATCAGCATGGCACATTTTTCAATGCTAAATTCTTTTCCTATATCATGATTGTAGATTCTCATAATTTGTATCGGGGCCTCCAGTTCTTTTTATTTTTACATATCTTGATATCCTCTATGTTCATAAGTTACTCATTTGTACATATATCTTCATTTAATTTTTATATTTTGAATTCAAATATATAAAAATTTAAAGCTTCAATCCCAATACTTTTTATCTTATATTATATATGTATATATCGTATATACTCGTATATAATTGCAAACGATCTGAATGTTTTTACCCATCTTCAATGTCAACACTGAAGTGGATATTTTCCAATTTTCAGTCAGGCTCGCCATTCTGAAAAATAAAATAAAAATCAGTCACATTCCTTTCTCGACTAATTTCGTATTTATTTACCCCATCCCGCCGCCACGAGCAAGATATGACACAAGGTTAATTTCTAGCGGAGTAAAGCTGGTTTGAATTTGTAGTTTTTCTTCCCTAAGATTGTAAGAAGACTAGAGAACTTAGAATACCCTAAAAAGAACCCTACAATTTACATATAGCTGAGGTGAGAGAACCATTCTCAAGGGCATTAACGCAAAATGAAATGCTCACAGTCTCGTCCAGGATTTGAACTCGGGTCACCATTTCTACTTCCAACGACGATGACTGTGATTTCATAGACGAGCTCACAAATCCGCGTGATTTTAAGAAAAAAGTTACCTCGCTTAGCTTTCGTGCAATAAAATGTTATAATGCTCGAAAAGAAGGAAAGTAGAAGAAAGAAAGAAATTGAAGTCTAGCCAGTAAAATATCATTATTATAGGGGTAGAAGATGAAGTAGCAAGCAAAGTGAATGCAACTTGCAAGCACTTATATAGAGAACGAGACAAAAACATTCGTCCAACTTCTACCGAAAATTGTTGTAATTGCGGAAAAGAACTTTACATTGACAATGACCACTTCCAGTAGCTAAGAGAATCCGAGGTGAAACACGGATGGACACTGACCTGGTCTATTCAAAATAATTTAGACCTCTCTACTGCAATCATACTGTCACTGTTTTTAGTCACAATATTATCTCCACCATACAATACCAAATATAAATATATGGTCATGTCTCTCAGAACATAAAACTTTTTTTACAGTTTTGAGACTACTATATTCAAGTTAAAAAAAAAAAAAAGGGAAAAAATAACTCAAAACTAAAATACGAGGTTTATCAAGAAAATAATGAGACTTTTTTTCAGGTTGGCAACACTGATCAAAGTTAGACTTGAACACTTGAGAAAACATTCATTTCATTTTTATGCTTCTAAAAATTCACGCTTACCTGAATAATCTTGGATTCTTACAAGAGTGTTTGGTTACGAATGATTCGAAAAGGGAACAGATCTTCGGGGCAATGTATTTTCACTGTTTTCGGTTGACTTTGCGGATCGGAAAAGACAGTCCACCAATTTTTTAATGGCTTCATTAATTTTAAAAAGTATCAAATATTCCTAATGTTGTGAAAAATGTTGAACATTAAAAATTTCGAAATGTGTAAAAAAAATCTCTTCAGAGAAAACTGCGACTCAACAGGTAAAGTATCATGTCAATTTTAAAATTGAAAGAAACAGATCAAATTCTGTTCAGGACAATAAGGGAAAACATTTAACAAATTAACCCATAAAGATCAAATTTTACCCCAAGTACAGGTTTGTAGATGGTTCAAAGTGAAGGGATTATATCCCTTTCTTTGACCAGACCCACGTGTTTGCTCCGCCTCTCCAGTTGTTTGGGGCACGCTTCGGTCGGTCGTGTTTTGGTCAGCGCGGCTCGGTCGGGTGTTGCCTAAGCACTGGAGATTTCCTCCGGCCTCAGGAGGCCTTCCCCCAGGTTTTAACCCCCTAACGGGAGGGGGTAGGTTTATTGTCTGGCGCCTGAGGCGCCCCTATTAAGAGGAATGCCGACGGGGCCGAAAGTATTTTTGGCAATGCCGTACGCGTGTGGGCTTCGGCCCTGAAACCGGACTCACATTAAAAATGGCCTTGTGCCAAATTCGCTCGTTCGGTGGGGCGCGTGATAGATAACTGATGGTGACATTGATTGGTTGTAAATCAACATTGATTAGTTGATTTTTAATCGGGTTTGCCAACCTGATCATAATATTTTTTTTAAATACAGTCAGTCTCATTACTTAAGAAACCGAATTATATATATATATATATATATATATATATATATATATATATATATATATATATATATATATGTATATATATATATATATATATATATAATGTCTCTTACTTGACCTTCAGTATGAGTACGTACACCTCTAACTATTTGTATTATGTGAGTTCAGACTTGTTTTAGAAATCTGAAAAGATTTTAAGGGATATATTAAACAAACAAAAAAAAAAAAAATGGTTACTGAGTGCTACAATCGTACAGGTAATATTGAAAAGGAGATTTCTGTAATGGCTCGAATCCAATTTGCAAACGACTCACTGATAAAGGTAAGAAAACGTCTCAATTTGTAGACGTACGTTGATCGTCTTCTTCATATAGCAGTAGTAATATTTGAAATTTTATAATTATAACCAAAAATATGGATATGTAGCTGTCCCAAAATAAGAATATCTCTTATACATATTATGCAATTTTGTTTTTCGTTACAGAAGTGTTGCAGTTGTTTATGATTAGAGAGTTTCAACGCAATAGAGATCAGACATAAATAATAACTTATAATATCGTATGATGTCCAATTGGAAATTATAAACTCCCAGCATCTTTGGTTTAGAAGAAAATTAACTCTTTATTCTAAAAAAAAACGTTAGTATTGAACTTCTATATGGCATTCCTGTATCTTTTTATCTTTAGAGTTTCAAAGAAAGCATGCTTTTACTTTGTCTCGTAAACTTCAATTGACACTCTAGTTTTTCCATTGAAGTAGTAGTAGTCGAGGGCTCCTTTTCAATAGCTTCTACACCGAGGTGTAGGGGAGGGCACTATTCCTTTCCCTGGATGGCTCTACTTTACCCTTGATACGTACCTTATAATGCTGAGTGTTATGCAAGTACCATTTTTTTAAAGCTTTTGGTATGACTCGACCTGGAATTGAACCCTGGTCTCTCGGACCATAGGCGAACACTCTACCCACTAGGCCAATGAGCCGGTCTATTGATTTACTTGATCCTTAAAGCATCAAAAATTCAATATTTGGCTTTAAAATACCTGTTCTTTATAGTTTCATAAACGAGATCATTTTACTACACCTTGTAGACTTTTTCTGTTAATATCGTTTCTGTTTAGAGCATGTCTCAAACACGCAACCCGCAAACTACTTTTTTGTAACACGCAGCAGAACTGTTTTCGTGACTAATAATTTCCGAAAACTTGGTAATTTTTTCCTCGGCCCTGATCGTGTTTCTCCCAAAAGAAAGACAGATTGCACTTTAATATTGCAGTCGCTTTCACTTTAAGATCTACTTCTGTGATGGAGGAATGGCTGAGATTATAGAAAAATATTTCGCACAATAAAATATGAGGATTTTCTGTTTCTTAGTGTTACAAGGGGAAGATTTAAAAATTCACATTAGCTCGGAGGTTTTACTTGACTTGACAAAAAACTGACACGCATAACAGAATATGAGGATTGTTTTACATAACGTGTGAAGAAATAGATTTTTTCAATTCATATTGGCATGAAGAAAGTATTAAGATTATAAACAATACACACAAATTGAAAAAAACATAGAAAGTGCTTGGGTGATGATTGTAAAATAAAAGGAAGTTATATATGCTATTTCTTTAAATGTGATAAAACTTTGAATTTGGCTTTTATTTTCTGTTTCAATAATATGTAGAGTACGATTTATTACAATTTGCCCATAAAACCCCTCAGAATTTATCAAAAGGGAAAACAGAGAAAAGGGAATTTACTAAAAGTAAAAATTAAATTGAGGAAAATTTTAAACGAAATATTTGTCCCCTTCCCTACATTTTATGTTAATTCAAATATTTCCTTTACTTTCGTATACGTTTTCATTTTGATGTGAAAAAATAGCAACCAATCGACTGTGTTGTATATTAATATTATAACTGATAGAAATAACGCCTCCCACTGTTTCACTTTTGGCCTACTGTGCCTCTTCCCAAGAATTTAATGGCCCTTTTGAGTCCTTGACTTTGAGACCTCTGGTTTAGAGCTCCAAAACTGATGTCCATTTACTTCGTTTTATTGTTTTCAAATAATACTCCTTCGGTTTTTACATGTTTTTATTGCTATTTTTATATCTATAATCGAAATAAGTACGTGAAAAAAAAATTAAATAAATCTTAACCAGGATTTATCTATTCATAAAACTTAAAATGCCACGATTACTACTTCGAAATTACATTTCTTTTTTTACAATACCTCGTTTCTAACGGGGAATCGAGCCACTGGAGAAACCAGCTAGTCAGCTCCTTTAAGTGCTATCTGCATCATTGAAACACTCAGCAACCATTGTTGTTTATTTGAAATATTCGTTCAAATCTATTCAGATCTTTTAAGCAAATCTGAACTCGCATTATTTTGAATGTATAACAACGACAACAGTGCCACAATCTATTATAAAAGCAGAGTATAAATGGTTATCGAGTTAAAAGTTCCCTCAAGTGACTTTAAAAGAAAAGAGAGTAAAACAATATACAATGGATAATGGGCAGAGGTTGAGGAACTAGAAGACGGCCATTTGTTACCGTTAATGGAACATTTCACTAGAAGGGCTAAAAATGATAATTAGGAATGTAATCTTTCCTACGTATCAAATTGGCGGTAAATTCAAAGAAAAACAAATATACACGAAGAAAAGGAGTACTTCAGAAGTAACATATTTAACTTCATATAACCAAGATACATTAACTTGTTGAGAAATAAAAATGATCTCGTTAATTTTGACTAATTTTTTTTTTCCATCTTAAGTTTGTTTTGTCTTTTTTTTTAGTTGCGTAATATACGGACACTTAAAATAAATAAAACAAGATGGTTATCTCCCTTCGGTTGTTCAGTAACACCTGCGAATCTAGAACATCATACACGGCGCCAGTCACATGACTAATACCAAATGGTATCAGCTATAAAGGTGAACAATGCCAAATTCAAACTTTCTTTCTTTCCTGATTGGCGTCCACCAAGATAAATGTATTTTTATTTGTTTGCTTGTTTGTTTGTTTTTCTTATGCTGAAGTTTCTATTTCTTTTTTCTTCCTCTCTGTCCTTCATTCGCAATTGTATTGGCACGAACCTTATTTTGTTTCCATGGTTTATTTGTTCTTTTTCTCTGTAAACAAAAACAAAATCAGTTTTTATGTATCTTGGTAGCCACTGAAGAACGTTTTTTATGGTTTGTAAAATAGCCGATAGTAGTGACCATATTCTCAAGTACATATTTCCTTAGTGCCTTGTCAGGAGGGCTTAAAATATGTTGACTGCGTCCGTTGCAGATGGGTAATCCCTCCCCACCCGCCAAAAAAGGGCGGTCATGGGAATGACACTAAACAGCATCTGATGATGAAGTTTCAGTTCTAGAGATCTGGGTGGTGTGGAATACCTCTTCATTGACATTACTCCCAGGCCCACTCTGACCCAGAGTCGTAGTAAAATGTTTTTTGTCCCATTTATGTAGCAAAGAAATTTGTTTAAACATCATTCATGATTTAGGATATGATATCATATAACGGTGTACCAAAAACTCTTAATTTGTAAATATAAATGTACAGTCAACGTGATTCTCTAACATCTCGGCATAAAAAAGGTGATGGATTGACATGCAATTAAAGTCAATTAACCATATTTCCCTCGTACTCTACATGTCTTAGTTACTGCCTCATCCTTATTAAGTTCTTGTAATTCATATTAAGATTAAAACGTATATATGCTTTGAGTGTTTCTTTTCGTTGTCTGGTTGTGTTTACGAACGCGTTTTTCATATTAATGCAATTATATGAAAGAACTTGGCACCAAGCGTCTCCTTTGAACGGATTTCTTAGACAAGATACGTTTAAAGAATTAACAGATGGATAGATCGTTGCAACCACAGCCATTTCATTTCCTCTTTTATCGCAAGTCTCTGAAGTCGTCATTCTACGACAGCAAGAAGCAGTGCTGCTTGGATATAAAGAATGAGCTCTCCATGAGAAGCCAGGGTAAAAGTATCAGTTTTTTCAATATATAGGGTTAATGAAATATAAAAACCGAAGAAGTATGTCACCGACTAGTGCTGTAAACCAAGCACGAACCATCTCTCTCTGTTTTTCTCTGTATCTATCTAACTCCAGTACGTGATTAGAGAATATGTATTTGCATTTATATATATATATATATAGTGTGATGTGAACATTGTCGCCATTTGAAATTAATAGTTTCGCGCATGTACTTTCTTTGCTTTAGGTTTTATCTATTGTGCAGAAAAGTATATTCATTTGGACACTTTTTGTGAGAAAAGCAGCACTATGAAGCTCCAGTACGAAAATTTCAGATTGTAGAAGGTTCAAACAAAGTTGGATAAATCAAATGGTGATTACGAAGGTACGGCAGCTCGGAAGCCTCACACTGATCGTTGTGATAAGAAAAGAACTCCCAAGTTTATTACTGAGATCCAGGCTATGATTGGCAACGATCCCAGCAAGTCAATCTGGTCTAAGATTTTTATCTGACAGGTAATGCATGTAGACATTTGATATTTATCATACTCAAGCATCTCTTCCAACCAAACATGCTTTGGTTTTTCTCAGATGAGAAACTTTTACCAGGAACAGATGTTGAACTCACACCGTTGGCTTGCTCTATGTCTACAAGATATACCGATAGTGATGAAAAACAAACAACCAGTCCACATCATGGTGTTAGAGGTGTTCACTAATGATGATGAGGTTATGTCTCCAGTTATCTTCCCACGTAGTCTCACACTCAACGTAGAAGCCCAAATATAGTTCCTGATGGAGGTGCAGTTCTCATGGATCGAGAAAGTGGCTGCTGGAAGACACTATGTCTGGCAACAGGAATCAGTGCTATGCCACATTATCAGTGTTAATTGTAAAACATTTTTGTGATCACATCACCTCAAATATCTGGTCGCCAGACTCCCCAATTTGCAATCCCCCTGATTATTGTGCACAGTTGAACGTAGACCAACAAATCTCCAAGTGATGTTAACGATTAAGTGAAAGCAAGGATAACGGCAGAATTTAGCAATTTAAACAAGGAGACCGTCGGAAAGGCTTGCAGGAGATTCCGAAGTCGTCTGGAGGTCGTGGTTGAAGCTATGTCGATTTTTTTGAATAAATTTAATCTATAGTATTTAAGATATATTTAAGATATATTAAAATAGGTTGGTCCACGAAGAGATTTATATTTTTTGATTTATTTATTCACAAAATAAATTCAAAAATACAAATCTCTTAGTGGACCTACCTATTTAAAAATATATTTTTATTCTTTCTTTGGACCTACAACAAACATATATATATATATATATATATATATATATATATAATTTGTAAAAAATACAACTGTCAACTTATAAGTGGATTTTTCGCATTGCGTGGATTTATCTGACAAGTACTTCTCTTTAGTTCTGTTTCCATTTGCGCGATGATATTTAAATCAAAGTTAGCCAATCTGAAAGATTGGCTAACTTCACCAGACAAATTCTCTTGTATTACACTCGATCTATAGTACGGAGCTTTCTCATAATGAAAAATCCCACCTTCATCCATGTATGAAATTCTCCTTCAGCAATTGAATATATTCGGTATTATTAAAGTCACGGTCAGTTTTAACCAACTTCCTTGAACATTATTTGTCTACATCTTTTAGATGAGATTTGATAATCTATGTTATTTAGAGTATTCAGACTATTGCCCTCATCTTTATTGATACACACAAAATGTTTTGGTCGATATGCTCTTTTTCAGGGTTTTTTTTGTCGAACTTGGAAACCTTTACAGAACCTCGAGCCAAACCCATTATTTAATCCACTTGAGTTGACTTTTCTAATTTCATTAATCATGACCGGATACAAATGTTAAGCTATATCAAGTATTACTTGCAATTGTTGCTTTTAGTCAGGATTGAACCTGCAACCTCCAAATGATTTCACGTAGAACTGTATAAACTAAACTCCTATATCTGTTATTCCACGAGTCCTGCTGGACTATTCAGAATGAATTTTGCTACTTATAAACTTAATGTTTTTTATCTAGATTTTGTAAAACATTTGATTACTATTATGTATGATTTTTTTTACTTTTGCTCATATTGCAATTATTTTAAATCTAACCTTGCCTTTTTAATTACTGGTTTCCATATTGTATTCATCTCTATACTTGGCTAACTGAAGAGGTTGCTAAACCTTAATATATGAGCTACTTCTTTTAGACGTCTGATTCTCCAGTGTTCTTCCAAATCAATTATCTTTGCTTCATCCCATTAGGGCAGATGGTTTCATTATTAGTATTAAATAGCAGTACTTGAAACCATTTAACTGTGTGCAAACAAATGAGCTCTGGCTTGTTTAAAATAATATTACCAGCAAACTAATCGTTCACAAATCACAAAAATATAGCCAAAAACTTTTCACAGCTATTTTGTGGGGTGATCTTGCATCACACTTCTCATTCAGAACCCCTACAACAAAATATAATGATTAGACATGGAAATGATTCCAACAAGGCTAATGTCTCAAATGTAAAAATAAAACCCAATGCGAAATATCCATTTATAAGTTGACAATTGGAAATTTACAACAGTTTAGAATGGCAGAAAACTTTTGCACGGTACTGTATATATAGTGAAATCTCAAATAATATTCAGATATCTATAGGAAATAAATTTTGGCGTAAAAGTTTGTAAAATAAATGAAAATACTTTAATTAATCCTAATATATGCAATAGTATAAAAATCTTTACAATATCTAAATATATATATATATATATATATATATATATATATATATATATAACATTATTTCCCCCCTCTCATTATCTCTCTCTATATATATCTCTCACAGACAGGATATCAATGAATTATCTTCCTCAGTACTAACCAATATTAATCGACTAAATCGGTGGTATTTCCTCTACAGGCATGTCCGTCTGAACTCCTTACTAAATCTGGCCATGGCTAACTTTTACTCATCAAGATTATTTGTTGTGCAGTTAAAAAAGAACCCGAGTGGTAACAATTTTTTTTGTCTGGCCTTTTCTCGCTAATATCGAGATGAAACGAGATTCACAATAATAGAATAGTCCACAAGTCGTCTCTTTCAGTGAAATAGAAAATGGCTGCCAGACTGGATTTCTAACACAGTAAACTTGATCATTAAAAGAGAAAAACATATTTGAAAATAACACTATATCTTTCTGTTGGCAATAATTACATGACGTTCATTATAGAAAGACAAGTGTATATATATATATATATATATATATATATATATATATATATATATATATATATATACTACCAGTCAAAAGTATTAGGTCACTCTCAAAATTTTTTATTTCTCATCCTAAAAGTTTTATTTTTAATGAAACGAGTTAAGCACCACAATGGTTTTATTCATTATGCTAAAGTCTTTCTGAGCCACATTAGATACAAATTAAACAAAAAGAAAATTTTAAAAAACTTTTGATTCATTAAAATGACCCCTTTTAGCCGATATCACTGCTTCACAGACTGTCGGTATTCTTTCCACCAAAGACTGAATGTAGACTGAAGATAGTTCTGCCCAACTCTCCAGCAAGAGTCGCTAGAGGTGGGTCACACTTTTGGGTTGTTTAGCTCTGACTTTTCGGTCAAGTTCATCCCGCACCAGTTCAATGATTGCGCCAGCCTAGACATCAGTTAAAGGATCTGCTGTTCCTCTTTGCTTTTAATGTATCTCTGGCAGAGTTTACCAGTATACTTTGGGTCATTATCTTGCATGAGTACAAATCATTGACCAAAAAACCGTATTCCAGCAGGGATAACAGGATGCTACAGTATGCTGTAATAGCAGATCTGATTCAATTCGCTCTTCACTTGGTGCAACTGGCAAAAGCCCCTCACACTATAACAGAGTCTCCTCCATGCTTTGTCGGTTGGTGTGATACAGGGGGTTGCAACTCTTTCACCAACTCTTCACTGCACATAAACTCTCCTGTTTGAGCGAAAGATTTTGAACTTTGATTCATCAGTCCAAAGGGCTTTATTTAAAAAAAGGCTCCAGTGGACCAAGGCTTTGTGCGCCTTGGTCCACTGGAGCCTTTTGAAATAGTTTGGCTTACTCAACAGTGGTTTCTTAACAGCAATTTAGCTATATAGGTCAGCTTCAGAGTCTTCTCCTTAAAGCGGATGTTGACACATTTTTTCTCGACATTGTTTCAGTTGTGCAATGATGACTGTAGCAATCAGCCTCCTGTCACACATTTTAGTCATTGATGAAATTGTTCTCTGCACTTGTTGCTTTTGATTTACCTTTCTTTTTCTGGGGTCTCCAAACAGTACAATCCACTGTACTTTTGGGAATTTTTATTTTTAGTACTAAAAAAGAAAAACGCCTTCAAATCAATTTTTCAAAAGATATCTGGTAATACTAAGGTCAAAGTTATCGAGGAAAACTTGTATTTACCATGAGAAATGAAAATCTTTGAGGGTGACCAAATACTTTTGACTGGTAGTGAATGTATATATATATATATATATATATATATATATATATATATATATATATATATATATATATATATATATATACGGTATGACAGAAATACCTCCTATATTTTAAATTGTCATCTATATGGTGCATGTAAACTTGGATTAAATGGTAACTTTTTCTTTTTTTAGATACGATCAATTATGAGTATGGCTTGGACCGGTGTACACTGCAGATGGAACGATTTTTTGGGGAGGGAGGGGGATTGTTTTTGTTTTTATTTATTTTTTGTTTTTGTTTTTTTACTGGTGAGTTTATAATTGTTATACAGAAAGCTTTTGAGTTTATATCATGTTATGTTGTAATAATGCTATTTTGGATCGAAAATCGATATCGTTATTGACTGAAAAATATATCCAGAAAAGTATTTCTACTACACTATGTATGTATGTATGTATGTAGGTGGATGGGTGAAGGAACGAGGTTTAAAAATTTGTTTCGTAATAAAGAAAGTGCTCAAATACTGCCCAAGAGCAAGATAAAACTCCCAATTGTATTTTTTATACATGAAACTTTTAGTCCTAAAGCCGACCTTGGGAGGTAGATAACAACTTCTTTTACGTTATATATATATATATATATATATATATATATATATATGGATATGGATATGGTTTGGTTTTATGGCATATCAACCATTGTAGGTTATTTAATGCCAAATTCATTTTTATACTTATAAAAAGTTATATTTGAATCAATTCAGTTTAATATAAGTACAGTTTTTAGTTTGCACACAGTTAAATGTTAAAATATTTCTATTTCAAACAATTCAGCTAACCATAAGTACACAGTTTAAAATGTCAAAAACATGACAATTCAGTGTTGCATAAGTACACAGCTTAATTTTATTTGACCAACTGATAGAGCCCTATCAGGTGCTACCACTCCAGGCCAGAGGGGACCTGGGAGCGATGGTAATGAAGGGGTACTTTGCATTCCCCAAAGCACCAGCATTACTGGAGCCTTGATATCAGATTTTTTTAGTGTCATAATTAGGACACTCGTTTGGGGAGTCTTACCCTTCTACAGAGATGCAGTCTGTGTATTCTGCTGCCTCAGCCGAATAGGCCTCTCTCTCTCTCTATATATATATATATATATATAATATGATATTGCAAGATAATAAAAATAATGAGGAAAAGAAAGGATGCCACAAAGGATCTAGTGGCACAGCAGAGTTACTTTACATAGATCAGCACATCCTAAACGAGAGCAAGACCAGACGGAAAAATCTAGCTATGGCCATGTCATAGGATATGGTTCAGCAAAGGTGGATAATAAACTGCCTCAAAATGCCCAAAATATCAGATGAAGTCATAAACTTTATTGAGAAAACCATGAAAACCTGGAGAGTGGAGTTGACTGCAGGAGGAAGAAGGTTAGCTGAAGCAAAGACCCAAAGAGTTATTTTTCAAGGAGATGCACTATCACCGTTACTATTCATAATTGCTATGATGCCACTTAGCCGGATACAAACTTAGTAGATCGCAGGAAAAGATCAATAACCTAATGTACATGAATGACATCAAACTATTTGCAAAAAATGAAAAGGAACTGGAAACTCTAATACACACATTTAGAATATACAGTCAGGACATAGGAATGGAATTTGGTATAGAAAAATGTGCCATGCTAGTAATGAAAATGACAAACGACATATGACTGACGGAGGGGACTACCAAATCAAAACAAGATTAGAACGCTCGGAGAAAATGAAACCTACAAATACTTAGGCATCTTTGAGGCTGACATTATCAAGCAAGTGGAAATGAAAAACAAAATTCAAAAAGAATATCTCAGGAGAACTAGAAAACTGCTCGAGATAAAAACTGTCTTGCAGAAACCTTATCAAAGGAATAAATACCTGGGCTGTAGCCTTCGTAAGATATTCGGGACCCTTTTTGAAGTTGACTAGAGAAGAACTTAAGCAAATGGATCAAAGAACAAGAAAACTAATGACCATGTATAAGGCATTACATCCCAGAGACGACGTTGACAGACTATACGTATCAAGAAAAGGGGAAGAAAAGGGACTTGCTAGCATTAAAGCCAGCGTTGACGCATCGACACAACAACTCAAGGACTACATAGAAAAACAAGAAGGAGGACTGATTACAGCCATCAGAAACGATACTGACAATACGATGGACAACAAAAATAACAATAACTAGGAAAAAATGGGAAGAAAAACAATTCGATGGACGTTTTAAACGACTAATAAATAACATCTCACATGACAAACCTGGACCTGGCTAAGAAAAGGAAACTTTAGGAGAGAAACAGAATCTCTCCTAATAGCAGCACAAAACAATGCCATAAGGACCAATCATATCAAAGCGAGAATAGATTAGACGCAACAAAATAGCAAATGTAGGCTATGCGGTGACAGAGATGAAACCATCAATCACATAATAAGCGAATGCAGCAAATTGGCATAGAAGGAGTATCAGACGAGACACAACTGCGCGGGCAAGGTGATCCACTGGAAGATGTGCAAGAAATTGAAATTTGACCCTACGAAGAAAAAGTATATGCACAACCCAGCATATGTCCTAGAAAATGACACACATAAAATCTTATGGGACTTTGATATACAGACGAATCACATAGTCTCGGCCAGAAGACCAGGCCTAATAATAATCAACAAAGAAAAGAGAATTTGCAAAATTGTCGACTTTGCTGTCCTGGCTAACCACAGAATAAAACTGAAAGAATATGAAAAGAAGGATAAGTACCTCGACCTTGCTTGGGAATTGAAAAAAAACTATGGAACATGAAGGTGACAATTATATCAATTGTGATTGGTGTTTTTGGTACAGTAACTTAAGGATTATTAAAGGGCCTGGAGGACTAGGAAGTTGGAGAACGAGTAGAGACCATTCAAACTACAGGATTATTGAGAACGGCCAGAATACAGAGAAGAGTCTCGGAGAATTGAGGAGATTTGCTGTCACCCAAACTCCTATGAAAGACCTTCAGTTAAAACTGATGTGAAAAACTATGATGAGTAAATAATAATAATAATAAGAAGAAGAATTACAAGTACTCGAGAATTTTTTGTCGCAGACATGCTCAAACAAAGACGAAAGAAAAAGTAAGAAAAGAGTTGCTCAGAAAAACAAACTTCTCAAAAGCTTTGTAACAGAAATCCCATCAAAGAAATAAATATGAGTAGCCTCCCATGTAAAATACCCTGAATCATTCTTAAAATGGACAAAGAAGGAAAAGGAAAAATTGATGACTATGCACATGACCTCATAACCGAGAGGTAATGTAGACGATATTTGCCAAAAAGGATTGCGTAGATGCATCAATACAAGGATTGGAGAAATACATAAAAAAGAGTAAAGGATAACAAATTGCAGTAACGACAACAAAGGGACCAACAAAAAACAATAAAATCAAAAGTACTTAGGAAAGAAAAATACATAAGAATATGATGGAATGATAAATCCGAAAAACGACAACAGCAAATAAGAGTGACAATACCACTGGAAGAAATAAATCAAAAGGTATTGGCGATAGAAGAGAGACTCAAAAGACACCGGGAGAGTCAAACAATACAAGCAAAATAGGACTTTTCTATATAATGAAAGAAAATTCTACCAAGTCGATGGAGAAAGCATAAAGACAAGTGAACAACCTGGTGCAAAGGAAACAAAATAGTTTTGGGACAAGATATTGGACCAGAAGGAATATAACACAAAGGCCGAATAGATTGATAATATTAAAAGAGAGACTTGAAGAAGGCAATGAAGCGACCATACCCTTGGATTTATTGAGAGCAACCCAAGAAAGCGCCAAACTCGGTAACACCTGGCCATGATTACATACATGAATTCTGATTTTAAAAATTCACGTCTTTCAACGACACATTTTCTAAAAAAACTTAATAAATGCCTACAAGAAGCAAAAATGCACGAAAGGATGACGAAATGGGTACTACTCAAAAAGGAACCGTTCTCAGCCATTATAAACCGATAACCAATGATGAGAAAATTCCTAACCGTACAAATAAGAGAAGAAATCTATTACTCGCTTCTGTGTCGCAGAATATTTCTGGAGGAACAAAAAAGATGCCGCAAGGGTTCAAGAAACATTTATGGTCTTCAATATATAGATCAGCATATCTTTAAGGGCGCCAAAACAAAGCAGAAAATGTAGCCATGGCATGATAAAAGGCTTATGGTATGGTCCCGCAATATTTGATAATAGAATGTCTAAAAATGTTCAACATATTAGACAGTCATAAAGTTCATTACGAAAGGTCATAGAAAACTAAAAAGTGGGATTAGCAGTAGGAGAAGAAACCCTAGCAGAGGTGAAAATCCAAGGAGACGTCTTCCAGGAGACTCACTCACGCCATTTGTTATAGCAATGATGCTACTGAATTTTATACTGAGGGGACTACAAATTTACAAAATTACAGGAAAAGATATAAATGTTTAATATCTAGACAAGTCAATGACAATTGGAAAACAAATGAGGGCAGACTTATGAACGATTTCTTATGAACGATTTTTTGTCGAAATACAGGGTTGTACAAATGCAGAACCCTCCAAATTCCCAAGTCTTAGCTTTTTTATTATTATTTTTCTCTTTTAAGAGTTTTTCACACAAGCGTTAGCTGATGTTTTTCCAATAGCGTCTTCAGGACTCTTCTTAGTATTCTGACCGATCTCAACAATGCTGTAGTTTGGATGATCTCCACTTGTCCTCATATTTCCAAGTCCTCCAGTCCCATTATCGATCTTTTGGTGACTGTACCGAGCGCAACAATTACATTTGGTATCACCGTCACTTTCATGTTCCATAGTTTTTTTTTCAGTTCTCTAGCAAGGTCCATGCATTTATCTCTCTTTTCGTCTTCCTTCAGTTTTACTTTTTGACCAGCTGGAACGGCAAAGTCCACAACTCGACAGGTTCTCTTGTTTTGTTGATTATTATAAGGTCTTGTCGTCTGGATGGGATTAGGTGATCCGTTAGTATCTCAAAATCCCAGAGAATTTTGTGCGTCTCATTTTTCAGGACGGATTCCGGGTTGTGCATAAACCATTTCTTCGTATGGTCAAATTTAAACTTCTTGCATAATTCGCAGTGGATTACCTTGCTCACCCAGTCGTGTCTAACCTTATTATCTCTCTGCGCAAATTTGCTGCATTCACTTATGTGATTGATCGCTTCTTCTCTATCATTACATCGTCTACATTTGCTATTTTGTTGCGTCTTATCTACTCTTACTTTGACATAGTTAGTCCTTATGGCCTTGTTACTTTATAAGCCCCATAAAACCTAATTGGTTTGACAGTCTTGACAGTAAATTTCCAGTTCGAGAAATATTGACAAAACATCAACCACAATTAGAAATTCTAATAATTATTTTAAAAGTTTCAATTAGATCGTCTCTCATTCATATTTCTCGTAAAGTAGTTTATCTTAAGTTCTCTAATCTCTCTCTGAAACAGAAATTTTTACTCTTTTTTTTTTTATCGTTTTTCTTACTTTTCTTTGTATACTCTCCAATTTTAATATTACACCCCCATTTTCATGTCTAAACACTGGAGATCAGACCTGCGTACAATATTCTCTAATCTTTTCCTATAAATGAAATCTTTGATTTTTAAAACTTATTTTTGTCACTTTCCTTTGTATGTCCTCTAATCACTATATTACACTCCAATTTCCATGTCTCTATAACTTCGTGCGACTTTTTCTTGTTTCCTTAAGTTCGTCTCAACGGTAAGAAATACAACAAATATAACGATGTTGTAAATCTTTTAATACGCTGTTGTATCAAAAGAAATACGATGGGGGTAACTTTTTACTATATAAAAAAAGGCGTTTCAGAGGTTATTTGACCAATGGAGTTCTCATCGGAATAAGACTGTTTAAAGCCCATTGGACTATTTGGAAAAATAACATTTATTTCTGTCTCGATGCCTTTCGAATATACCTTTTAGAGAGAAAGAGAGAGAGAGAGAGAGAGAGAGAGAGAGAGAGAGAGAGAGAGAGAGAGAGAGAGAGAGAGATCAATTTAAAAGTTTGTTTCATTTTCATTAACGCACTAACAAAGAATCAATATTATCAATCAATATAACGTCTATTTTCTCAGAGCGATGTTGTTTTCTTTCGGGATTCACACTGACTCTATTGATAATAACTGAGGTTGAAACTGAATAGCATTTCCTTCCCTAAGAGTGTGGCTTGTAACCCTGGACAAGCCTGGAGCCTTTAGGGCAACATCGCATAGGTGAGTTTCTTTAATAATCATCCAAGAAAGATGCGACCGTAATACAAGGGCGGCTTCTATTTCTTTGACCTCAACATTAGAACTCCAGAGGATAACGGCAAAGAGTCATAATAAGTGCCTGAACACTTCGCAAAACGTGGGCTGTGAGATTTTACATCTACTTAAATGTAGGTTTCCATTGTCACTGAGTCCATTATAAGGGAGATAACCTGAGAGGAAATGGATCTATTACTTTCATGCACATTCATATATACGTCATATCATAGTTGAACTGAAATTGGGTCATTTGGTTCGTTTGTTGTTTAGTATAAATAGCTCAAGAGAAGTTAATAATTTTTCAAGTAATCATACGGTTTCAAGTAACTAAAGATACTCCGTTGTAAACCCAGGAAGTCAGAGAAATTTTATTTACGAGAAAAAAAAAATCGGTTGAAATGGATTTTTGAAATTAAGTGTAAATCGAGACAGATTTGCCCCTGAAAGCCATGAGTACAGAAAACTCTGGAGTTAAAATAACATTTTTTAAATTCGAATGTGGAAAATTTTCTTTAAAATATTTTCTGATGCAAAATAACACGTCAGCATGAAATTAGTTGTAATTCCAAATTGGGGATTATCGCCCCTTTCGGGTGATGGTGAGAGAAAATACATATATAGGATATTTAAAGGGTCTAGCTGGAGACGAGCAGAACGTTGATACTAGAATTCACATCGCCCTTGGCTCTGGTCTTGCACCAGACTACTCAGATTGGAGAAACAGAGGAAAGTTATATTACATGTTGTTTGGACGTGAAGTTGTCTTACCGATAGACTATCAAAAACAAAATGAAGTCTGAGATAATGTGACGCCCTGAGGTAGCCTTGAGCCAGACCCGTAGAGATAGAGAAGGAAAGGAAAAAACGAGATGATATGATATGAGAGAGAGAGAGAGAGAGAGAGAGAGAGAGAGAGAGAGAGAGAGAGAGAGAATTAAAATCAGCAAGCAGTTTCCACGTGACTCTGAGTTCTTGACCTCTTACCAGACTGCCCTGGGTATAAAAATCGAAGGAAGCCTGACTTAATGCGACACTTGTTAAATAATATTAAGGATTGAGAAAGACAAACATAACCCCCATTTGTGATTGCTTTGTGATAGACTATTGAAAGCGAGAATAGAAAAGCCTAAAACTTATGATAAAACTTATGATAAACTTGGGTTTGATTGAATGCCGATAAATTGACTGTTAATTCGTGAACTGGGTCTCTGACTAAAACTTCCCACTTCTGGCATGGGTGAATACATGTACCATTTTTAAAGACACTTTTTAAAACTAAATATTGTTAATGTTATAAGACATGTTTTACTTTTTCTTGGGGTCGACTTTTTTTTTGCTTTCTTAATTGTGCGGTCTCATCCGTCTACTCATCGACTGGTGACTCTGATTAGTGATTGATCAGTTGTTGAGATTAAAAAAAAAACACAACGTAGGCAGATAATGGATTAGTTGTGTCATCCAAAGACATAACCGACCAAGAGAATGGTCAGCGGATAGAAGCAGAATCACTCCCGTGTTTGGAGAGAGTGGGTGTACTGCCACATTGTAAACAATAATTTCAAGTAACCATTTTTAATTCTTATAATTTATAGTCAACTAACTGTTCTTATTTACAAATGATCATTTGCTTGCACACAGTTATATGATTTCAACTATTCCTATCAAATAATAATTTGCATACGATTATTTGGTTTCATGTTTTTCATACAATAATGATAATAATAATATTAATAAGTAAAGTTGAATACCTACTAGACTGAGGTGTCAGGGAGGGCGCTACTAATTTCCCTGGATTGCTCCACTTTACCCTCGATACGTACCTTATATTGCTGAGTGGTAAGCAAGGAGGTATCAAGTACTATTTTTAAAGTCATTGGAATGACGCAACCTGGGATTGAACCCAAGTTTCCCGGGCCATTGGCGAACACTCTACCCACTAGGCCAGCTAATTTTGCGCTGTTTATATGTATAAAAATGAATTTGGTATTAAATAACCTAAAATGGTTTATATACTATAAAATCAAACCAAACCAGACCAAACCAATTTGTTCAGTTCTTCAGTACTCTTCAAAGAATTCTAGTTGATCTTCGTAGTGCTGTGGTCTAGAAAGTCTCAGTTTATCCAAGGATTTCTTGTTTCTTTTAAAGTTTCTTTTGGATTGTTTAGCGGGTTCCAATAATGATTTCTATCACTGTCATCTTTATATTACACTGCCGATTTTCAACTCTCTGGCAAGGTTCAGGTATTTATCAATTTTTTCAATTTCTTTTACTTTTACGGCGTGATCTGCTGGGATGACAAAGTCTATAAGATATCAAGTTCGCTACTTGTTTATGACTAAAATTTGATCAGGTCTTATTATTACTTTTATTATTTTATTTCGAGTGAATTTTTCACATGAGTCTTAGCAGGTGGTTTTTCATAGAATTATGAGTGACAGTAAGTCTACTCAGGATTCCAGGTATTCTTGCTGATTTTAACTTTGATCCAGAAAGTCTCGAGTTTTCCTCTGATCTCAAGTTCCCTCAGTTTCTTTTTCAGGCCTTTAGAGTCATTCCAAGAGCCTCTACTACAATCGGTGTCACCGTCAACTTCATGTTCCATAACCTTTTCAGCTCTCTGACAAGATCCAGCATCCTGTCGGCTGAGGCTGTTGAATACACCAACTGAACCTCGGCAGAGACGAAAGACTCTTCCTCCAACGAAGCTACCTGTTGGCCGTGAGTAGTAACCCGTTATGCTTTTGAACGAGATTCCGGTGGATGAGCAGTCCTTGACCCGGAAACCGAGTGTTCAAGTAACTTGCAACGCCCCACTTTAACCCTGACAAGGCTAGACAAGCGGTCAGTGAGGCCCGATTCAATCAATCGGCTGGTCACGTCAAGCTCAAGCTCAAATATATTTAGTCCTGACCATATTCTCCAATCTGCACTTAATCTGTAAATTCCCAACCCTTTTTATCTTATAAGAGCTAGAAGTCGGTGGCTGAGGGTCAATTAAGTTAAGAGAATAGGACTCTGACCACTGTTAAATTACATCACAATTGAAAATCTTAAATTGGCTGGGGTTCGAAACCCTACTCCGGGCTCGAGTATACTAGTAGCGTATCACCGTCTCAAGCAAGGTGAAAGGGTTTCCCCTTGGTAAATTCCCAAAACAAGTTAGATAACATGGTGGGCGGAGGTAAAACTTAAGACAAGCGAAAAATAAACATTACCTTTGGATTTTTTAGAATAAAAAACAAACCGAAGTCTTTCTGAATCTTATTTAGAGAATGAAGCTGCAGAATTCCCAAGATTCATTGTACTTGAATCTTTGGAAGAGACCTACCTAGCCAAATTAATCTCCATTCCATTAGAGTAGATGATTTCGAACAGAGCAACCGCTGGGGCTGTGAAAAAGACTTGAAATGGCAATTTATTAGCGGAGGTGAACAGCCGGAGGTATGCTGAAAAGATCCTCAAAATGAAGACTTTTCACAGATCATTTTGATGTGTGAAGGCGTATCCACACAAAAAATTGAACACCGCAAAAAGAGTTATTAGCATTTGAGAGCTGTTCTTGGCTACTATAGAATACATAACTGTAGCCTTGGGAAAACAAAGGGTCACAGAATCGACCACCTGATCTAAATATGTTGAAGACTTCGGTTGCACTTCCACATATAAATAGACGCACACAGCAGAGCGTCAACTGCGACAATGTATCCAGAGAATTAACCAATGGGCAATCACAGACGACTTCAAGATCTGTAAAAATTAAACCCAATGCATTTTTGCCAATTAAAGAATATGCATAACGAACCTACACTTAAATTGAACGGAACAGAAATTCCGGTTATCAAATTTCTCTGTGTAATTTTCGATTAAAAAAAAATCCTTTATCTCTCTATATCTAAAAAAAAAAAAAAAATGCACCAAACTATCAAAACTCCTTCTATTACACAGAATGAAGCGCAGACCAGCAGAACTTACAAAAACTATAAAGAACCCAAATCCGCTCGAAAATCGACTTCGGTTGTTTTATATCTGTATATAAATCATATAAAAAAATCCCTTAACGCAACCCATCATGAAGAATTGGGACGAATACTACTTGCCTTTAGAACATCCATAGTAAAGGGCCTATACAATGAAAATAGTGAAGGGCATGTGCAATGAAAATGTCTCTCAACATTATCTTGACAAGCAACTTAAAAAGATTCATCATCCATTCTGATTTCTTCTCTGTACTTTCATTTATTCAAAATAGAAAAGTGGATAACCGTCTAATTATCAAGCTCTCAAACATTCTCATCTCCATGAATCACATCAAAAAGTTGATATTCTGCTGGATCCCAAATCATATTGGAATCCAGGGAAACCATAAAGCTGATTTTTTGGAGGTGCCCGTGGTGTAGTCGTTATCGTCGTAGGAAATGGACACGGCGACACGAATTCAAATCCTGGACGAGACTGATTGCATTTCACATAGCACTAATACCCTTGGGAAAGGTATGAATCCAATTATTCTCCCTCTAGCTATGGGTAAATAGTAGGACAGACTAGGTTCTTCAGCCTTGGTGAGGCAACTGGTCTAGGAGAAGGAAAACTCTGAATTCAAACCTGTTAAACTCCGCTTAAAAATTGACCTTGTGTCATATCCTGCCCGAGCGGAGGGGTTGGTAAATAGTACCATAAAGCTGATTTAATAGCCAAATCTGCACTCGTCATTGTACATGACAAAAACTCCAAAATACCATCCATTGACCTAAAACCTAAAATCACCCAAATACCGACAAAGAAATGGCAACAACTATGGAACAGAAATATCCATAACAAACTCTACTAAATAGTACCCATCTTAAAAGAAAGAAAACCAGATCTTTATAAGACTAGAAAAGATCCATACATATATGGATCACCCTAAACTGACAATACATAGGCCACAATTAACTAACTTAATCTTTCATACTGAAAAAGGAACCTTCACTAAAATTTTCATATGGAAAGTCTTATACGGTGAAACACATAATGATGGAATGTAAAAATGTCGCCTTTTCTCGGAGAGCTGTTTTACAAAGTCAATACATGAAAGATCTATTCAAAACGACTGATTCAAATATTATAATCAACTTCCTGAAAAAAAATCGGCCCCTAATCAAAGATATGCGTCCATAAACTTCCACTGAAAAACAATACCTACATTCACTTTTGAATATTCAAATCATTAACAGAAATGCTGACTTCGGTTGATTACAGCCGAACTCTTCCAAATACACCCAATTTGCAAAGGAATAGAATAAAAAGTCTTCAGCATAAAATAACCCAAAGGGTTGCCTTGCTGTAAAACCAAGCCAACCAACCAAGCAACCAACTAAGATCCAGGTATTCGTCTATCTTTTCGTTTTTTAAAATTTTCCCTCTCTATTTACTCGTCATTATTTTTAGGTTGATTACTTCTTAATAGTCCTCATTAATTATCGTTACCAAATCTGCTGTATGTAATAATGTTATTTAAACATTTTTAGAAGTTCTAGATAACTTTGTTGCTTTTTCTAATAGTTCTTAATCCATTTTATATGCTATTAGGTTGTCAAAAATGCATTTAACGACAATAAATAAAGCAATCCATAAAATTGTTCATAGAATCCCATCGGCTATTTGTGGCAAAAAGGCCTCGCTGGACATTACTCACTGAGCAAATCGGTACTGTCCACGTCAGACTTTTATGATCGATCGTTGAAGCAAAAGAAATATCGACGAAGATCAATTTTTCCTGGAGAGAAAGGAGAAGGAGAAATGTGTTGTTCGTCCGTCTGTCTCAGCCAGCAGGTCATGCCTGTCATATATGAGTTTTGCTCTGAAAAAATAAATGCTGTTTATTTATAAGGAAACTACAATACATACGAATCTGTTATCGGCCATTATATCTGTTTTCGACCTTTATATTGTCAGTAACATTTATTTCTGTGCCGTCATTTTTTTTTGTTTGATATTGTAAGATGAAGTACTATCGAATATTAATAATTTTTTATTAGTATTACATAGCGGGCTTAGTAGGTTTTTACAGGTTCTGAAACAGGATCAAAAAGCCGTTGATCGTAGTTCTCACACTGATGGTAAAAAGACGAGACAAACACGTTTACAACATTTATTCACCCACTTTATTTGTCGTTTCCTTGTTCAGACCAGATCTGACTGAATGTGAATTTTCAACAGTCATTTTAGGAGGCGAAGAAATTCTACAGTCCAGAATTTATACGCCTCAGAGCGGCCGGTTAGTAGATCGGGTACCTGGGAGTGGAAGCTAGAACTCATTACAAATCGTATTAACTTTTTCGTCTCTTCTCGCTTCTTTCTATCACGTGACATCTATCCCCAACAACTGTTCTGATGTAAACCCAGTTCTTATCACAAGGGAGGTACTCAAAAAATGTGATTTTCTCAACAAACTCGTCCCGGGTGGGTGACCAGGAAATTTGCTTGGCCTCGGGGTCATATTTCTCTTATCGACTTCTGCATAGATAGGCTTTAACATAACATGAGTATTTCTTTTATCTTAAGATCAGCTGCTTTTTGATCACAACTTTTCATAGTTATCGAATGAAGATTTAACAAATGATGAAAAATGTATATTTCTTCACACACACACACACACACACACACACACACACACACACACACACACACACACATATATATATATATATATATATATATATATATATATATATATATATATATATTATAAAATTTGATTTTGTGGAGAAAATTTTCCTATTTGGAAATGGGTTTTGTGAAATAAATATGTAGAAGGGTGGCATCCACAAAAACCGGAAGCCTGTGAACTTGATTGAGTAGGCAAAATTCTTTTCAACTTTTATAAACATGTTATTCTCTTTATTGTGGTTATTATAGTATAGTTTAATGCAATACAGTTAAAATAATAAATTTTGTTTCTTGTTTTAGTCATTCATTTTAAAAAGTAATTCTAATAAAACCAAAAACTTATACATTTAATATTATGTTGCTAATTTTGACAAATTTATTTTAGTGTTTACATACTTTTTACTGTAAGATTATGTCTAAAGAGTAATGTAATGTACCTGTTTATAGTATTACTTCAGTAACAATGAGTAAGGAGTTAAAAATAAATTTTATTATCAAAATGGGTCGTGAGTGACAAAGTTTATGGGTTTTCATGCTTCTTTGATGTGTCGTCACAGGTTGCACGACACACACCGGAAACATATAACAATCAATCCTCTTACAAGATGATTTTCCTAGCATTTTATTTTATTTTATCTTTAATACAGCTGTGGTTTGTAAGCATGATTCTATATTTCGTCGATTGACATCACTTTTCTCTTACAAACACACACAAAAAAAGTTCTTTTATTTTTCTCTTTCTCCGTAATTTCACTGCTTATCGAATTGTGTCTTTTATTCCGAAGATACTTTCTTTTTAACTTAATATTTGAAGTATCAATGGCTTAGGAGATATTACTTTCACACCTGCAGATTACCTCTTTCAGGAATTCAATTCTTTTTCGTGTCCACAAGTAAATATCTTGTTATGTTATTTCAATATCTTGTTGTCAGCAGGGCATAGAACCGCATCATAGAACCACAGAGATAAGACCCTCCCCACTAAAATATGGGTCATAAGAATGGTACTAAACTATATTCGGTTGTAAGACACTAGTTTTAGAGTTCTGGCAAGTGTAGATTACTCACTCCTTGTCATTACTCCCAGTTGATTCTCTGACACGGAATGGTAGTTCCTATTAGGATCCCATCTATCTGTTTAATAGATCTGTTTTAAAATGATTTGTATTGGATAGGAATACTGTTTGCAAAAAGTTATTATTATTATTACTATTATTATTATTATTATTTAAGAGGAATAGTTACTTGAGCATAATTGTGCATGACTTATTAGCATTAGAGAGAAATACTAAGCACTAGATAACTCTGCAAATTATGTGTGCTTGGTAGGAATACTTGATGCCATATAACTGTGAAATGATTATTATTAAATAGTCACTTGAAATTATATATGTATTTACCCAACCACTCAGAACGAACAGGATGCGACACAAGGTCAATTTTTGAGCGGAGTTCAACAGTTTTCTTTTTCTTAGACCAGTTTTCCTACCAAGGTTCAAGAGCCCATCTGTCCTACTATAGTTGAAGAGAGAATGATTGGGGTCATACATTTCCCAAGGGTATTAGCACTATTTAAAATGTCCAGGGTTTGAACTCGGATCGCCTTGTCCATTTCTTACGACGATAGCTATTATACCACAAATATCTCCTCTTGAAACCATTTAATTATTTATAACATATTATTATCAGATAGGAATACTTGATACCAAACAACTATGTGCAAATTATTTTTTAAGGAAAACTTAATACTGTGTGCAAAAAAAAAAAAAAAAGAAAAAAGAAAAAGATTTTGATTACAGACTAATAAGAAAGTTTGATTTAAAAAATTATACCACTGTACTCTGGGAATATAAATAGTTTTGATTGTAATCAAACATACACAGATAAATCAAATTTCATCATTAAATAACCCAGTAGGGTTTGATATGCCGTTAAATAAACAAATGCAAACCAAAATATGCATTTCTTGTCAAAAATGTCTTCGTTCCTTTCCTTTACACAATGAGTAATGTCCCTGACACTTTTCAAATCTTTTCTACTAATGACAAATTATTGATATAAAATTAACATTTTAAAAGTTTTGTGTGTGTTTTATAAACTCGTCACTTTGTTGGCAAAAAAGACGCTTTGACTGTTGATGAAATGAAAAAATGAATTGACTCATAACGGAAAATGATATTGTGTCAGATCTAAAGAAAAAGATTCATTTGAGAAAAAGAATATTGCTGAAAAACAAGAAATTATCAAATCAACACAACCTACTTCTCTATTGAAAACTAAAGTAGGAAAGCGTTCGTTTTCAAACAATATGAACAAAATGACTGGTTATGTGTTAGTACATCAGAAGAAAGACTATATTGTTGGCCGTGTTTGTTTTTTTCAGTTCAGATCAGAGTAAATGTGAACAGATGGCGGTTATACTACTCCAGGGCATAATGTTTTTTAATGTTTAGAATTAAATTTACTAATAACAGACAAGACACACAACGCTTCATTTAGCCGATTTCTTACAATTCTGTCATAAACATTTACTCCTGTTTTGAGCCTTTCATTTTCCATTTGTTTTGTTTTTCATTTTCTATTTTCCTGGAATGTTGTTTGGAGTTTTATATTCAAACGCTTTGATGGTCTTCGTATGTTTCATTTGTAACCACTCCATTTTTTTCATAATTGCGCAAAAGTTTAGACACAGCCTACAGGGAACAGCCAACGTCTTTTACCACACTCGACTGTAGATTGCCCTTTTGAAAGCGTTTTACGATCCTTTTCTTTGTTTCAATAAACTGTTCTTTTGTTGGAGCCAAGTAACCTTTCAATTTGGTATGTCCAACAGCTTGTCTGCAAGAAGTGTTTTGTAACTGTAGACTGATTTGCATATCTAGGCTTCTGTTAGTATTTGTTTTAGGAATGCAAATTACAAGTTCATTCTATAATTTTTTCTCAATATTGAATCATTATTTGATATTTTGCTCAGTATGGCTCGGAAAAAAATTACATTTGGAACTTCAATTGTAAATGAAAAAAATTCTTAATTTTGGACAGAATTCAGTCATTCTCAAGATGCACAATGGCTCGAGAACATTTGTGTTCACTGGTTTGCATTTCCATCTTGAAACAGGTTATTATTACGAAACACACACACACACACACACACACACACACACACACACACACACACACACACACACACACACAGACAGACACACACACACACGCAATAAGATATTTGATAAATTTACTATAAACAAAAGCACTTGAAATTCATCTTTAAATGAGGTATTTATTTTTTTATTGTGATTTATGCATTTTTTTCTTTTTTTACATTAAAAGGGAAGCGCTCGTTCCCTGTAAATGAATGGCTAATTTTACTCCACAAAAACTTTTCATATGATTTTCTTGAAGTGATAAACAAATGATAGAAATGCATTGAAAATTAGAGAGAGAAATTTTCTATTGTCTCCACCGCACTAAATAATTATATTTATTAAAGCTCATTGTATTTTGTTTGTTAAAAATGTAAATGAAATGTTAGTCATTTATGATAGCCGACATTTTAAAAATATTGAAATAAATCAATGAAAACCATTTGTTCAAATTGCTTTCAGTTAAAGTTAAATGTGGGTTATAAATGGTCAGATATGTTGTCAAACCCTCAAGCCTTTGTATGGTCGCTTTATTTTAAAACATTCTAGAGTTAAAGGGAAATAACCACGTTGACCTTCTTGTCGATTCATCCCAGTGCATGTACCCACAGGCATATTTCTTTAATTGTAAATAGATTAGACCAGAATTAGATGTTTAAATTCTTCTTTTGGTATCCTAAATTATAAGTAGATTAAATTTTGTTAAAAAATTGTACTCAGAGTAACAGTGATGACCTCCAAGTCACACTGATAGTACGGAGTTCCCTGACTTTTTCTCATCCTATATCCCTATTTATCTATTTGCCTGACAGGTCTTCTAGTTTGAATCCAGTGTCCGTACAGAGCTGATATAAGTAAGTCTTTGCTGGTAGGTCAACACTGGTGCGTCCATGTGTAAGGGTCCATAAGAAAACGTTACTAAATGAGTTCGTACAGTTGTTGTTTTGTGTAGATTCCGTCTAGACTTTTCTCAATACGTTCTGTTAGTGTTCATGTGGTGCATCCATGTAGTAGTATGGACACAACAACTGCTTGAAAAAATCCTGTTTTATATAATTGGATAGATTAGATTAGATTACCATATAATCGATGGCTGTCAACAGCATTCAACGTTTTCGTTAAGCGTATGATGATATCACTTTCTGTAAATGAGATGTTACTACTAAGGTATGTAAACAGGTAAAATAATTTTTGAGGCTTGTAACTTAAAGTGGAGATGGCTCCTTTTTGTTTAAAACTCATGAGCTCTGTTTTATTGGCATTCACGTTGAAGCCAATGCCTCCTGGTGCTTACTCTCGGTTACGCAGTAGGGATTCTGCTTGAGCAAGTGTATTTATGAGAAGTTCTAGACATCAGAGTCTGTCATAGTTTTTGTGGGATATTGTCTGTTTCTTGTCTGTTTCAATATGAAACTACTTCCTTTCATCAGATCTCTGAATGTTCAAAGTACATAATCTAGGCTGAGTATTAACAAATAAGGTGATAATATATCGGAGATGTAAGCGTCAAATTTCTTGTCTTCCAAAGTTCTGAAAATATTTCGTTGAGGCCAGTAGCTTTTCCGTTTTTAATTTTTTTCAATACTGCTTCAAGTTTTTCCTCCATAAACTGTCCTCGTTTGATGCCTAGTTGTCTATTAACAAATTTTGTAAAGGTTTGTTAGTGATTTCAAGAGGTTTTCCGAGCAAATTCTTGAAATATTCTTTCTACTTCTTGGTTGGCAGCTTTTAGTTTTGCTCCCGAGATGCTCTTCCTTCTGTTCTGCCGCGCTGTTCGTGATTGTCTATCTTCAACCTAATTTCTAATTTTATCGATTTGGCTTTGAATGTATTCAAATTGTTCTTTTTTTGGTATGTTTTAATTAATTCTGTCTGGAGTTTCTTAAGTTTCTGGGATTCTGGACGTTAGTATTTTTTTGCTTCTCTTTTTGAGTATGGATGCTTTTTTATGCTATCTCGTTTCTTCGTAACTACTAGTGACTCCTATAGAACTTTAAATTTGTATGTGGCCCCGAAAGGGTCAATTATGAAAACGCAAACACGGATATTAGATAACAGATTATATTACACAAGAAAGATAGAGTTACATAGAAAAGGTAAGAAGTCTCGTACTGTTCGTATAACACCGATAGTGATCTGCCTTTTGGATGCGAAATCTCTAGTACTAATAACGGTGAGAAGAATCCATTATAGTAAGATGGGTAAGGTTCCCACAACAATTTTGGTCTAGGGTTGATTGGTATGTACTCTGCTGTTGCTTCCATCTGAGCGGTAACAAAGTTTTCATATTTGTCATTTCAGATATCTCCTAAAAAGTACAAAACTTACTTCTTACAGTTACAGTATATTTATTGCTTATATCTCTTGATAAGTGAGGACTAATGATAACATTTAGTTTTAACTATTTCTTTTTTATTTCTGTGTTGACTTAGGCGTATCTTTGCAGAAATGATACCATGATCAGAAGTAATTCAATCAAAAGAGATGTATGCCAGTTCAGATATTTATTTATCCACTTCTTGTTTATGAATATATAAGCTAGCTGTGCTTTAGCATTATCTTGAGAACAGATGCTGTAAGCTCGGGTTGTTGGTTTATAGTGTTTAAAGTTCTAACGTTAAAAGTTGGTCTGCCAAAAATTGAGCTCTGTATATGATTTTTGAACACTGGGGCCAGAGCTCTAACCTCAGTAGAACGCACACCTGTGTGAAGGGCGATGCGGTTTGGATGTACGGTTTGGATTAGAATCATGGTATTATTTCGTTGGCCGTTTTGTCTCATCAGTAGATGCTACTCTTAGAGATGAGTAGAAGTTCTTATCTGACCGAATTATTTAATCCTGACCATTGACCTAAGTGGTTCTTCCGTCCAGCGTCTGGTGAAATGCGCCGTTGATCTAACTTCGAATTCATCCATTTTACTTCACATCTACCATGCTGCATCCCATAGTTTCAATTACTATATTCTTTTGTGGCTCATAAAACACCATCCTCCTTCAGAGACTTTTATCCAATGACAAACCAGGACAGGATATCTGAATGAGTATAGGAGCTAAGAAAAAAGTACTCCACTTCTTAATTTTTAAGTTCGTTAAAGTCTAATCAACCTATTCTTTCGATCAGATACATGTAGGATTATCTGATCATGCATGCTTCAATGAAATTATTCTGGAAAAATTGATACTTTGTTTTCTGATGCAATGGAAATATTCTTATTTTAGGATTTTGTTCAGAACACAGAAAGACTTAAATGACCGTATTCCTTTTATTTGAAACAAGCGTCTTGAAAGAGAATAATTGTTTATCAGATATTTTCTCTTGTTAGAAATAACTTATATTCCCAGAGAATAAAAAAGTATGCTTCGCCACGAGTCTAAAGTTTAAGTGAGTTGATCACTACTTAATCTATTTGCTAGATCGAATTATTTTCTCTCTTCTTTTGGGGAGAGAGGACAGGTAAACAAATAAATAAAGAAATGATAAAAAGAAATTTTGGGCCCAATATTGTATTATCAAATTTCCCTCATAAACAGGATTTTTTTCTTTAGTGTTGATTTTCATGTGGCAGAAATAACCAGGCATGTTTTTTCTTTGTGAAAAATTATAAACATTGTCAGCAAAATTCATCTCAATCAGCATTTTAAGATATGAAAATAAAACAAATTTATATAAGTTTGTGAATTAAGTTAATTATTCATGATGTTTCAAGTCATGATTTGGTCAACCGTTTCAGAGATAAAATCAAAAACGGTAGCGAAACGCATAAAATTACGACATACAATAAAGTTTGAAATACAACAAAAGTTCAGAGCAAATATCACAATATTACAAAATAAAATCTTATCTATCAATTTATGTACTTTTTCTCTTTGTGTTTAATATATATATATATATATATATATATATATTAGAGAAAAAGTAAGGTAAAGATCACATTTTGTGATAATGGGAAAACAAGAGCGAAAAGAGTCCCCAATTGTAAGTGTGCAATGGCTATATATACCAGAAAAAGGAAATCCAAAATTTTCGATTCATCAACGGAAAAAGAGTAAAAAAAAATTTTCTCTCTCTCTCTCTCTTTCTTATTGTATGCTTATAGTCGCTCTGGCACAACCAAGGAAGAAAATCCCCAATCATCAGAATTTTGGCAAAACGGCCTTCAATTACATTTGATGGATACACAGAAGGCAATTGCTTACATCAGATTCGCTGTGATGTATGTAGTTCGAAAGTAAGTAGGGAAATTGCAAAGAAAAAAAGAAAAAAAGAAGCAAGTGCTACAAATGATAAATGAAGACCAGCCATCTCTGACCCACGAGTTTAAAACCGATCCAAAAGAAACATGTCATGGTGTTTGTCTTTTCAAGAGAGAGAGAGAGAGAGAGAGAGAGAGAGAGAGAGAGAGAAGAAAAAGAAAAGGAAAAAACAAAGTAAGGGAAGATAAAGAAAAACAAAGAAAAGAAGATAAAGAAAGAATAAAAAGAAAACGAGCAGAAAAGTGACGCAAAAAACAATTAGAAAGATAGAAGATGGTCTCAAAGTTGAAAGAAGAAAAAAAAAAAGAAAATAAAGGAGAATGTGAAATTAAAGAGCGAGAAAGAAATGAATAGAAAGAAAGATAGAAGCAGTGGAAGAATAAGAAATAAAATGGGTTATTTAATGGCAAAATTTGATACAAATAATCTGTACATTGTTATAAAGTTTCAGTATCCCTATCTAATACTAAAAATTTATTTATATTATATGGAATCGAGTAACTATTTCCAAGTGGCGTAACGGCTAAGGACTTCGACTGCGAAATCATACTATACGATTTCGAACTCCAATCACACTATATCCATGGGAAGAGTATGAATTGCCGTGTCACTCTATCTATGGTTTGAATAGCACCATTACTTTCCTACAATGATGGCTTTTGCTTTGTGTAACCCACGAAGATTGATATGCTATACCCCCCAATATCAAATCGAGTAACTATTCCTCTTTAATAATAATAATCATTTGTTCTCACACAATAATAATAATTATTATAGTTATTAAGAAAAAAGAAATTGTGATAAAGTGGATGATTTTGAGAATTAAAACTCGCATCAAAAACCGACTGATTTATTATAAAATAAAACTCTGGATGAACCGGTGTGTCAAACTCTGAGATAATCAAACATGCACCCTTTATAACCATTCAGTCTTCTTGGCTTGTCACTGCTAATCAGATTCTGAGAGAGGATAGTACAATATGATTTACAAGCGTATAGGAAACCATGGTGGATGTGAAGCAAGGTTGACGAGCCCAATGTCAGGTCAGTAACCCTTTTCGCCTGATACTAGACAGAGGAATCTGATAGCTCAATGGCCAGGATCAAATAGTTTAGTCACCTTTATAAAAGATGGCGTTTGTTGATGAGGTAAAATAGTCACTGAAAGATTATCATGACTTCAAACCAAACATCTAAACAGCCTTGTCCTTCACGCGGGTCAACAAAAGGCGCGTTCAGCTGAGGTAAGAGATCTGGCCCCAGTGTTCGAAAAATCAGCTACAGAGCCTGAAACAAATCTTAGAGGCAAGAATACTTGCAACATCGCAACTTTTAACGTTAGAAGATAAAATACAACAAACCATCTACGCGACATTACAGCGTCTGCCGCTGAAAAGAATATGGACATTTTATGCGTATAGGAAGATAGATATCAGTGAATTGTTAGGTTCTTTTTGGATGATTCTGGATTTCGTATCTGATTCCTTTTCTTCTTTTTACCTCATTCATTTGTTTTTTTTTTTGTGGGAAACTGCAAGAATATTATGGACAGAAAGAAAGATACAAGAATACTTTTATACTCAAACTTTATTTTGGTGTTCAACGACTATTCTGTGGCGTGGACAGTTTTCTGAACCAGTAGAAGTAGTCGCTTTTCCCAGTGTTGAAATATATTAAAGTCATTTTCGGTGGGTTACAAGTTCGAGGGTTTGTCACATGTTCAGTGATGTATGTTTAGCAGAAGTGACTGTCCGTAAGAGATACGGCTGGCGCCAAGCCCGGTACTTGGCGAGCATGTGCGTTACCTTGCTGGCAGCTGAGAGAAAAAATCCTTTCCTTTTAGGCATACGCCGATTTCACTTCCTGTCAGAGGCCTTCTGGGAACTGCTACTTATTTATTTTTTTCTTAATCCCCACAAATTAAAATCACAAAATAGTACCTAGAAAGTTCTTCCGAGAATCGTGTGTGCTATATTGAATGGCAACTACTGTACAACAATAGTCTCAAACAACGGTCCAACTAACGCTTGTGATTAAACAGACATCAACACCTTCTATAATGTGATCTATCCCTTTACTTAGCTGATATATTCCCAGACACAATTTTCTAATCATTGGCGGATATATGCGAGAAGAACAAAAGTGAAAAGAGGTGGTATGTGTATAAAAGAGACAAAAGAATGCATACAGAGAAAAGGGAAAAAGAAAAGGAAAAGGAAAGAGAAGAGAAAGGTATGCAAAAGAAAAGAAGATGCTCTCGAGCTGTAGCGCTTATCGTCGTAGGAAATGGTTTCGGCGACCCGAGTTCAAATCCTGGACTAGGTTGTTTGCATTTCACATAGCTCTAATACCAACTATTCCCCCTTTAGCAACGAGTAAATAGTAGGGCAGATTAGACTATCTAACCTTGGTATTCCAACTGGTCTAGGAGAAGAAAAACTCAATTTATACCTGTTAAATTCTGTTTAAAAATTGAACTTGTGTCACATCCTGCTTGTACGGATGGATTGGGTAAATGTAGAGAGAGAGAGAGAGAGAGAGAGAGAGAGAGAGAGAGAGATAGAGAGAGAGAGTTGAATAAAGAGTAGAAGGAAAAGAAAGGAAAAATCAAACGCAAAAAGAGAAAGAAAAGCAAAAACGAAGAGAAGTAATCTGAAGAAGCGACAGAAAGAACCAAAGAAAAAGAAAGAAGACAATGAGAGGATGAGAAAGAAAGAAGGGTAGAAAGAAACGAAGTGAATAAAATGGAGAAAGATATAGAAAGAGATAGAATGAGAGGAAGAGAAAGATGAGGCAAAAGACAGGGAGACTGAGAGGAAAAGAAGCAAAGAAAGGGAGAAAAAGAGAGAAAGAACAATTACAGTATAAATAAAAGAAAAATATTTAAGAGAAGATAAAGAAAGAAAGAAAGAGTATTAAAGAGATTAGGAAAAGAAAAAAGTGAACTTGAAAAGAGAAAGCCCTCGACTGATGTCATGTTCACAAGAAATTAACCTTACATTTTGGCAGCGTCACGCCCGAAACAGTGATCCCGATGTTCTATCGGATTTCTCGACTTTCTCGAACCACTCTTCTTTTACCACCGCCGTTGATATTTTTCTATCAGAATAAATTTTACGACGTAAGAAGACACGAAATCGGAGAAAGGATAGTTTCGGGGATTGTTGTACTGAAAATTGTAGGCGATGGAGTGAAGATCAAGAAAAGGGATGAAAAAAGAAAATAAATGAAATATCAAAGTAAAACAGTGGTTATTTTGATCCGTAAAAGACATTCTCTTTCATTCTCAATCTTGGTAGTTGTGTTTAGTATGTGCATCCAAACTCGTATCCTCGAAAGAAAGAAAGAAAGAAAACCCCCTCACACAATACCCGAACATAATCAAAAATATTTTTCACTATCATTTCCATTTTTTTAAAAGGTTTTAATCTAAAATTGACAAAATTATTTATTCGACAGAAAATTGCATTTTTCAATTAATTACTTTGTTGTTTTTTCATACAAGTAGTAAGGTGTGGTTTTCATTGAAGAGTGAGTAAGTCTTCTCAGTTCTTCAGGAATTTTCAAAATATTCTTGCTGGTCTTAGCAGGGCCGTAATTTGGACAGTCTAGGTTCTTCTATTGATCAACAGTTCCAGCAATCTCTTTTCCATATTTTTCTAACTGTAATTAGTATCACAGTTACCTTCATATTTCATTTTTCAGCTCTCTGGCAAGGTCTAAGTATTTCTCAAATTTTTCGCTTTCCTTTACTTTCACTGTATGATCTGTTGGAACGGCGAAACCTACAAGTCGACAAGTTCTTTTCTTCTTGACTAAAACTCGGTCTGGTCTTGGAAAGGCCAAACCTACAAGACAAGTTCTTTTCTTGTCTAAAACTCGGTCTGGTCTTCTGGACAGGATTGAGTGATCGGTTTGTGTCGATGAATTCCGGAGAAATTTTCTCTTATTTTCTAGAACAGATTCTGTTTTGAGCATATATCATTAGTAATCTGTACAATTTCCAGTAGATCACTCAGTCTGCTGTTCTGTTCCTTTTTACTAATTTGCTGCTTCTGCTTATATGATTGACTACTTCATTTCTATCATCCCATAGCCTACACCTTTTTCACGAGTCTTATCTTTGACATAATTAGTTTTTATGACATCAATTTTAACTGCTATTAATAGAGTTTCAGTTTCTCTCTGTCCAGGTTTCTCTTTCGAAGCCATCTTCTGGTCATCTCGTGTGCAAATTTCCTTTGTGTTCTAAGTATCCATTTGTTTTACTTTGCCTGTTTTTTTTCTCCTGTTACTTTTGTTGCAGATGTTCTTAGCTACTGTAAATAATTACTCTTTGGTCTTTTCTGTATATTTTTGAGTCCCTGAATTGCTACATCCTTACAATACTTTATGCTAGCAATTCTTCTTCCTCCTTCTTTTCTTGCTACATAGAGTTTTTCTTAGTCATCTTTCGGAGCTTTGTAGATTTTCATCAGTTTTCTCGTTTTTTGTTCAATGCTCCAGGGTCATATATATATATATATATATATATATATATATATATATATATATATATATATATATATAAATTTGCCTTTTTGCTACTATCGTACCTGAATGCTTTTACTGTGTATACGGCCTTTAATTAATTTTTCTTTCTCAACAGCCTGGTTCCGAAAAGAAAAAAACAGTTTTGAGTGGGATTTTGTTATTAATCAATTTAATTTTCATGTGATCTCCGCTTTATTACGTCCGCAATCAATAGCAGTCGTATAAATATTTCAAAAGTCAACTTCTCAAGAAGACTAGATTTATCAAAATTCAAAATTCAAAATTCTATCTATTTATCTAAGATAAACAAAAGTGACTAGAAAAATAGAGATATTTCTATTTTGTTGGCTCTAAACTAATTTCGTAAAGGTGTAAAGTTTTTGTGAAAAATGTTTTTTCTTTAGAAAGTTTTAAAAATAGTTTTTAAAAGAATTGATATGCTCTAAGAGACGCGATGAAAAATGAACAGATGAATGAATATTATTTTCTGGCATCCAAGTATTTTCATCTAAGTTTTGACAGCATGTGCATTCCAATATATAAATAACATTTTTGCTTCTGCAATTTGATTGGTCGTAAATTAAACATTGCTTTTTTTGTGATTATATCTCTCTACCCGCCTCTCCCTCTCTCTCTCTCTCTCTCTCTCTATCTCTTTCTCTCTCTCTTTCTCTCTTTGCAGAAATAATTTTTTAATTAGATTTTTCTTCAGTGACTTTTTTTTACAAAGGACCCAAGGGTTATTCTAGTAAAATGAATGTTTTTCAAGTTAAGACGCTTTTATCTACACAGGTATTTGTTTAGAAAGTCTAATGAGAGGGATGAGAATGTAACAATTTATGGTGGAGGCAGACGGACCAAGTACCTCAATTGGCTTTGTAGACATTTGATGAACCATTCTAAGATTTTGAATTGGAAAACAAGAAGGAAGAAGTGAAAATGAAGTATTTAGATAAGCAACTATAAGAAAATGTAATTACATAAATGGTAAAAGAAAGAAAAAGAAAATTTGAATAAAAAATAAAATAGACAACAAAGAGAAAAAAGATCGGCAGAAGATACAAATACAGAAGATAATCAGGAAAGGTATATTTGGGTTTCACTTAAGCTTTTAAATTTAAGACCCGATAAGTAATTAGAATCAACCATTATTATTTATGACTGACAGCACTGATTTATATTACATTGGCTAGCTATCAAAAATGCACTTTTTGGACGTGAATTTCGGAAGGCTATATTTTCAAACATAAGATAAAAAAGATTAAAAATTGTTCTTTAGTTTATTTTCATTTATTTGTTGGAAACAAAACAAAACAAAACAAAAGAAAAAAAATAGATAAAACGTTTTTATATTTTAGATTTATGTTTTAAGTATAGGTTCTCGAATTTTTTTCTAAAAAACCCCAAACGTTCATCTAATATAAAACAAAGTGTTCCTGTTAAGTGGGTTGTTATCGTGAAAACCCAAACGTTCATCTAATATAACGCAAACTGTTCCTGTTAAGTGGGTTATCATCAGGGGAAACCTACGTTCATCTAATATAAAGGAAACTGATCCTGTTAAGAGGGTTATCATCGGGGAAAACCTTGGTTTATCTAACGCAAAATGTTCCTGTTAAGTGGTTTGTAATCTGGGGAAACCACGTTCATCTAATATAAAGCAGACTGCTTTTGTAAGTGGTTTGTCATCAGGGGTAACAAATGTTCATCTAATGTAAACTGATCCTGTTAAGTGGTTGTCATAAGGAAAAACTACGTTCATCTAATATAACGCAAATTGTTCCTGGTAAGTGGTTTGTCATCAGGGGAAAACTACGTTTATCTCACACAAACTGTTTCTGTTAAGTGGTTTGTCATCAGGAAAAACTACGTTCATCTAATATAAAGCAAACCGTTCCTGTTAAGTGGGTTATCATCAAGGGAAACCTACGTCCTTCCAACGCAAAATGTTCCCGTTAGCTTGTTTATCATCAGGAAAAACTACGTCCATCTAATATAAAGCAAACAGTTCCTATTAAGTGGTTTTTCATCAGGAGAATCCTACATTCATTTATTAAAGCAAACTATTTCTGTTAAGTGGTTTGTCATCAAAATAAACCTACGTTCATCTAATATAATGTAAGTTCTAACGCAATCTGTTCCCGTAAGTGGTTTGTAACTTAGGGAAACCTACGTCCTTCTAATATAAAGAAAACCGTTCCAGTTAAGTGGTGTGTCATCAGAGGAAACCAACGTTCTTCTTATATAAGCAAACTATTCCTGTTAAGTGGTTTTGTCATCAGGGGAAACCTACGTTCATCTTATATAATCTAAGTTCTTCTAACACAAAATGTTCCTGTTGAGTGGTTTGTCATCAGGGGAAACCAAAGTTCTTTTAATGCAAACTGTTCGTGTTAGGTGGCTTATCCTCAGGCGAAACCTACGTTCATCTAACAGAAACTGTTTTTGTTAAGTGGCTTGTCATCAGGGGAAACTTAAGTTCGTCCAACGCAAACTGTTCCCGTGAAGTGTTTTGTCATTAGGGGAAACCTACGTTCATCTAATATATAGCAAACAGTTCCTGTTATGTGGTTTGTCATCAGGGGAAACCTTATTTCATCTAATATAAAGGAAACTGTTCCTGTTAATTGTTTTGTTATCGGGGGAAACAGGTTCATCTAATATAAAGCAAACCGTTCCTCTTAAGTAGTTTGTAATCAGGGAAAACCAACGTTCATCTAATATAATATCAGTTCTTCTAACGTAAACTGTTCCTGTTAAGTGGCTTATAATTAAGGGAAACTCACGTTCATCTAATATAAAGCAAATTGTTTTTGTTAAGTGGCTTGTCATCAGGAGGAACTAAAGTTCTTCTAACGCAAACAGTTCCTGTTAAGTGGTTTGTCATCAGGAGAAACCTACGTTCATCTAATATAAATCAAACTGGTCCCGTTTGATCTTTTTCCAGGGGAAACCCAAGTTCATCTAATATAACGCAATCCGTTTCTGTTAAGTGATTTGTCATCAGGGTAAACCTACGTTTATCTCATATAATGCAAATTGTTCCTGTTAAGATGTTTGTCATCAGGGAGAAACCTAGGTTAATCTCATTCAAAGCATATTGTTCCTATTAAGTGTTTTGTCATCTGGGAAAACCTCAGTTCTTCTTACACAAACTGTTCCTGTTAACTAGTTTGTCATCAGGGGATACCTCGTAGTGGCGGTTAACGTGCTGGAATGTGATCTCGAAGTAAAGGAGCTCTAGTTCCAGTAGGGAAAGGATGAACCCTCTTATCCCTTCGGCCATGGGTTAAATAGTATCACAGCTGTTCTTCGACAAGGGGGCTCTTGCTTTAAATAACCCACGAAAATTGATATGCTATTAGATAAAGAAACCAAAAGTGGATGTAAGTCACTTACAACTACCTCCACCTTAAAAAGCACGAATATCGAAATGGTTTAAATCCTTGAAAGGTCTTATCAATAAAGTTGCTCATCAAAAAGCATATTTCCCTCTAAATTGTGTAATTTAAAACTTTAGCAGACTTCCATATCAAATATATCAATCGATGAAAGCCTATATTATAAAAAAATTAAATAAAAATATTTTCTGAATATACTTTTTCACTATACCAGTCATATTAATTCATTCAACATTCTGACATCAAATGATCAGATTTATCCATTGTTGTAAGTGAAAGAATTCAAAAACTTGTTAATTTTAAACATCTCTTGAAAATGAACATGAATATAAAAGTATTTTATAATTTGCTGGAAGCATTGTTTTATTTTATTTTATTGTATTTATCTTGAAGGCTCTTATAATGCAAAAAACTTATTCAGGTTCTAATTAATGTCGAAGTTTGAAAACTTCATCATCAGAGACTTTTATAATATGAATTTGGTGTTGTATATTCAAATTTTTGGACATTGTAAACATCGTGTCACGTGGGGTGTTAGAATACTGTGTTGGGTGTTGTAACCATGGTACCACGTGGTGTATTTAAACGTCATGCGGAAGAAACGTGACTTCAGTTGTCCTAATCAATTTCACTTTTTTTAATACTAATTATCCATTCAATGTTAAATTTTAATCTGCTATTAAATTTAGTAAGAATTTGGTTAAAATAAAAATAAAAATTCTTTCTTCCTCTTTTTCTCTTTTTAAAAAAAATTTAAACATGTATTCAACGAATGTGTATGTTAATTAATGATATATTCAGTATTTAATTCTAACCTATTGTTAATCTGAGTGTGTAACTTAGCTATTAATAAAGCCTCTTTAATTCTGAGATTACGAACATTACGTACTATTGCTTATATTTTTATAAAAAAAAGTATTTTTTGCACTTAATTAAATGTTTATGGAATGAGGATGCAAGTGTGTTGAGGTGTTCTTTATTTCTGATGTGGAGGGGTCTGATTGTACTTCCTATTCAAAAAATATGCTATTTCAAATAAATTAGCTAGAGTGCATGTTGTGACAGTATTGTAATTTTCCTTCGTTATGTATTGGCGTAGTGAGGGTCAAGAGTGTGCCATTGTATATCTAGTCCTTCCTTGTAAATAGCCCTGCGTATAATTTCACCGAAATGTGGTAGTTTCAGGAAACAGCTGTATGGAGTTTCCATGATTTATTATTATTTAAATGTCGTGTGATTGATGTTGGATAATCATTGTTTCTGAGGGTTTTTATAAAGTGTGTGGTGGGTGTCATTTTTTTCCCTCGCTGCATTTATTGTGAATTTGCTCATTGCATTCTTCAAATATGAATTAAGGTATTAAATAAAAAATCTGCTCGAAGAGCAATATTTTACTTAATTTTTCAAATATTAGGCAAAATAGAAAAAATTAACAAAATTTTACTCCCCAATACAAACAAACAAACAAACGAACAAACTAAAAAACAAAACAAAAACAAAAAAAAAAAAACAAAACAACGAAAACAAGAAACTATCCTTTCAGTTTTATGTATCTCAGAAACCTTTTTGAAACTACTATTATTTTATTGCCTGTGAGTTTTTCACACCAGCATTGGCTGGTCGTCTCTCGCTGGGTTCGTGTAACAGCAAGTCTCCTCACATCTCAATGACCTTTCTGAATATTCTTGTGGATCTTAACAAAGCTGTAGTCCTGATGGTCTTGATTCTTCCACTGATTTTCTGTTCTTCCAATCTTTTTTCCAAACCTTTGGGGTCCTTTCCAGGTGCGCCAATTCCACAGTTTTTTGAGTTCTCTACTTTTTAAGTACTTTTCGCCTTCTTTGATTTTCACTTTGTGTTCCGCTGGAACGGCAAAAGTCATTATACTGCAAGTTCTCTTTTTTTTTGTTCACTATCACTAGGGGGGGGTCGTCTGGCTGGAATTATGTGATTTCTTTGTATCTCCAAATCCCAGAGAATTTTATCCGTCTCATTCTCTAGGGGGGGATTATGGATTTTAGTTGGATTCTGTAGTTGCTGGGATGATTTCTTTTTTTATAGTCTTTCTAGATCCTTTCGCTTGGCGTCGCAATTTCTTTATCTGTCTTTCTTACATGATTTTCCATCTAGGTTTTGTATTTCTGATCCGGTTCCATAAGGGAACACCGATTTTATGATAAAATAAATTTGCTCATTTAGTTTAGTGATGTTGCCCATTGGGATATTTGGTAATAATTTGTTTATCTTTTCTGTTCTACCTTGACTTTTTGCAGTTATGGTTCCTGAGAGATGGTAATGTAGTCTTCTTTTCAATCATGATTTTCTTTATTAACACTACATTTAGTTTGTCTTCTTTCTTTAACTTTTGTTTCGTGGTGCTGGGGTCTGTGGCGTTTCTGTTATCTATGTTTTGTGACTCAATCGGTTTACACTATTAGATATTTCGATTCAGGTTGTGGGATCTTGTTGATATTCCCCACTATTTATTTTTTACATATATTTCTAGTATTCTAAGGTCAGAAAACCATCTTTTCTTTAATATCATAATAACTTGTCAGCAAGTCTTTGGCTTGTTAAATTAAATCTAATGGATTCTTCCCAAATTTCTATTATTCTTTTTCTATAGCCTCTTTGTCTTGAGTTGCTCTGAAAATAACAATGGGGTACATTTTGGTTGTCTCCTATTGTCCTTTTTTCGTTGGTGTCTCCTAGTTTAAACAACTACTGTTGTTTGTGTACCTGAAATTATAGCAGCCAATATTCTATTATCATTATTATCATTGTAACTATTATGTGAGTATTTCACAATAGCATTAGCTGATAGTCTTTCACTGAAGTCTAAATGACTTCAAGTTACTTCTGATCTCCAGCACTCTTCTGAGTATTCTTTTCAATCTTAATAATGCTGTGGTCTGGATGGTCCTGATTCTTCCCTTGATTTCCTCCAGTCTTTTTTCCAAGCTTTTGGGTTTGTTCCAAGAGCACCAACTACAATTGGTATCAGAGTCACCCTCATGTTCCACAGCTTTTTTAGTTCTCAGGCAAGGTCTAATTATTTGTTTAACTTTTTATTTCCTTTTATTTTCCTTCTGTACTCCGCCGGAATGACAAAATCCATTTGACACCAGGTTTTCTGTTTTTTGTTCGCTATTACAAGATCTAGTCTTCTGGCCGGGATTAGGTGATCTATTTGTATCTCAAAATCCCAAAGAATTCCAAACGTCTAATTCACTTAGACGGATTCTTGTTTGTGCATATACCATTTGGTAGTATGGTCAAATTTAAATTTCTTGCACAATTCGCAGTGGATCCCTATCCCCACCCAGTCGTATCTAGTCTTTTACTCCTTTTGTTCTAGCTGGCTGCATTCGTTTATTATGACATGAACCATTTCTTCTTTGTGTATATATAACTACACTTGCAATTCTGTTACGTATTGTCAATTTTCACTTCAATATAATTGGTCTTTATTGCTTTGTGCTGCTATTAGAAGAGATTCAGTTTCTCTATTAAGGTTTCCTTTTCTTAGCCATGTCCAGATCATTTCATGCGCAATCTTGGTAATTTGTCACTTGAAGTATACACACAGTTGTTTTTCTTTCCATTTCTGTTTTCTAGTTTTTGTTGTACTGCTTGTCCTTACTTTATCAGTGCAATTACTGGCCACTATAATTTGTCTTTATTTGCTCTTTTTAATGTATTCCTTGAGCCCTTGTATCAATGCATCAACACAATTCTCAGTGCTGCTGAGTCCTCTTTATTTCTTCTTTTTTTTGACAAATCTATTCTTTCTGTTATCTCTCGAGTGTAGGGCTTTGTGCATAGTCGTAATTTTTCTTGTCCTTTGGTTGATCTGTCTGACAATTATTCATTTTAAAAATAGTCCAGAATATCTTACAAGAGGGAACCGTTCTTAGCGCACCATCTATAAATGCTACCATCTGCACCTTCTTGTTCCAAAGCTTTTTCAGTTCTGTATTATCTATATTTGTCTATCTATCAATTTCTTTTCATTTTCACTTTTTAGTCAGCTGGATCAACCAAATCATGTCGATGACAAATTCTTATTTTCTTGTTAATTAACACTTGGTTGAGATTTGGTCATCTGTTTGTATGTGTCTCATTTTCTACGACGGATTCTGGTTTGTGTATGGTAAAATTTTAATCTTTAGCACAATTTCCAGGAAATCACTTTTCCCACTCAGTTAATTATAATAATAATAATAATGATGATGATTCTGACTTGTATTTTCTTGCATCTTTTAATTTGTCGCACTTTTTGCTCACCTTCAGGCCCTGATCAAAGACCTTCTCATCGGTTGGGGACCAGTGTGACAATCACTGGTCGTTTTTTATTTCCTTTGTCACATTGGAAGCTACTATGTTAATGATCTCGATACGTATGAAAAAGAAACGATAATTTTAAAATTTGACGCATGTCGCGTAACATTATATTTGGTCATCTTCCATTTAAGACCTGCCAAAGGTGTGTTCCTAAATGCTGTATATTTGTGGAAGAGAGCATTAATCTATAATTAATATTTGGATTATATAGAAAGCCGTTTGAACAATCACACACCATAGAAGCCCCTTGTAAGTATAAACCCGCCATTTCTCTTGTTTGCTTCTAAATTAGGCTAGTTCTTCAATGAAACTTAAGCTTTGGTAGGTATTTTCATCACAGACATACGAGCGAATAAAGTCCTCAGCGTGGATAATGATAAACTTGCAGTCGATCAGCTAGCCATTGTATCCGAGATGGAATTAAGTTCAGGGTGGAAACCCTCCTCTTGTCTCCAATCTTTGTACACGTAATTCCCCTCCCACCATTCATCATCTGGTTTATATAATAAATTAGAAGTAGCCAAAAGCAGACGGTTCAGGCTCCAGGTATCATCGTTTTTTTTAACCCTGCAAATATCGAAAAATAAAACAAGGAAGAAAATAAATAGCTAAATAAGTGGATAACTAAAATGAAGTGACAGCCAACCAAGTCTACAACTTTGGTTGGCCAAAGTAAAAAGGCTTCTAATTTCGTGTATGAGGTCTAAACAACCGTGCCGTACGTCATTTGCCAAATAGCAGACTTCATGTCGAGACAAGTATCCGCCTCGAAGAATCGAACGTAGTTGATTTATAGCGTCCATGGGAATTAATCTCCCCATCAGAGAATATCTTGTACGCTCTGCTAATTCCAAGACCATCTCATGGCGCCTAATGAAAACCATTGTTCTAATATTACCAAATCTCAGTTCCATGATCCAAACAGTCTATTTCAAAACAAATTATCGATAACAAATATACAAGAAACGAGTAGAAGTTCACAGCATTGCTCAGGACAAAAGACCGAAGTAGTAATATTAACAGTGGCATAATGGTCAGATGATGTGTTTCTAGAAAGTAATGGCTGATTTTGAAAAAAAATTCAGGTTGGCAACTCTGACGGAAATTTTGTTAATCAATTTGACTTCGGAGTTTTCCTTTTACCGTGCCAAGGCTTAATATACCATTCTGCTCTTCAATTTATCCATAGCTGGTGTAGGCAGAAGAAATGGCGACTTACCTTTCCAAAGTGCATAAGCTTGAAGTGAAATAAACAGACTTAGCCAGGATTTGAACTCTGGTTGCCGATTTAGCTTCTGTTACGCCACGAGCTTCGACGTCCCGCTGTGATTATCAAAAGAATATTTGCTTAACTACATCAAATCGAACAAACGAACATGTAATGAAATTCTACCACAAAAATCCGGATATTGCGACAGAAACATTTAATAAAGGAACCATAGCTTATGTCTTTTATTCAAGTTAAAAATTTGAAGATGACACGAGGCAATTTTGGGTGGGTGACTAATTGACGAAGATGATCCCCATTCACTTCATGAACTGAAGAAAATACGACAAATGTATGAACTCCCATCAGATCAGGTGTGTACGAGTATATGATACATGAGTGTATATATATGTATACATGTATACATACACATTCACAGAGAATACGTACTTATATATATATATATATATATATATATATATATATATATATATATATAAAGCATTTACATAGATCAGAAATGTTCACGAACAATTAATATAAATGAGACATTCACTGACAAAAACTAGAATTAAATAAAATCAAAGCAACCTATCAAAACAATCTTTTCTATCAAAAGAATAGCCGGAAATTAACTATTTAAATATCCTGAAGGGGGCGTAGAAGACCAAAATACGTGTAGAGCTCAAGTATATGAAATAATAACAACCTAAATACCATATTTGAAATAATTTGCAAACCTACTCATTTTAGTATATATATATATAGATATATAATTCAACAGACCTTGTATTTGAATATATGTTCAATTTGGTTTTTAGTATTTATATGATCAAAAAACAAAATTATATTAAAGTGAGTTAAAATTAGGTTTATCATCAAAATGAATAAATTTGACGGCTATTTTCATATATATGTATATGTTGGGCACTCCAAAAGTAATGCCTTTTGTTTATTTCCATGAAAACTTCAACAGGTAAAGTGAGCATGTGCACTTTGGATAAAGTTAGTGTTCCATTTAAAACACGTTTTTCCCTCATAGTCACTGTCTTTGGTTAATCATTTTTACCAGCAATGAGCAAGAACCTGCGTGTCATGCCTATAGAAATTTACACCAGCAGAGGCGACCCACTTTTAAATGGTCATTTTCCTCAGATTCTTTATTGATATCACCTAGATGGTTGGTTGGTGGGTTTTTCACGGATGGTGACTCTTCGGTTATTTAACGTCGAATTTAGTTTTTTGAAAGAAATAGGGTTTCGAGTAAATAATGATAATGATGTATAAAAATTATTGCGTTAAGGAATTGTACTTGATATAGAATTTGCACACAATTCTATGGTGCTATCTGATAATGATAATTTACAAACAGTTTTATGGTTTCGGGTATTTCAAGCAATTACAAGGAGCATACGATAAGTTTCCAGACTTTTTTCGTACGGACACTTTTCTTCCTGAACTCCCTTAAAATCTCAGCATAGTAACCCTAACCCTAACCCTTTGGCCAATTAACTCTGGTGTATCGACTTCCTTACTCCTCCCACACCTCTCATCATCCCTCACAAACTCCCTGCCTTCCTTGAATCTCTTATGCCACTCAAAAACTGATGCTCGATTCATGCTAGATGGTCGAAAAGCAGTCTGAAGCATTCCATACATTTCTGTGGGATTTTTTCCAAGTTTAAAGCAGAGTTTTATTGCATATCGTTCTTCTAAAGTGTCAGATTGCATTTTTGAAATTCACCAGCTGTAACAATCAGGCTTTAGTAGGGTGTATTCCAATTGCTGCTGTAGCTGTTGATTAGAAGCTAAAATCATAAAAATTGGTCAGTCATCTCATAAGATCAATAGCAATCACATACTGAATTTTCAAGAGTCTACAACAGTTTTAAATGCCCATAAGAAAAAAGTCTGGAAACTTATCGTATGTACCTCGTATATGGTTTTAAATTACTACAGCTAAAAATCCTTTGTAAACAATTATAGCTTCAATTAACTATTCTTAATACAAATAATCTTCATTCGATTATATGGCTTCAAATTTTGGAAAAATGTATTTGAAGTGAAAAAGGTCTCAACATGGGGACTGAAACCCTTATAATTCCCATTCCTAAAGATGGAGTGTCTTGATTATGACACTATCCTCCATCTGGTCGTGAGATTCCACTTATCTGTGAAGTGTAGTCTCACCTCTTCGTTGTGATTACTCCTAGATCCACAATGACCTGGAGTGGTGGTTTCAACAATGGGTCAAATAGAACTGTTTGAAAATTACTAGTATTAGATATGAATACTTGAAACCATAGAACTGTGTGCAAACTAATCATATTGAAAATAGTTGATCGAGTCTAAAAATGTTTACACATGATGATCATGTAATGTAAAAGCCAGCAAAACTAAACTGACCCCGACAAGACCCAACAAAGGTTAAGATGCCGTAAAACTAACAACCAGCCAACCAACCAAATCAAATACGGTGAATACGAAAACATGAGACACCTAAATAATGTCAAAGAGAATAAGTGGATTTTAACAAAGGAACAATTTTTCACATCATTCAGAAGATATAAAAAATTGTAATGCAATAAGAATTCATCCACATAAACGAGGAAAAATATCTTCGTCGGACAGAACGAAAAATCATTGTACTTGAACATTTCATATTATAATTTTAATATTATTTATTGAAACAAACACACACCTCAATACTACAAAAATTAACAAGATACGGAGTAAATTGTTCATCGCTTTATATTCCATAACATATTTTTTCATCATCTGTATCATGACGAGTAGTCCACTTCATTGCATCTCAGTGCAATGAGAGGGTTACATGGAGGTTCATATTTTTTTCTCTTAGTAACATGTATTGGGTTATATGGTATCCGTAGCAAAGAATTATCTCTGTTATGCCTTATATAGATTGTTTTGAATTGAGATTTTTTTCTTCTCTTAAACTAATTGCCTTACCAAGGCTAAAGAGCATTATAATTTACTCATAGCTTAGAAAAGATTCATTCTTCAGCCAAGAGAATTAGCATGAAGCGAAAAGCAAACAAGCATCGTCTAGGATTTGAAATTGACTCGTCCAGTTCATTTCTTCTGACGATAACCGTTATGCAACAGACCTCTTGTGTTGAGATTGTATAATATTCTACTGGAAACAATAAATCATGATATCTTTGATTCAGAAGAAAATTAACATCTCATAAAAACATTAGAGGTGTACTTATTTATGGACACAACGAAAATGATGGAACAGTTAGTTGTTTAAAAAACAATTTAGTTTTCAGGGGACTTAAGCAGGAAATACGAGAGTCTGCAGTTCGGGTCCACTGGGCTGGGACACACATTGACTGACCGTGTTCATTGGTACTCAGGTCCGATCGGGTGTGTCTTGGCTTGGTGACAGTCGGTTGAGGTAACCTGTCGCGGGTGCCAGGGGTGCCCTGCATTTGCGTTTCGCGGCTCCTTCAGCGACAGAGGCCGTCACTCAAGACGCTAACCCTCTCTGGAAGGGCTAAGTTTATCGCTTAGCGCATGAGACGCTCCTTTTAGAGGAATACCGACGGGGCTCAAGGCATTTTGGAACCACCGGTCCTGCACCTGGTGTCCACAGTAAAAAAGGCCTCGTACCGTACTCACTGGTATGTACGGCGTTCGCCAAATACCAATACGAATAAGATGGAATTGAAGAAACAGAATATTACCGAAATTTCCTTTGTAGATTGGTCAAACATTTTAAATTACAGATTGAATTTCAAAAATCGACTGGCAGAAGTAGTCATTATTATAAAATTTGTCCCACCGCTTTGTCCAGGATTTGAACTCTGTTTGTCGAGACCATTTTTCGCAAAGGTTACCGTTCCACCACTTTTGGCTATATAATGCGCCATTAGAACTAACTTTCGAATGACTTACTTTTTCTGGACTTATTGTTTTTATCAAGTGAATAAACGATTTTATTTCTGTAATATGTTTTTCTTGTATAATTTGTTCACATTGTTCTTTATATTGTTCACAAAGGTGAAATAAAATTTACTTTTGTTAACAATATCAAGTATTATTAATACTTAGTAACTTAAATAACAACAAAGTTTCAAGTAAAAATGGACCCAACATCCCCTGACATAATAAAGTTTGAGTTCCGGTATTGAATTGTAAACGTATGTGCCTATGTGTGTAAGTATCTTTAAGTGCTTACATCTCGGCCACCCAGACTGAAAATGAACGAGATAGCCGCCGACCTCTATTCAGTTGTCAATTCCCTTTGGATTGCATCATACTCTTTTTAAATATTCGTTTGAACGGGTAACCTACATTATCAAATAAGTACAGTGTCCTGTTATACCGTTATAGGAAATGCTAATTCTATCTATCATTGCAATAATATGACAGCAGTGTTATTTATTTGAAAGTAAGTTGATATGGAGGGAAGGAAGTGTGATTCTAAGGATAAGAGGGGGTTGGGAGCATTCTTATTGGTAAAATGTAGCGTATCGAAAGGGGTTAAGTTGGAAGGGTGGCGTTGGCTAAAATTGATGAGGAGTATCAGAAGCCGATCAGAAACTTGTGACAAATTAAGACTATTAGCATCACATGAAGTGAAAACCTCTCCAGGAATTTGTATGGGTGTTTATCACTACAATTGTAATTTATTAGTGATCAGATAGGTCTTTACGACTGGGTGGGGAACGGTACTCCAAAAGAGTGGAGTATTAAGAAATAAAATGGGAGAATGGAAGCTGGAATATAGAATTAAATACGATAAAGTATATATACATATATATATATATATATATATATATATACATATATATTTAAAATTGTCGTAAACTCTTGAAATTTCAGTGTGTTATTGCTATAGATATTATGAGATGACTGACCAAATTTTATGATTTCAGGTTCAAATGAACAGCTGCAGCAGCAATTGGAATTCACCCTACTAAAGCGTGATTGTCACAGCTGGTCAATTTCAAAAATGCAATCAGGACACTTTAGAAGAACGATATGCTATAAAATTCTTTTTAAAGCTTGGAAAAAATGCCGCAGAAACGTATGAAATGCTTCAGACTGCTTTTGGAGCATCTTGCATGAATCGAGCTTCAGTTTTTGAGCGGCATAAGAGATTCAAGGAAAGCAGGGAGTCTGTGAGGGATGATGAGAGGTGTGGGAGGAGTAAGCAAATCAATACACCAGAGTTGATTGGCTAAAGGGTTAGGGTTAGGGTTACTATGTTGAGGTTTTAAGGGGTTTCAGGAAGAGATTCTGTCAGAAGAGGCTAGCACTCTTCAAATCGGGTCAGTGGCATTTCCACCTGGACAATGCACCAGTCCACAACTCCATCCTTGTCACAGACTATTTGACCAAGATGGGCACCAGGACAGTTCGTCAGCCTCCCTATAGTCCAGACCTTGCTCCCTGTGACTTTTGTTATTCCCTAAACTCAGAGTTCCGTCGTTATGAGACAATTGAGGAGATGAAAGAGGCTGTGACGAAGGTCATTGACAAGCTCACATAAGGGGACCTTGATGTGGCCTTGCAGAAGTTGTTGGAACGGTACAACAAGTACATTGCAGCCGGAGGAGATTACTTCGAAGGGGACAAGAGTTTCATGTGTGTACTATCAATAAAAAGTGCCCACACGAAAAAAACTCTGGAAACTTATTTAATGATCTTCGTATATATATATATATATATATATAATATATATATATATATATATATATATATTCAAAAGGGCATTACCCAGTCAGCTGAGGCTGTAGAATACACTGACTGCACCTCTGCAGAGGTGTAAGAACCCCCCTAACGAGTGTCTGGATATGACACTAAACAATCTGATGGTGAGGTTCCAGCAGTGCTGGAGCTTTGGGAATGCGGAGTACCCCTTCATTGCCATTGCTCCCAAGTCCACTCTGGCCCGGAATGATAGCACCTGATAAGGGCCCTATCTATGGGTTAAATAGAACTAACAGCATACTTATGCAAAAGTGAATTGTTTGAGTAAACTGAATAGAAATGTTTTTGACAATTAAACCGTACTTACATTTAAACTGTGTGTTTATGCTTAACTGAATTAATTTGAAATAGAACTGTTTTTCGACATTAAAACTGTATTTACACTTGACTGAATTGTAACATATAACTGCTTGAATAGTTTGAAATGGAAATGTTTTTGACTATTAAACTGTGTACTTATGCTAAACCGAATTGTTTTAAATAGAACAGATTATTTACATAAAAATGGATTTGGCGTTAAATAACCGACAAAGGTTGATATGCCATAAAACCCAACAAACCAAACCAAACTAAAAGCGCACTGAAAAGTTCATATGACGACGTTATATCTGCTGTTGATGACTTTTTTGACCAATGGGAGCCAAGCACTGTAACTTTTTTGTATCATTACTTTAAAAAAAAGTTGTATTTCATATCAAAGGTCGTTCGGTCTCAAAAAAAAAAAAAAAAAAAAGGCTCAGAAACTTAAAAATATCGTAATTAATACCACAATAACTCTGGAAAATTATGAAATTAAGCATTTATCAAAAATATTTATTAATTCTTAGGAGGTTTTGATATCTCCGAACGAACTTAAGCCGTCATTCGTATGGCCCAACTCGATGCAAATAAGACTGTAATCCGTCCTAAAAGAAATAAACACAACTAAAATATACTTTAAATACGAATGATTATCCGAAACTTTAATAAAATCCACTCTAGGTCTTTTATATTTAATTATGAGGATTTTAAAACTTTTATGTGATATAGGTAAGTAAAGCTAGTATTTATAAAATGGTATTTTCTCTAAAAACCACCGACCAGGTTTTTATAAACAATTTTTAATTGATTCTTGCAATATTTCTTAGAGAGAGAGAGAGAGAGAGAGAGAGAGAGAGAGAGAGAGAGAGAGACGAGGAGAGAGAGAGATGTAGCTAAAACAAGGTATAGATATATTTAGGTACTTACACAAAAACAGACTGAGATAACAAAAAGATGGAGAGAGAGAGAGAGAGAGAGAGAGAGTATTAATCCTATTTACCAACCCTCCGCTCGGGCAGGATATGACACAAGGTCAATTTTTAAGCGGAGTTTAACAGGTTTGAATTCAGAGTTTTCCTTCTCCTAGACTAGTTGCCTCACCAAGGCTGAAGAACTCAGTCTGTCCTACTATTTATCCATAGCTGGAGGGAGAATAATTGGATTCATACCATTCCCAAGGGTATTAGTGCTATGTGAAAATGCAATGTCTCGTCCAGGATTTGAACTCATGTCGCCGTGTCCATTTCCTACGACGATAACCATTACATTACGGACACAAGAGAGTATTAATAGACCATTATCAATAGAGAGATATGAACAGATTGAGTTTGATAAATCTATGAATAAATTCACCTCTAACATTTTTTTCTAAACAAGTTAATTTTCTTCTCAACCAAACATACTGCAATGTCATTATATCAAAAAAGATATGTACCATATATTATGCAATTACATTTTTGGTTACAAAGTTGAATTTCAATGATGTGGACTTTGATTATAGATAACACCTAATGATATCCGTTTTGATTGCATCATATTCCACTAGAACTAATAAAATTTTGGTATCTTTGGTTTAGAAGAAAATTAATTAACATGAAAATGTGGTCGGAGTGTACTTATTTATGGGCCATACTGTATCAATAGAGTGGGATAGATATGAAAAGACTGAGATTGATAAGTATCAAATCACGTCTGAGGATGTAAACGCTAAAATCAGTTACTCTTTAGTCAAAAGAAATAATCAGAAGGAAGTATTTTCATCATTTACAAAGCTTAGTTTAGTTTGGGCAAGGACAAGGAATTGTGAGCACTCAGTGCAAATCGATCTCACTAAGAATGATCTGCTAGTCTAGCTCGCAAAAGTTTAATTTTACGAGAGAGAGAGAGAGAGAGAGAGAGAGAGAGAGAGAGAGAGAGAGAGAGAGAGAGAGAGAGAGAATGAATGAATGAATGCACGGTTTACGGGTGGAAAAAAAAAGAAAAAAGCTGGAAGAAACAAGTTTGATTCGCTTTCTTTTTTCATTTTTTTTTTTCTTTTTTGTGAAACACACATTTATAGCCATCGTGTCCCGATCTTTATAGTCCATTTCCGGCCATCGTTGTTCCAAGAGGGAAATGATCGGCTTTAGTATTTGACAGGTAATCTGTCAGACGTTTCGAGTCAGATTAAAAGATTACCTGACTTCGATGACAGTGACGAATGAGTCCCATCGAACAGATAAACCAAAGTTCAACTGTATTTGTTTTTCTGGAGTTTTCTGACCGCAATCCCAATAGTTCCTACTGAAAATCTGATTGGAAATTGAAAACTAAGTCAGTGAGTCCAAAGAGATTTACAGATAGATAGAGACATATTGAAATAGGTAAAGATATTGCAGAGATGGAATAGATAGATATGAACAAACTGAAACAGATAGCGAGATGTATGGATACGAATGGGCTGAGATAGATGGATAGACAGATATGAACACAGAGTAAAATAGGTTTATCGATATAAACAGGCTTAAAAAGACAATGCATAGAGTTGAAGATAATATATAAATATGGACATACTGAGATTGATAGATAAATAGATATGCATGAATAAAGCGAGACAGATTTGAAGAGATAAAGATATGAATAGACTTAAATAGATATCGAAATATTGGGAGACTTAAATAAATAAAGAGAGAGAGAGGGGGGGTTAAGCATAAATTGACAGATATGATCAAACTGAGATAGATATAAACTGATTTGGAGGTGCCCGTGGTGTAGTGGTTATCGTCGTAGGAAATGGACATGGCGACACGAGTTCAAATCCTGGACGAGGCTGATTGCATTTCACATAGCACTAATACTCTATGGGAAAGGTATGAATCCAATTATTCTCCTCCAGTTATGGGTAAATAGTAGGACAGACTAGGTTCTTCAGCCTTGGTGAGGTAACAAGTCTAGGAGAAGGAAAACTCTGAATTCATATCTGTTAAACTCCGCTTAAAAATTGACCTTGTGTCATATCCTGCCCGAGCGAAGAGGTTAGTAAATATGGATAGATATAAACTTTATATATATATATATATATATAAAGAGTGATAGAGATAAAGTAAATGAGAAATAGATAAAATAAGAAAGAAAAAGAGATAGAGAAGGAAAGAAGGAGAGAGAAAGAGAGATATTTTTATCTTTTCATCTTTCACCTTAGATCTCTTTTAAGGAGAGAAATGAACAGGTAAATATAAAGATATTTGTATGCAGACTGAAATACAAATTCTAAAATTTGTATTAGAGATTTGTGCTGGGTACTGTTGATTTTATAAGTACTCAAATATACTGGCTGATCGAGATGATTACACAAAATGTTTTATAGGGAAGCAGCTGCCTTTAAAAAATCAAAATTCGGAATTCTGGGCATTGGATAGACTCAAGACTAACACACAACTAACACACATCTCCACTAGCAAATACCAAACGTATTTACTTGGTTTAGTTTAGTCTGGCGAAAGTAATCCACGAGTAATGAAGAATGAGTGGTTAAAAGCAGTTAAGTAAAGAGAGGAAAATGAGGAAGAAGAAGAGCTAAGTGAATGATTAATTTAAGAAAAAAAGAATGTGTTGTGTGTGAGAGAGAGAGAAAGAGAGAGAGAGAGAGGGAAGAGAGAAAGAGAAAAGTGAAAAATACTAGAATGGTAGGGTGTAAAAGGAGTAAAATGTTTTGTATGCTTGTGTAATAGAAATGTAAATGATTGCATAAGGTAGATAGATATGAACAGACTGAAATATATATATATAATATATATATATTATATATATAGAGAGAGAGAGAGAGAGAGAGAGAGACTTAGATATGAACATGGATGATTAAACAGGTTAATAGGTTGGTGGATATTTACAATAGGAGGAGTTGATATATATATATATATATATATATATATATATATATATATATATATATATATATATAAGGGTGGCCAGAAAAGTTCATCGACTGAAAGGTTCTATATTTTTGACCAATGAGATTAGTTACCACTAAAACTCCAATGGAAGAAGTGTGTAGACCGCAAGGGGCTATGTTGAAAAATAAATTTGGTCACATTTCATCAGAGTATTTTGTTGGTCAGCCAAAGAACTTTTTAACCGAACCTCATATATATATATATATATATATATATAGAGAGAGAGAGAGAGAGAGAGAGCTTTGTTTTTACATTGAGCACTTTTATCCAACAATTATAAAACGATCGATCCTATTGATCTTAGGATTTTTTAAATCTTATCACTTTTAAACACACACACACACACACACACACACACACACACATGCTCACACAAAGTATGTCAACTACATAATACTTGCGTGACTCAAAGATTCTATATTTATTTAGTTGAATTCAACAGACGTCAAATGTATCAAATACTAGCTCACCTGAGGATCGGCATCGTTACCCTCATTTAATTGCTATCTTATTTTATTGTTGAAATATTGCAATATTGCTCTGCATTGCTGAGGATAGAGCACAGTAAAAAAACTGATTATATATATATATATATATATATATATATATATATATATATATATATATATGTATATATATATATATATAAACCTGATTAAAATGGCTGTCAGGGTTAAATTTTAATCAAATTATATATATATATAATTATGATTAAAGTTTAACGCCAACAGCCTTTTTAATCAGATTTTAATACACACACACACACACACACACACACACACACACACACACACACACACACACACACACATATATATATATATATATATATATAGAGAGAGAGAGAGAGATGTATATTAACAGCTTAAGATAGATATATGATTGAAATCGATATATGACACAGACGATATATAATATATATATAAAGAGAGAGAGAGAGAGAGAGAGAGAGAGAGAGAGAGAGAGAGAGAGAGAGACATACAGACAGTCAGACAGACAGATTAGACAGACAGAGAAGTGTAAGGGATAGATGACAGCAACAAGAAAAGACAGAAAGGCTAAGTGGTAATGAGAGAGTTTGAAAGAGTGTTAGAAAATAGAGTGACAACAAAAGAGAACAGTTTTAATATGTGAATGGAGATTTAGTGCGAGAAAGAATTTAACCAATTATAAAGTGGAAGAAGAAATTTGAACGGGTGAAGACGAAAGAAAGAAAAAAATGAAATGTAACATTTGTAAAAATAATCAAGAAAATATATGGATAAATGTCCGTTTGTACGTGCGTTTGTATGCACGTTCGTGCTGGGATTGATCGAGAGTCGAGTGTATGTCCCATCATCTCCCGAACCTACTCGTGTTCAAGGTTTGTTTTGTTGTTGTCTTGTAAACGACATGTAAGGACGTCTTTAAATCCAATCAAGTACAACCTGGTTGAGATTATATGACTTTAATCATAGGATGTCAGCAGTGGTCGGGGTTGGGTTCTGGGTTTCGGAAATAACTTGCACCTTCACCATTCGTTCTTGACTAATTGTAACCCAACCCTATCTTTTGTTGGCTCAGTCCCAGCTAGTAGGGAGTTCGTTAGCAGCAGAGGTGGATTGGGTGGCGATAGAGAAGGAGATTAACCCCAGACAGCAATCAACAGTTGACAATTCGGACATACGTAATTGTTTTGAATTTCATTGCATATTTCATGCTAAGGATTGTGGTAGTTCCGCTTTTTTTGAGTGTCGATAAAATCTTTTTTTAAAGGAAAAAGAAATTAATTTAAAAGTGGATTTGTAGATGAGAGAGAGAGAGAGGAGAGAGAGAGAGAGAGAGAGAGAGAGAGAGAGAGAGAGAGAGAGAGAGAGAGAATATTTTTTCAAAAATGTTCGTGAAGAGAATCGATTTCTGAGTTTTACTTAATCGAGTTTACGATGATAATAATAATAATGAGAAGTTAAAACTGCGAGTAAAATAATAAAAACTATTGAAATTATTAGCATCATAAAAAATAATTATCCCTTCGAATCATTAGCACCTCCAAACCCCCATTGACCTATACACCGAGTTCTTTGCTGAAAAATTGTTGAAAATATAAAATGCCATCTGTTATGCCACGTGCCTGATAGAGAAAAAAATGTATGTAACGTTGGCGACCTTAGTAGAGGGTGACCAGAAGGCTCCCTTTTCTATAGCTACTACACCGAGATGTAGAGTAGGGCGCTACTCTATTCCCTGGATTGCCCCACTTTACCCTTACCTTATAAGGCTGAGTGTTTAGCAAGGCGGCATCAAGTACCATTTTTTGAGTCTTTGGTATGACTCGACCTGGGATTGAACTCCGGGTTTCCAGGCCATTGGTGAACACTCTACTCATTAGGTCAATGACAGATATAATGATTCCTTGATTAGAAGTTGAAACAGCCCAGATATATGTACTTGCAGGTATATATTTACTAAATTGCAGAATTAGACTATATTGTATCATTATTGTTTCATTTCTTGCACTTTTTTTTACATCAGTTTTAACTAGTGATTTTTCACTGGAGTCCAAGTGACAGCAATTTTCCTCAGGTATCCAGGACTCTTCTCAGCCGATCTCAACAATGCTGTTGTATGTATGGTTTCGATTCTGTCTCTGATCTCCATTTCTCCCAGTTTCTTTTTCGAGCTTCTAGGCAATGTTCCTAGTATCACCATTGCCTTAGTGTTCCAAAATCTTTTCAGCTTTCTTTCAAAATTCAAGTCTTGCTTTTCGATTCTGCCATTTTCACTTTGTTGTCCACTTGAACAACAAAATCCATCAAATGACAAGTTTTTTCAATACTGGGTCTGGTTTCTTGGCCAGGATTTGGTGATTCGTCTGCATTTCAATGTTCCAGAGAATTTTACGTCTCATTTTCGAGGACAGATTCTGGTTTGTGCATATACTAATCATCAGCATGGTCAAGTTTTAATTTCTTTCACAATTGCAAGTGGATCATCTTTCCTACTCATTCGTGCCTATACATGAACACTTTTTGTGTTAGTTTGCTGCATTCGCTTATTAGGTGATCAACCGTTTCACCTCTATCGCCACAAAATTTACGCTTGCTATTCTGTTGCATTTTATCTATTTTCATTTTAATATAATTGGCTCTCAAGGCATTTTTTGTGCTGCTGTTAAAAGAGATTCAGTTTCTCTCTTTAGGTTTTTCTTTCTTAGTCATGTCCATGTCATCCTCGTGTGCTATCTCGGCAGATTGTCGCTTGAAGTATCCATACAGTAGTTTTCAAATTTTGTTTTCGAGATGTTTTTTATTTTACTATTGTTAATATTTTACTCTAGAGTTTTTTTTTCACATCAGTGTTAACTGATTTTCCAGAAGTTTAAGTGAAAACAAGTTTCCTCAGATCCCCAGGACTTTTCTAAATATCAGAGCCAATGGAGTGAATGGTTTAAATTCTTCCTCAAAGCTCCCGTTCATCGAGCCTCTTATCCCGGGCTCTAACTACAATTGGTAATATTGCTACCTTCAAGTTCTAAAGCTTTTTTTTAGCTCTCTGGCAAGGTTTAGAGATTTTTCCAGTTTGTCGCCTTCTTTCACTCTGTTGTTTGCTGACACAGCAAAATCCACTGGCTGATACATTCTTTTTTTCTTGTTAAATGAAACTAGTTCTGGTCTGAATTGGCTGATACATTTGTTTCTCAAAGCCCAACAAAATTTTTACACATTTCATTTTTAAGCTCAGATTCTGGTTTGTACATAGTATCATTATTACTATTTACTTCTTTGAGAGTTTTTCACAGCAATGTTTGCTGGTGGTCTTTCACTGGAGTTTAAGTGACAGCAAGTCTTCTCAATTCTCCAGGACTCTTCTTATTATTCTGGCCGATCTTAATAATGCTGTAGTCTGGATGATCACCACTTGTCCTCTTATTTCCAAGTCCTCCAATCTTTTTACCAATCCTTAGGGGATTGTTCTAAGTGCACCAATTACAATATTGTCTCTTTAATGCTCCATATTTTTTTTTTTTAGTTCTCTAGCAAGGTTTAGGTATTTATCTTTCTTTTCGCTTTCTTTTAATTTTACTCTGTGGTCTACCGGAACGACAAAATCCACTATTTGGCAGGTTCTGTTTTTTGTTAACTATCACGAGGTTATTATTATTATTTTACTTTTTTTTTCTCTGGGAGTTTTTCACACCATTATTATCGTCATTTTACTCATATTATCAGTTTACTCTTTTGAGAGTTTTTCTCACACTCGTTAGCTGATAGTTTCTCACTGGAGTTTAAGCGAAAGCAAGTCTCCTGGACTCTTCTCAGTAATAATGCTGTCGTTTAGGATATCTTCACTCGTCCTCAAATTTCCAAGTGTTCCTTTTCCTGTACCAATACTATGATGACTGTATCGAGAGCACCAATTACAACTGGTATCACCACCTCTCTTATGTTCCATAGTTTTTTCTTACTTCTCTAGCAAAGCCTAAGTACTTATCTCTTTTTCGCTTTCTTTTGGTTCCCGCTGATCACAGATGTATATTACAAGGGAGACAGCCCAGGCGTTTATCCCTTTGATGGAGTTCTGCTATATAGTTTGATTTCGAGTAGCTTCCTCATTCTTCAGAGATACTCTTTTTAATTTTTTTCCCTCATCTCCACTTGTTTGATTGTGTCCGCTTCAAGTATCTGAAAGTTTCTGAGCATTCTGATATTTTCTTAGTTTACTCGTTCTATTCCTTCCGTCTTGCGTCGTTTCCCGCTTTTCATTATTAGCATGGTGCATTTTTCTATGCCTCATTCCATCTCTCTATATTGACTATATATTCTCACTGCCTGTATTAGGGTTTCCAGTTCTTTTTTTTAAATATTCGGTAAACAGTACATTAAGGGATTGATCTTTTCCTTGATTCATGAAGTATCGGCCTGTGCATTTCTAAAGTATATGATTCAGTGGCATCATCACTATTCCAAATAGTAATGGTGATGATGTATCTCCCTGGATGATACCTCTCTCGATTTTCACCTCCGCTATGCTTTTTCCTCCTGCTATCAGTTCCACCTTCCAGTTTTTCATAGTTTTCTCAATGAATTTTATGACTTCATCGCATATCTTCTATAGTTTAAGGCAGTCTATTATCCAGCTTTGTGGAACCATATCATATCCGTTTTTGAAATCAATCCACGCCATAGATAGATTTTTATGTCTCATTTTGCTCTCGTTGAGGATGTGGTGATCAATATACAGTAACTCTTCTGTTCCTCTGGTTCACTTGCGGCATCATTTCTGTTCCTCAGAGAACAGTTCACGGCTTATTAACGAGTAGTTAATCTACTCTTTAATTTGTGCCGTTAGTATTTGCCACATTATAGATAGGCACACCATAGGTTTATAATTGTTTGGGGGGTTCCTTTTTGGGGAGGGTATTTCTGGGTCACGGTGGTCTTTCCCTGGATCATCTATTCGGGTATGTCTGCTTCTTCTAAGCATCAATTCATTTCGATAGCCAGTATGTCATGGATGGAGGGGATTTTTAAAACTAGAATCCATGCATGTCATCATGGTCTGAAGTTTTCCAATTTGATATTTTTTTAGTGTTTCTCTGAGTGAATGGAGGTGTAATTTCGCTTTCAGTCCTTCTTCCAGTCCTTGCAACTCTTTTTCCATGTTGTTGATCCATTCGCCTTTTCTGTTATGATCTTTGCTTTCCCATATTTTGATCCAAAGTTGTTTTGCTTCCCTAATATTCGGTGGTGGGTATATCTTCGCACCTTTCCTCCTACTTGCTCATAGAATTTTCATTTGTTGTTTTGGAAAAAAAAAAAGAAAGAAAGAAGAGAAACAAATGTTCGCTTATAAATATATCCTTTTCACGACTCCCTTGAATAGTGGCATTGGATGCTCATTGTTAGCTCTCTTTTTCATTAGTAGTTTCGGGGTTGAACATTCAAAAGGAAAGGCAAGGAAGGTTGTCGGTCTCATAGGAAAGTATTATTTACTTTACCTTCCAGTTTAGACTTTATTAATTTTTATTTTTAAGTAGAGTTCTTCCTACTTAAAAGTGGGTGGTGCATAAATAGCATAGCTTCGTCGGAATTCTGTTTTGGGGTTTTCAGGCATCAGGAAATGAATCTGATCCTCTTCCGTTTGGACATGTCAATTTTAAAATTGTGTCAATTTCTCGAAAAAAATTCTTTGGCACATTTATTCTGCCATTTCTTTTTACCCTTTATTTACGTTTATTTCTTAGAACCCTCCCTCTTTTTGCTTGAAAAAAAGAAGACTAATTTTAGGGTCGTTTTAAGAGTGCTACTGATACTATATAAGGTGGTACTACCTACTAAGTGGTCGAGTAGTCGGCGACTAAACTGCTCCCTCAAATAGGCGTACCTAATGAGAATGGGCTGGACAACTGGCGATATGAAAAATAAGGTCAGCCTGCTAAAGGGCGGATAAAACCTTTCGTAGGATAAACAATTTTCTAGCACAAGGACTATGAATGTCAGGCCATCCATTGAATGGCTATTTTGACGATTAACTTATTTTCCACCATTCGTTTTGTACTCTAATTTGCTGCTGGTTGAGAGCGAGGACTATCGAGAGAGTGGGCCTAGAAGTGTACAACTCCTTAATCTCCCCAAATCCCCACCACGCACACACTGGTCCTTCTTAATGAAAAGAATCATCATTACTCCTTCGGATGGTTTGGGTTGGTTGGATTTATGGCATATCGAACATTGTTGGTTATCTAATGCCAAATCCTATTTTTACATATATATTAAATATATATGATTTGTAAACACATTTTGTTGGTACATTTTAAACGTGCCCGAGATAATTTTTTGTATACAGTCAAATGGTTTCAAGTATTTCTATTTACTATTAATCATTTGTTAGCACACAGTTAAATGGTTTCAAGTATTGCAATGTAACAGTAACAATGAAACATCAGTCATTTGTTTGCATACATTTAAATGGACATACATATGATTTATAAGTAAATAGTTTGTTGGTAATTTCATTTTTGAATGACTTAGAACTAATTTGTTTGCACACTAGTATTGCTATTGTTTCTGCACAATTAAATAGTTTCAATTATTTCTATCTAACACTAATTATTCTATTCACCACTATTTATTCATTTGAACACAGTTTAATAGCTTCAAGTATTGCTGTGTCGCATTTCAATTAGACAGTTATTTGTTTACACACAGTTAGATGATCAAACAGTTCTACTTCTAACAAATCAATGTAGCATAAATCATTTGTTTGCACAGAGTTTAAATGTCTAACAGTTCTATTTGACACATAGATAGGACCCTATCAGGTACTACCACTCTTGATCAAAGAGGACCTGGGAGCAATAGCTATGAAGTGATACTCCAAAATTCCGAAATCTCCAAAAGTGGAGCCTCGCCATCAGATTGCTTAATGTCATATCTTCTGCAGAGATGTAGTCTGTGTATTCTACAGCCCCAGATTGCTTGGCTGCCTTCGAATGGATAACTAGGGATCTGATTTTTTATTTTTTTTTTCACTTTCATTTCACTTAACCACACCAGTTTCCTGCCCAAATTCTTCTCTTCTTTTTCAGCTACTGACGTCGAGAAACTATACCTTAAAGTGGTAAAAATAAGCAAGAATAAACTAACAAAAAGTGTTAACGATTGACCAATTCTTTCTCCATCTTCAAATTAAGACACTTATCAGTTGCTATTTCCGACTAGATTAATCAAGTAATTAGATTTTTAATTGAAATCTCTTCGGGCATAAGCAGCAGCTTTCTCATTTGAAATTGATCTAAAATTAAAAAAAAATACTTTTTTTTTACACACGTAGTTAATCGTAACCAAGTCACAAAGCACACCGTAGAGATATTTTTATTAGACTAATGCATCTAAAATGCTAAAATTTATAAACCAAATCAAATCAATAGTAAATCAACTAATATTTTGGAAAGTATTGATATAATAGATGAATATTTGATCAAAAGGGATTATACGGGTATTATATATTTGGATTTTGCGAAGACATTTGATAAGATATCTCATGATTGTTTAGGAGTGAAAATGAAAAACTTAGCTATTTCTTATAAAATAGAAAAATATATTTTTTTGACAGAACAATGAAAGTAAAAATTGGCAACAGTTATTCTGGAACACAGAATATACACTTTGGTGTTTCTCATAGTTCAGTACAGGGACCTTTTTTGTTTTTAATATTCATAAATGATTTACCTAATATTATAAAATCAGAAATAAAACTATTTCATGACGATGTTAAGTTACTTGTCAGACTATAATCAAAAGAAATAACACAGATGGATCTAAATAAATTGTCATATTGGTAAGATAATTGGAAATTAAAATTTGGTCTAGAAAAATGTAAAGTGCTACATATTGGATGGAAAAACATTAATGTTGGATATAAATTAAGGAACTAGGAAATCAAACAAGTGAATGAGGAATGTGATCTAGGGGTTGGCTTGGATGATAATTAAGATAATCAATGGATTTTCTTGTTATAGTAGATATTTTTTTTCAATATTTCTCCTTGAAATGGAAATTTTTCTGTCAAGATAGATTTCAAAAACAAGTCTACAAACCGTTTGGATTTTTTTGCTTATAGAATAAGGTGTTTCGGGGACAAATTGCCTAATCATATCAAAATCAGCGATCGTGTAAAAAATCAAAAATTAACTTGGATGGTTTCAGCAATTTAACTTACTCCAGTTAGTGAAGAAAAAGAATTTAAGAGGATATTTTTGTGAACTATCGGATAGATTAACTGAAATTAATCTGTATATAGTAATTGCATTTGTAGTGAATATGTTCTGAGCAAAAATTCCCTTTTTTTTATATTTTTTTTTATTAAAGGTTGATGTGAGAAGATAGTAAAATTGGAGGTGCTCATGAAGCATAACAAACAAACAAACAAACAAAATCGAAACGAAGCTACATTGCAGAAATCTCATCAAAAGGTTAATCAAACACATGGGCTGTCCCCCACGTAAGATAGTAGGAACTGTTCTTAAAGTGGACGAGGGAAGAACTTCAACAAATGAACCAGAGAAAAAGAAAACTTATAACGATGTTTAAGGCCTTACATCTGATGGTATAGATGAGATGATCTAGACAGACTATATGTCTCAAGAAAAAAGGAGGAAGAGGACTTACCCGCATTGAAGATAGCGCCGATGCATCGTTAAAAAGTCTCGAAGACTATTTAAAAAGAGCAGAGAAAGACTGATTACAGGGATTAGAAACAATCACACACCATAAGGATCAATAGAACAACAATAACTAGAAAAAATGGGGAGAAAAGCAACTGTATGGACACTTCAAGTGACAAATAAGCGAAATCTCACGCGAGAAAAACTTGGACATGACTAAGAAAGGAAAACTTTAGGAGAGAAACTGAATCTCTTTTAATACCAGCACAAAACAACGCCATAAGGACCAGGGATTAGAAACAATCACACACCATAAGGATCAACAGAACAACAATAACTAGAAAAAATGGGGAGAAAAGCAACTGTATGGACACTTCAAGTGACAAATAAGCGAAATCTCACGCGAGAAAAACTTGGACATGACTAAGAAAGGAAAACTTTAGGAGAGAAACTGAATCTCTTTTAATACCAGCACAAAACAACGCCATAAGGACCAACTATGTTAAATCAAAAACAGACAAAACACAACAAAATAGCATATGTAGGTTATGTGGTGATGGAAATGAAGTGATCAATCATATGATAAGCGAATGCAATAGATTAGCGCAAAAAGAGTATAAGACTGGGTGGGGAAGGTAAACCACTGAGAATTTGCAAAGAATTTAAATTTGACCATACAAACAAATGGTATATGCACATTCCAGAACCCATCTTGGAGAATGAGATGGGCAAACTTCCCAGAGATTTTGAGATGACTAGACCTAATGATAGTCAAAAAAAAAAAAAGTAAAAAAAGGAGAACCTGTCAAATAATGAACTTTGTTCCTTGCGGACCACTAAGTGCAAATAAAAGAAAGCGAAAAAAGAAACCCACCTTGACCACTAGACCTTGCTTGAGACCCCCCCCCAATAAAAACAAAACAAAACAAACAAACGACAACAACAACTATGGAATATGAAAGTGACGGTGATACCAACTGTTGTTGATGACTTCGAACAATACCCAAAGGATTGGTATAGAGACTGGAAGACATGGAAATAAGAGGACAAGTAGAGACCATTCAGATTACGGCATTAAGATCGGCCAGAATACTAAGAAGGTTCTTGGAGACTTGAGGTCACTTGCTGTCACTCAAACCCCAGAGAGAAACCATCTGTTAACGCTGGTGCGAAAAACCCCCAAAGGAGTATAATAATAATAATAATAATTTACAGTTCAATGTGAAATTTGCTGGTTAAAAATGGTTAACCAGTGATGCTCGGTATGCAGAAAAAAATAGTTATTTGTTGCTTAAAACTTGTTTTATCGAGCGATGTTATTGTAGTTATAGTTACCGTGGAAGGCATTGTTTTGAGTGCAATAACCAGCTTTCTTAGGTGGCCCTTCCCTTCAACTCCCTCAGCATATAAAAAAAGTTTTTTAAAAATCTAGCTTACAGAACTTTGTCTTTTGTCACGTGGTCTCCCACTGAGAGAAGAGAAATCAGGAATTACTACTATCCCCCCGTGTTTGAATTAGCAGGCCATCAAAAGCTGACCGCTAAAAAGAGGAATCTAGGTCAATTCCTCAAGTAATAAAGGCAGGTCAGAATGAAAGCCAACAGATGTTTGCATTCTGTGACCGAGTCAAAGAGATAGTAGTCCTAAAGAATCGCCTGACAGGGGAAGGAAGAAGATAGAAGCTAAATGATTGGCTAGAACCCTAAGGCGGAAGCAGGAGCTTCTTCCGTCAGCGGAAATAGGGGTAAAGAAAATCAGTTTTGGAACAGAGGTCGCGGTGAAAGGAGTCTTATGCCAAGCTCCGGGTGAAGAAGAGTTTTGAAGATGAGGTCACCGTGAGTGGACGCGGGATCTGATGCCAAGACTCCGAGTGAAGAAAGCGGAAAGAATCTTGGACAAGAAGAACCTATGCCTTCAAGCAAGAGCATTATAGATATATAAAATTCCGTGAACCCGTAAAAGAGAAAATACTCTCCGAAGGAACCCGTCGAAAAGATAAGTAAACATTAAGACTGTTTCTCCCTACACCCAATCTCTCTCAATTTAAAGAAAGACGAAAGAAAAGAAGAAAAGGAAGAAAGACATTTATAGTTAGGTATTATTTGCTGATAATACAGCCGACACGTTGAATATGTGTGTCCATGTGTATATTAAAAAGAATGTTATATTTTAATGTCTCCCATGTGTTGAAGTTTGTTCATTGTGTCGTATGCTGTCAAGTTGCTTATTTCATGTTTCTTTTTCAGCTTCTTTCGCCTCATGTTATTCTCGCCTAAATTGTCCTATTCTTTCCTTTAAAAATATTATACGGGAAACCGGAGTTGTCGACTACTATAATTAATATTATTATATCTAAACCTAGAGGTCTATATCTTCCATTGTTCAAGGGGTATAGGAAGAGCTAGTGGCCTGGTGTGTGTGTGTGTGTGTTAACGTAAAGTTTGGAAACCCCTTGCCAGCGGCGGTCAGTCTAGCCCTAAATTAACCCCCACATAATATGCTAGTTCCTATATGCCCAAGAAAGGACTCTGAACAAGGACTTATTCCACGAGGGATCAAGTGCCAGACCGCCCCGTCCTCACACGTGCAAAAAATAAAGTCCCGTCTTGGGATTTTAATAATTTTGCCGTCACACTTTGATACAATCAAAAATGGTTTATTTTGTATTTGTATTTTATTAAAAGTAAATAATGTAAAATAATTAATATTGAAAAACAAAGTAGCCCAAAGTGAAGAATTTAATAAGAAAGAAAGTCGACGTTTTAACGTTTCGGTTTCAATAAACCATCATCAGGACTCAGAAAGGATGTCATGGAGTGTTGTTCGATCACCGATAGATGATTTCGTTAATCATATAATAGTTTATTGAAACCGAAACGTTAGAACGTCGACTTTCCTATAGAGTTCTTCACTTTAAATTACTTTGTTTTTTTTAAAATATTTTCCCCACTGTGAATATTAGAGTATTTTCTTTTTGAAGTTGCTCAATGCCATCCCCACTGAAATAGTTTGAGAGAGATGAAACATATAAAGTATAATCACGTTAATTTGAGATTTGAACCAAAGCATTTGGGATTCTACTGAAGCCATATTGATGATAACGATCAGAATCGTTGATTACTTTTTGAAGAAATAAAGAAACAAAGAAACAAAGAAAGAAAGAAGACATTTTTGTTGTTTTCTAAACTGTAACTTTCATTCAACAATAAAAATTTCAAATCTTCATAAAATTGTTCATGAAAATTTTTTTTTCAGGAATAACCGAATTCACAGGGAGAAATATTCATTAAAATAATTTGAAAATTAATGAGCATGATTCTAGTACATTCTTCCCAGGTTTCCTGAACTAGAGCCTCACCATCATATTTAGTTTGGTTATATACGCAAGACAGTTTTTTGAGGGTGTCCTACTACTCTTCAAAAGATACAGTTATCATCTTCTAAACCTCACCGACATGACAGAGAATATAAAATTCATCAAAAGGCAGACGAAATCGATAGTATTAAGATGAGACACAAAGCTGGTTTAAAATAGAGACCTCCTCCCACCCTGGTAGCAAGTATTCTGAGAAGGTATATTTGTCTCTGCCTCCCACCCGACAGGACTTGACACAAGGTCAATGACTCGAAGGTGGATTATAGTGGGGATTTAGGGGAGGGGAAGGTCGGGCACGAACCAAAGCTCGAGCTATGCTGGTGTTCGGCCCACTTAGTGCAAACTATTCTAAGAAGGTGCAAAAATCCTTGTCTCGTCTGTATTACCCTTAATGGGAGCAGCTCAGGTGTTGATCTATAAATTTTAAGACAATGAAGGAAAGTTCTGCCCTCAGGGATGGGCGTCTGAGACTGGTTATAATAAACTTGTAACTCTCAGCCCAAATGGCCAGTAAGCGTCAACAGTCATATAATATAACCGTTCTGAGGAGGGCGAACAGGGCACCCTTGTAATGAAGCTTCCTCTGGCTATTCACTGTGATTCTTCGTCCATCAGGTTTCTTGGACCACCCTTTTGCCGCTGGATATAAGAGGTGACGTTGAGAGGGTTAGCCTGGACTCGTACAACTCCTTATTCCCCTAAATCCACCTTCTTTGGAATTCTCATATTTACGAGCTTTCGACTATTTCATCTATTGTAGTCGGTATTTTTCTGGGAATTTCGAAACGAACGATTTATTCACGTAGATTATTTTCGTTTCATCTTTCACACTTTGTAAATATTATTTGACCAGGTATGACACAATGTGTTCTTCTATTCCTGAGCAATGATGCATATGAGAGTGTAGGTTCGATCGTGTCTATATGAGTATGTACGCGTATAAGGGTAGCGTTTATGTAAGTATATGCATGTGGGTGTGAGCGTATCTGTATGGGTGTATGGAGACATAGGCGTAGCGAATATGTATGTATAGTAGTAACAAAAGGATGGCTAAATAAGTAAGATCATCAGATTTTTATAGATGATAGAATAGAAAGAGAAGGATTTCTTGATGGGGATGAAAAAATTCTTTTATCTTTTTAATGTTCGCAATAAACTGAAGTCTTCGACGCTAGTATGGTAAGAGATCAGTAAACTAGGATTTCATTTTTAAAATGCATTTTTATAAATGGGAAGTTCACGAAGGAGAGGCGGATTTCTTTTCTGAAAGTCGACGCATCATACATTCAAGGGAGTAGTCAGAAGTTTGATAGAGAAATGGCCGTTGGACTGGGTTTCCGGGTTACGCTTGAGTCTCCATCCCACCCTCAGACCATTATTGTTAGCTGTTAAACAGATTAGTGAGTGTTCGAGTCTAGGGTAGTAAGCAGTAGTAGGTTGTTAGGAAAGGTAAAAGTTTGAAAAAATAATTAACAGTTGGCTGTTAGAAACAAAGTGAGGAGAAAACTGAGCAGCGCTGAATTCTTTGTCCCCCCCATAATACCGCGAAGTGTCACACGGGATATCTTTCAGCAAGCGTGAATAAATTCGATAAGTGTATCTCTCTAGGGTTTGTTTGTTCTTTTTTTTTGTGGAGCCAATCCATGACTTATGCAGTTTTGACCAAAACCTGCGTCCGAAAAATCTTTAAAAACAAACAAAACTTTAGGTGAAACTGGGTTTGCCGCGAATGACTCCGTAACATTGTAGTAATAGCAACGAAAATGTACTCTACACCCTCACAATTCATGAATTAGAGCTGCACCATCGGATTAAATTTCGTATCACACCCAGGACTCAGATTTGGTGGGTGCAGTTGGCGTATTCTAACCCCCACCGAGAGGACAAAAACAGATCTTTTCGGAAATTATAAGTATTAAATCGGAATAGTTGATACAATATATCTGTATGCTACTATTATTTAATAAGATTTGTTATGTGAAACCATATAATTGCTTAAAAGAAAAAAGAAAAAGAATGATTTCAGTATTAAATAACCCAACATTGGCTAATATATATCAAAACCAACCAACCAACCAACAAACCAGCCTAGCCATGTTTGTTACGTACATCTGTTTGAAAATTAGTGATATTAGATCAGGATTCTAGAAATCAAATTATTTGAATTAAAAATAGTTAAAACTATGATTGTTTACTAAGGATTATTATTTGTTACTTGAATCCATGTAGCTGTGTAAATTATCAATGTAATTGACCGGCCCATTAGCATAATGGTTAGAGTGTTTGGCATTGGTCCGGGAGACAGGGGTTCTATCCCAGGTTGAGTCATACCAAAGACTCAAAAATGTTACTTGATGCCTCCTAACACTCAGCATTATAAGGTAAGGATCAAGGGTAAGTGGAGCTATCCAGGGAAAGAAGTAACACCCTCACCTACACCTCGATGTGGTAGTGATTGAAAAGGGAGCCTTCGGATCGGCCTAATTACTTATCAGTATACGATAGATAGAGAATAGTAATAGATAGGAATACTTAAAAATTAAAAAGAGTGCAATTGCATGAAAAGAAAAAATCAGTTACATGAAATCATATAAATATTCAAATAATAAATCTTAGATTGGAATATTTGAAACTGTATGACAAACTATACAAACAAACGATCATAAACGAACAGGAATTGTTACTTGAAACCATATGATTATTTCAAACGTTAATTTTCTTCAAACTTTCTCCTTGGCATTTGACAAATTTATTCCAGCGAGTTTTCCATTGATCCAAGCACCCCTGAAGCGTCTCTTTTGATATGGTGTGAAGCTGAATTGTAATATATCTTTCAATGTCTAATGCGGTGGTTGTATGAATTTTATGCAAGTTATCCAAGAAAACAGCGAGACTATAACTACCAATAAAAGTTGTTTGAATAGCAATTGATTCGATCAATATTGTATTTTTTGCTTAATATAATGTTGCACATAGAGTCATCAAAATCAATTGGGGATTAGTCTGTGAAAGGTATGAACGTACACAACAAATTTCATAGCAGTTCTGATGTTACTTCAATGTTACAGATAAACCATTAAAGAAATTAATTAATGGAAGCTGTCAAAGAATCCCCAACTTAAGAAATTAAGGAATGAATAAGGAAAAAAGAGGCAAAATGTGAAATAAAGAAAAAAATTAAATAGAAAAAAGAAAGAGAAAAATAAGTTTGTCAGCAATTAAAGACAAATGGAAAGAAAATTAAATGAACGAAAAATGAATAAAATAAAAACAAGTTAGCAGAAAAAAGGAAAATAAAAAATGTAAAAGAAAGAAAAGTAAAGAAAAGAGAAAGTAGTAAAAAAAATCAATGGTAACAAAATAGAAAGCACACACACACACACACACACACACACACACACACACACACACACACACACACACACACACACACACACACACATCCTACTCCACTAAAAAAAAAGAACGAGAAAATAAATGAAATAAAAGTGACATAAGTATAATAATAGATAAAAGGAATGAACGAAGAAAAAAGAAGAAAAAAGAAGAAAAATTGAAAGAAGGGCAAATGGAAATGTAGAAAAATTAAAATAGAAAATTAAGGAAAAATAAAAAATAAAAATAGATATTAATGAAATAATAACGAAAGTAAAACTATTGATGACAGAAGAAGAGAAGGTTGAAACGAAATGGAATAAAAATGAAAATAGATGAAAAACAAAAAGATTAAAAATGAAAGACAGAAAAAAGAAAGTAAAACAAATGGAAAAAAGAAAAAGGGAAAAGAAAAGGGAAGAAAACATTATAAAACAGAGGAGAAAGCAAAAAAAAAACAAAAACAAAGATGAAAAAACAGAGAGTGGGTGAAAAGCAATATAAAGAGAAAGAAGGAAAGATGAAAAGCATGAAAAAGATTGGAAAACAAACTGGAACGAAAGAAAAAAATGAAACAGCAGCTGGAAAATATAAATCAAGAAGACTTAAAAGAAGAAGCCAAAATTAAGTTCAAGCAGTAAAAGAGAGAAAAAAAGAGTAAAATGAAAGAAGTAAAAAATACAACAACCCTTAAAAAAAAACAAAGTAAGAGAAATGGAACCCCCCCCCAAAAAAAAAACAGCAAAATAACAAAAAGTAAACCAAAAACAGACAAAAAAGAGAAAGTAAATGAAATAATATCAATAAGAATATAAGAAAAAGAACGAACAAGAAAGAAAAAGAAAGAAAATAAAAACATTTTTTCTTTTTAAAAAATTAAACTTTCTTTTCTTTTTTTTTCAAAGTAAACGTTATCTGCATGTACAGCTAAATGGTTCGATATAGAGAAAGTGACGAGTCTTTCAAGAGAGTTGAACATAAAAGACAAGCATAGAAGAAAGAAATCTTTGGTAAAAGGACGAAGCACTTTCATATAAATAATGCTTAGCCGTCTCCGGGCCGCATCGGATGCGTCCATTTGCGAAATTGCGACTATTAATCCTATCACTAATGGCCAGCATCGTCTCGATACGAAATTGTGTTTGATTAATTCAATGGCTTATTATTGGAGATCATGCTTCGCTAGTTCAGACGTAAAGATCAACTCTTTTAACAATCAATACTTTTGCATTTCTTTCGTCACAAAACTGACACTAACATCATCCCCATACTAGCTCCCACCTTTTTTTTCGTCACTCGGATCCACAGACTCTAGCAGAAAATAAAATGCAGATGAAAAAGAAAGTTGCCAAATAGAGGAAGATTAAGTCTGTTTCGACAACAATTCTACGATTCAGCTGAGTTAGGCAAACAAAAGTGTGAATTGAAGTCGTCGTGAAGCAAAAGGATATCATTTTGAAAGCTCTTGAGAACAATATACTGATAAAGTTATGGCTAGTTTATTGCTGTTGGTAAATATAACCCGGTACAACCTGTAGTATATTATGTGGAGAGGATATGGGTGTTGCCAAGTTATCTCCAAATACCCTAAAAGATTACATGAAAGGAAATATTTTGTATGATATATAAATTTGTCTAGGTTGATTTTTCCCCTTAAAATTCACCTTTGGACATGTTGGGATTAAATATGATAATAACTGACACAACAAATTTGATTCCCAGTTTTTACTATTTGAGGAAACATCAAAAATCATTTGTTAAAATGCACAGAAAACAATTTGATTTCTGAAGATTTGATTGAGAAATTGGGCCATTTCAACAATAAATTCAGAGAAGATTCCTATTTCATTTAACATTATGTTCCGAAAGAGATGTTAACTTAAGAAGTTTATAATATAAAACATACCTTTCAAAATTTAGTGAAGTTTTACGGAAGTTCTTTTTGACCCATCAACCAATCAGACACTATCACTCCTGTTATGTTTTGACCTTCGACCCGGCCCCAAAAAATGCTATTCCAAGGCGATGCACCGGAAGGAAGTGACACATTCCAATGGCCAGTAATCGAAAGAGATCGTGTGGGCGGATTAAGGCTTATAATATGGGACAAGGTGAAGGTCCCACTGTGCCAATACAGACTGATGCACCGGAAGAGAGTGACCTCTGAACTGCATGACAGTTATTTCCGCTTGATGACGATTAAACATTCGATTTCTAAGATCCAGTGGGCGATCGTGTGGGCGTTGAATTATTTGTCCAGGATTTGAAGTCATGTTGCGTGTTCATTTCTTACGACGATAATGATTACACCACGGGCACCTCCACATTGAATATGAATAATTGAAAACTATACATTTAAAATAAATAATTTTCAATAGTATACTCCATAAAGATATATATTTTCAATAATTTCAACAGGTAAACACTTCATGTTGGGTCACAATATATATGTTTTAAGAACCAATGTATTGCATATTTCAAATTCATTTTAAACATCATCTCAAACAGACTTGACTCATATATGAGACTCTCACAGGTACTACCATTCCAGGATTGAATCGATCGATGAGTAATGGCATTTAAAAGGTGATTTCCAATTTCCCGGAGTTCTATAACGAGAGCTTTATCATTGGATGCAGTTTTATGTCATACCCAGAACACGACAATTAGAAGTTGGTTTAAAATCTACGGGAATTTTGTCCTTTAGAACTCTAGAATTGGAGCCTTATCACTGGATGCAGTTTAGTGTTATACCTAGAATACAACTATTTTTTTTAGTCTAACCTCTATTCAAGGGATGCCCTTGGCGTATCCCATGCAGTTATGACAGAATGGCTTCACAAGATTAACGAATATGGAATAAATTACGTTCAAACTTTAAAAAGGTTTAAACTTCAATCAAACTGGATAATTATTCAATAACATTAATTTTTCGCCTTAAAGCAAACCATTAATCTGTGTATTTTTATGTTGTAAAGGTTTGTTCATTTTATGACATTTGTTGGATTATTTTATGCGGAAGTCAGTTTAACTGCTATAGTCGCCAATTTTATATGGTACCAAAATTATTCACAATCATTTCAAACAGGTGAACACTTCATATTTTCCATCAGATGGTGAGGCTCCAGCTTTGAAGATTTAGGGAATGTGGAGTACCCCTTCATTGTCATTGCTCCAAGGTCTACTCTAACTCGGAGTGGTTGCACCAGATAGGATCCTATCTATGGGTTAAATAGAACAAACTATATGTGCAAACAAATGTCTGATTGCTCTGTCAGCTGTGGCTGTAGAATACACCGACTTCATCTCTGTAGAGGAGTAAGACTCCCCCAGCGAGTGACCTGATATGATACTAAATAATCTGATGGTGAGGCTTCAGTAATACTGGAGTTTTGGGGAATGTGAAGTACCTCTTCATTGCCATCTTTCCCAGATCCACACTGGTCCGGAGTAGTAGCACCTGATAGGGTCCTATTTATTGGTAAAATAGAACTAAACAGTGTAATTACGCTAAACTGAATCGTTTGAAATTAACTGTTTTTACATTTAACTGTGTAAGCAAAAAACTGGACTTATGCTAAGCTAAATTGTTTGAAATGGAACTATTTTTTGACATTTAACGGTGTGTAAACAAAAAAGCTATACTTATACTTAAGTGAATGGTTTGAAATAAAACTGCGTATATGTATAAAAATTAATTTGGCATTAAGAACCTACAATAGTTGATATGCCGTAAAACCAAACTAAACCAAACAAAATGACTTTTGTTAAATTGTGACAATTATAAAGCCATACTTGGAACTCTTTAACTGTGTTAAAAGGAGCCTTGGCTCGTTTAAGAATGTGATCAACAAAATGTGTTTAGAAATCATATATATATATATACATATATATATATATATATATATATATATATATATATATGTGTGTGTGTGTGTGTGTGTGTGTGTGAACAGGACTTGGAATTAAATAACATACAATGGTTGATATGCCATAAAACGAAATGAAACCAAACTTCATATTTTGTTGCAATGTTTTAAGAGTCAATCAATTAATGTAGTTCAAAGTCATTTTAAAAAGATTTATCTGATTAATAGATGGAACCCTAATCGGTACTACCATCCAGGTCAGAGTGGAAATGGGAGTAATGGCTCCGGAACAAGAGTCTCACAACCAAGACAACCATTCCTTTTTAGAAGTGTCTTACCCAACTGCAAAAGTGTACAGGCGACCTATGCTAAGCCCCACCGACAGGGCGGCCTTATCCAAGAACGATCTCCGAAAATAATTATAAACGTTATACCCAATTGTCAAGAAGACTTGGTCTCCACTCCTTTTTCCCATCATGTAGGGATCACTCGTCATCTATATGCCCTTAGCGCTTGTGTCCTGTATCCTTCACATTATTCCCGTAGCGACAATATAACAGTATCCAGTATATAACAACTATCACGACGCGTGCATAGAGAGTGAAAGAACACTTCCATTTGTCTTGCGTTTGAGACATGATAACCATGCAAACATTACTATATTTCATTGGAATTGATTTTTTGGTAAAATAAGTTGGGTGGCGTTTAACTTATGAGCGGATGTATATTATGGAACTGAGGTAATATGATTCTTGTTTGATTCCAATTGTTATTACTATGAAAATTATCACCATCATCATCATCATTATTATCATTACTTTTTTCTTTTCTTCTTACGATTGGTATTATCGAATCTCTGTGTGCAGTAGTTGAAAGAAAGCAGAGGAAGTGTGTGCTGCCAAAAATGGCAGATTGCTTCCAGGAACCTTTTCAGGAACCATACAATTTTTTCTTTTTATTTCTTTAATTTTCTTTGCTATCCTTCTTGCTTTTACCCTACTTCCTCTACAGCCAAAGCCATCTGCTTTCGTTGTTGTCATATTTTGTGGATGTTGCAGTCTATTGTGGGCGTTGGTTATGAACAGTTTCCGTCTGGTTTTTGCCTTAAGGATGAAAATGATAGAATATCATGTTTTTGCAGCAATGGATATTTGTGATGTGGTTGTTTCTTAGCACGGATCTTTGTGTAGCCACATAATACTTGGTTACACGTATGCACGAAACAATATCTCTCTATCAGTATATATATATATATATACACACACACACACACACATATATATATATATATGACGGTGACAAGTTTGATCAAAAGGTATGGAGACTAAAACTTTAAATCTTTTTAGATTTAAAATGTAAATTAAGACATGTGCACATATGAGTAATTCCTATTATAAAGGGATGATGTAAAAATATCTAGACAAAGTCGAGACAAGTCAGTGCCAATTCTTTGAATTTTTTTATCAGCAGTCTATATAGTTTTTAATCAACATATTTTGCTGAAATACAGTATTGTGCATCACCCTCCGTACATACCAAACCTAGTTCGGTGTGACTTGTTTCTCAATCAGAAAATTCTCCATAAGAGTAAGACTTTAGGAAGTGGAAAAATACAACGGAGTGGCTTTACATGATGACATAAGCGAAATTTAAGAGGTTCTTCACCCAATGAAAAACTTGCTGGAACAAGTGTGTTTAATGTTAAGGAAACGTTTTCTAATTTTCTAAACTGAAAATTCACCTCTAGGGTAAAATTTGCGGATGTGGGGAACGTTAAAAATTTATGACGGCGCACTTTCTCACCGTATCAGAAGAGAAGTTTCAATGGTGTTCAACCAATGAAAAACTTGCTGGAATAAGCGTGTTGAATGCCAAGGTCAATATTTTGACGAAAATTAACGTTGTTTATTTATGTCTTGGTGAATACTGCTTCAGTTTTGATGCATCGTAAACACACCCCTTACATACAAAAATAGTATCCTATTATATATGTGCAAAATTTATTCCCAAAACTGATAAATCTCATCTTAGCATTCTTTGAATTGTTTCCACTATTGAGCCCATTCTTTGTGATGCTTTTATCGTTGCCATAACATTTTGGCTGATGTATTCTACTGCCTTCTTTGAGCGTAATTGTGTAAGAATATTCTTGAAAAGATAATGATTTTGTAAAAAAAGTGTACATATTACCAGACAAAAGTTGTTTTAATTTGTTTTGATATATAAAATTCTGGATAATGTAGAATAAATAAATAAGAGTATTCCTTGACGGAATTACACATCAACGAAAAATATGGATCATTTGCTGTTCCGAGCAGTTTACTAAGTAAAACAATATGGATATTGTTACAAATTATTATATTTTTTTATGTTATTTATGGACTAGTGTCCTCATCTTTGTTGTTATATTCACAGCGTTTTGGCTGCTGTGTTCTCTGGCCTTCTTCAGGTATCTTTTGTTGTAGGCAATAACCTTCAGGAAATTTTGGAGCAAAAACTTTATTCAATCCCAACAGGCGTAGACCGTTACCAACCCACTGTTCATACCTTGGAATATTTCTTATTGTAATTTACGAAGTTCTTTGCTTCGATGTGGCGCAAGGCCGATTGAATGGGGCACCCAATGAGACTCGAACTCAGTCTTGCAGGTTTGCTAGTCAAGCTTGCTAACCATTACCCTACCCGAGGTGCCCCTTGGAATATTTCTTATTAATTAATCAAATTCTTAATTATTTCACTTTAGTAAAATCATTCCCCCCTCTGTTCAGTTTCCAGGGATTGAACTTGTAATTCTAGGTTGACTCCAACTAGAAGCTCTTGACTAACGCCTAGATTGATTAAAGGATGCGGTTCAATATTTTTGAAGGTTATTGACCCCGTCAAAAGACGCTGAAAAATTGAGAATATAACAATCAACAATTTTTTTATTTCCTTATGTCGTTATAAACAAACGGTGACTTAGCATGATTTTTCGCACCGATAAAATAACTTTTGATAAAGATCTGTGAATTCAATAGGGAATAAAAATATTAGATATTAAAAAAGTTTGTGTGTGTGTATATATGTGTTGAATATATATGTAAAAATTTTGCAAACTGATCTCAATATTCTCCCGAGTTTCCCATTCACACGATCCTCAGGTGAACATTCAAACACGTTGTTGTGTGATATGTTTGTAATATTTTGATACTATGCTTATTTTCACTTTTAAAAAAATGAAACTGATAAACTATCATATTTTTGCAGCTATGGATGTTTGTTTCTTTGCACGAATCTTTGTGTTGCCACAAAATACTTTGTTACTCGTATGCACGAAACAGCATCTCTTTATCACTTTATCAGTGAATATATATATATATATATATATATATATATATATATATATATATATATATATATATATATATATAAAACGGAAACATGATAATATAAAAAGGTATGCATTTATCCAAATTCTCTGTGACGAGCAGGATGTAGCACTAAGTCAATTTTTAAGCGGAGTACAGCTGGTTTGAACTTATTTTTCCTTTTTCTACGTCAATTGCTATATCAAATTTAAAGTCTACACTTCTATTTACCAATGGCTTGGGGAAAATAGTTGGATTCATTTATCTCCCAAGCGTACAAACGCCATGTGAAATGCAAATTGTCTCGTCCAGGATTCGAACTCGGTTTGCCCAGCTCTTTTCTTATAACGTAAACCATCTCGTTACAATAAAAAATACGGAGACTGAATCAGTAAATCTTTTTAGATTTAAAATTTAAATTCAATAATCTATCTTGTTGAGGAAAAGACTCCAAAACAGTTATATTAACAACAGTATTTTATTTTCTTTTATAAAATCTATTTCATTCTAAATGAAAACTTAACTGCCAAAACAACAACTGATGTTCTTTGGTTAAAACTAGTCTGTAAAGTTTCAGTGTTGTGCCCATCAAAGAAACGAAACTTGCGAATATTTTATTCTTGCTTCCATTAAAAAGTTTTTTAATGGCTTCCAGCATTTGAAGTTAGAAAAAGAAGTCAGAATAAAGATAAAATTGTAAGTGCATTGTTGAGAAATAGGAAGCAGAAACTAAAATGTAAAAATGACAGAACTGAGAAGACGTGGGCAGAGATGCAAGTTAAGATGAAATGGTGACTGTGAAAATCAAATGGATAATCAAGACTGTCAGCAGTAAAGAGAAAATGAAAAATGTGATAATAATAAAAAATCCTGAGAAAAAAAAGCTAGAATAAAAAAAGGAGGATAGAAGCAACAAATGAAAAAAACGAGAGAATAATGAAAAGGAAGGTAGAGAAAAAAAATGAAAAAAAGAACTTAGATAAGAAGAAAGAAAAAAGAAAATAAAAAGAATGGTTGAAGGAAGAAAAGACTGAGGGAATAATAAAAGAAATGTAAAAAATCGTTGGAAAAAAACCCCAGAAAATAAAAAAAGAGAAAAAGAGGAAGGACATAAAAAATAGAAATGAAAAAAGAACGAACATAGAAACGAAAAGCAAGAGCAAAAAAAAAAAAAAAAGGAAAAAGGTCGAAGAAGGAAAGAAAAGAGAACAAAAGCGAAAGAACGGAGAAACAAAAAAAAGGAAGGAAAACCCAGAAAGTAACTCTCACCTTCGAAAAAAGTAATAAAAGAAATAAGGAAGAAGGAAGAAAAAGAGAATGAAGAATTTGAAAAAGAAAAAAGAAATAAATCAGAAAAGGGACAATAAAGGATAATTCAAAGAAAAAAGAAAAATAAAGAAAATTTGGGCACTTAGAAAAGAAAGGGAAATAGGATTGAGAAATTAGTGAAAGAAAAAACTCAGTAAAGAAAAAAGAACATGGAAGAGAGAGAGAGAGAGAGAGAGAGAGAGAGAGAGAGAGAATGTAGTCAGAAATGAAAGAAGAAATGAAGACGAGATAAGAAAAAAAAATAACTAAAAAATTAGATAAAGATAAAGAGCACAGAAAATATAGAAAGAATGAAAAATTCCGACAAGAAAGAAAGAAGGAATTACTTATAACAGAAAGAAAAAAGAAATCAGAAAAGAAATAAAAAAGGAATTATATCTAAGTGAGAAAGAAAAAGAGCAATATAAAAAGAAAGAAAATGATGAGTTTATAAAAAGTACTCAAAGAAATGAAAAGAATAAAATGCCAATGATAGACAACAAGAGGCATGATTGAAAGAACTAAAAGGCCGAATATCTCCACCTCTCCTTCAACCACCATTAATGGCATCACCACACTTGCAGATTCCATTCTAATATAACATTTCTCCAACCGCCTCAGCATACCTTCTTCAACTATCGTTGTTGGCGCTGATACCAATGCTTAAAAGTTGATTAGTCAAATTTACTGATGTTTACTCCAGTGTATCAATGCCACTCGAGGCGAGCACCATTTAAACTAATGGACAGCACTTGCTTTCACGGCCGGCAGCAGCTCTCTTGGAAGACTCTGTTTTAAGCAGCGCAGAAAATGTCACAGATATCAAGTGTAAGTAATAGAGTTAGCTGCCAGACGGAACGTAACGACAGGAGCAGTAGAGGAAGGCTGGGTTGGTTGACTTGTGATGCCAGTCCATTCTTTCTTGGTTTGGACTGATGTTGGCAGTTTTGTAATGCTGCAGCCATTATTACAGTTGTCTGGTGCTTCCGTGAAAATAGAAAATGGCTGATATTGCCAGCAGTTTTTACTGTAAGAGTTCCTTTAACATGGAAGCTAGCGAAGAGAAGCGGATAAAAAAATGAATGCGCAAAAAAACATTCTCATTTTCTTTTTGCCTATAGAAATGCATCCAAAAGAAAATCAAATTTAAATCTCTCTCTTTCTAAACACACATATATATATAATCCTTAGAAAGCTTATATTCATTGTCTACAATATAGAAAAACGTGTTTCGGTCGTAAGGACGTTAATTATAGTGCGTGTGTTGGGCAGAAACAGCCTTTTCAGGTCAAATTTGAATTAAGAGTTTTCCTTTTCCAAGATTGGTTACCCTATCATTTACCCAAAGCTGAATTCATACCTTTCCTTAGAGGGATAGGCACTATATAAAATGCAAAGAGCTTTATTCAGGAGTTGAACTTGAGTCCACTTTCTATGACGCTAACTGTTACACCACTGGTACCTTCATCCATACCATTGTAATGATCAATTCTTTTAATTTTTTCTCGGATATCTGAGTTGCATACAGAAACCATTATTTGGTTAAAAGTCAAACTTACACCGTCGACAAATTAACAAAAAGGATAATCCCTTCCTGTTTGTTGACGTAAAAAAAAAGAAAATAAAAAAAAAAGAAAAAAGAAAAGAAAAAAAAAGAAACACAAATTCTTGAACTAAGTCATTAAGCGGAAGTTAATATCCCATATCTACAATTACGCTTGTCAAGCGGTTATCTAAACGGTCACGTGCATGTACTTTGTATTAGCTGATTTTGCCATTAGCGAATTGACGTCGTGTCGTCCATGCCCGCCTCTCTTTATTTTCAGCCATATTTCTTCACCACATTATCAGATATCATTATTAAAAATATTCATTATATCATTATTAAATTATCCTGAGTAAAGTTAAGAATAAAATCTGAAATAATGAGAAGAAAAAGTAAAAAACAAATTAGATTGAAATGTTTTGCTGAAGGTAGAATGTCATCAGAATGCCAATGAATTTATCACCCAAAACTTATCTACCCGCTTCTTTCCTTCATAGTGAAGGTACAATTTTTGAAATTCGTTTATATTCTGATAACGCGTGACCACAAGCGAAACATATCAGTCTGATTTTATAAACTGTCCTTTTTTCACTTCTTATCAGTGTAATAGTTTTTCAAATTATCAAAGATAATTTCAAAATACTGAACTGATTTAGTGTTCTCGTTGAATGTCGGTTGCTACCAATGGAGATATGTTTTCTGTAAATTTAAGTTATTGTGGGGGGTGGTAATTATGCATCATGAAGCTGTACGCTGAGAGTGGAGGTAACGATCTCAGAAGGATATTTGAGACTCTCGTGGCCAGCAGTAGTGGTAATTAGTAACTGCTCGTCAGTCTACATTTTTTTTTTTTAGATATGGAAGCTTGTATAATCTTTATTTGTTCTTCGAGTTCGTGGGTTCTCGGAAATTTATCGTAAGTGTAGATAAAGATGGTTCCTGAAAAATAATGTAAAATGTATACACAGCATTACGTTAAAGAATAACATTGAATAAAACACACACACACACACACACACACACACACACACACACACACACACACACACACACACACACACACATATATATATATATATATTACACAACACACATTAGTCTTATTTCATTTTATTTGTTTAATTGCATATCAATTCCTTATGGGTTATTCAATGCTGAAATTTGATTCATTTGTTTTTTTTATTGTAATCATAACTATTTATAGTTTCACCGTTCAACTGCAATTGTTTTGTAGCGCTTTTTTTCATTTGTCTATTTTAATTTCTCATTAAGTATTTTTTAAATCAAAAACTAACAATGGCCTCCAGAAAAAAAGTATCTTCCCATGAGACATGTTAACTTTTTTAACAATATCAAGGTGTTGAGGTAAAACACTCATTCATTTTGCCTTAATACGTCGGAATGTTCCCCCACAAAAAAAAAATCCAATATAAAGCAAACTAAAAATAATTTTAACAAGGAGTCTACATACATGATTCATTTAATAAAATCAATTCATAAATCTTAGAAAATTTCTATAGTCCTTTGTAATTTTATCAAAAATTAAAATACGTCTTTATATTTCTGAAATATCGGAGGCAGAAACATTGAAATAAAAGTGCTAAAATTTGACAATTTTCCGAAAATTCTCAAACAAATTCCGAAATTTTAATAAAATTCGGACTGTATTTCTAAGTGATTTTCCAGTCGACAGGTTTAAATAGAATGTATAACATCGTCATACGCCGAAAAACTTAAACAAAACACAAATCATTGCTACATCTTAAATATCGTTAAACCACACAAAAATGTTTAATTCAGTAAAACACGATGAATCATCAAATCAAAGCAGAAACAGAAAATCTTGCATACAAAAAATATAACTCTTGTTTTCATTCTAAAATTCAGACAATGACATTTAATTCTTGTTAATTATATAATTTGGAAAGAACAAGGCCATGGGCATCCTCAGAAAATAATTTCATCACAGCTCTGATTTTACTAGATATACTGTATTTCCATCCAGCAAAATGATACGATAGAGATAAAAATGGACGACATTTTCGAAATCAATGTCACAAAATTAGTTGAAAAAGTTTATAAACGTTAATGGGGCAATTTTATTGTTAGCTTGTGTAATTTATACACAATTATTTGGTTTCAAGTAACTACTCCTATTTCATAATAATTTGTTTAAATACAGTTCTATTATATCAAGTATTCCTATCTAATACAATTAATATTCTAGCAATTATGTTTTCAAATAACTAATAAGAATCCTTAGTAAACAATTACAGCTTCAAGTAATTATTCTTAATACAAATAATTTGGACACAGTTATATTGTTTCAAGTGTTCCTATCTAATTGATTGATTGACTGATTTTAACAACATGTCAAACCGTCTAGGGTTATTATATGTCTAAAGGTTAATGAATTGCAATCATTATACATTTATATTTACAATTTTTGTGTTGCTGTTTCTTATTTAGTATTTTTAGCTCAGTTGAATGAAATCAAGAATTCTTATCTAATACAAATGATTTCCATACATTTCTATGACTTTAAGCATTCCTATCAATAATTATAATCATATGTGTTCAAGAAATTATTTCTATTTAATGATAGACATTTATCTATTAACAGTTAATTGGTTCCAAGTAACTCATAATAATCCTTATTAAACAATCTTAGCTGCAAGTAACAATTCTTCATACAAATAATTTACAGTTACATTGTAATCCAATACGAGTAAATTTCATACAGAACTATTTCACGCACATATAGGTTAGGTTTGGTTATTAGGTATAATAGCATATCAACCTTTGATGGTTATTTGATGTGAAGTCCTGTTTATACAAATATATGATTCTTAAGGGATTAGTTTGTAGGTAATATTATTTTTAAAGGAACATGAGCTTATTTATTTTGTCAAAGCTTCAAGCATTGCTATTTAACACTAATAGTTCTATTTGCACACAATTAAATGGTTTTAAGTACTGCTATTTAACAGTAATTCTATTTGATATTTATAATAATCGTTAGTAAATGATTGAGCAGTTCTATTTGATCCACAAATGGGACCCTAACAGGTACAACTTCTCTGGATCAGAGTCGACCTGAGAGTAATGAAGAGGTATTTTACATTCTCCAAACTCAAGACTGGAGCCTCACGTTCTGGTGCAGTTTAATGTCACACCCAGAAGACAAAATGGTTTCACGAATTGCAATTTAATACTTATAATTATATTTAATATTAATCAATTGATTGCACACAGTTAAAAGGTTTTAAGTATAGTAAATGTTAGAATAGTTCTATTTGACATCTAGATGGGACTTTAACAGGTACAACCACTCTAGGTCAGAGTGTACCTGGGAGTAATGGTGATGAAGAGGTTATACCTAGTATATCCCTTTTTTGTGGTGGGTAAGGTCTTACCTTTGTGCAAGGGCTGGGATACATTCAATATATTCTAAGTCCCGTCAAACGAAGTGATACAATATGAAGATTAAGACTTTTAAGGAGTTTTCATTGCATAAAACAATTTGTTCAGAATTTCACATTTTAGAGTATATTTCATTTTTAAAAGCTTTTTAAAAAATATTTGTGGCTTATATTTGTTTCTTATATATATAAAATATATATATAAAAATATTTGTTGCTTATATATATATATATATATATATATATATATAAAGCTGTAAAATTACAAATGTATAACACACAGGACATATTTTGAATGTTTATTAAAAGCTGATTTATAAAATCATTTGGCGAATTAGATATCCCATTTTTTAGTTCATATAATACACAATACTCGTTGATTATACGTATTAACTATTTAATACGATGTTTGGATATTGGCACGAGTAAGGCAACAGACACAGAAACTTTTATAGATGGTTTCACTTGGGTGAATGCTTCATTTAAAATATCATTTAATACATTTCATTATGGAGCAATGATGTGTTCTTCACAAACGAGCTGTAGTCGCCACTTAGTAATGAGGAAATTAGACGTGTGTTTAATAATAATGTTTAATTATTTCTTCGTTACCATTCTTTTATAAAAAGTTGATTTTCTTCTAAACGCGAAACACTAGGATTTTAGAATTTCTTAAAGAACATTACACAATCAAAATGGATAATACTTTGTAACCTAGCAAAGGGAGGAGAGCGGTCTGTGTAGTTGACCCATTTTGATTCCAACTTAATGATTGACATACTTTGGTACACACGATTTCACATATTCAACACATTTGGGCACATTCTTTCTCAAATTGCTTTAACACCCCCCATATATATATATATATATATATATATATATATATATATATATATATATATATATTAGTAAAGTTGGCAACCGTAGTCGAGGGTGACGAGAAGGCCCCCTTTTCAGTAGCTACTACACCGAGGTGTAGGGGAGGGCGCTACTCCTTTCCCTGAATTGGTCCACTTTACCCTTGATCCTTGCCTTATATTGCTGGGTGTTAAGCAAGGCGGTATCAAGTACCTTTTTTAAAGTCTTTGGTATGACACAGCCTGGGATTGAACCCCGGTCTCCCGGACCATTGGCGAACACCCTACCCATTAGACTAATGAGCCGGTCAACAACAAAATGAAATTTCATAAATACGGGACGTATTACGGGATGTATCTATTTTTAAACTGCTAACATATTATATGTTTGTTTATCGAGTTTAAATGTAGAGTTTTGTAATGAATAATACCTAATAATGTCCGTTTTGTTTGTTTGATTTATTTTTTAACAGCATCTCAACTCCTCATAGGTTTTATAGCGCCAAAATTTGATTAATGTGTAATTGTATGATTTTAACTATAACTATATTTTTAATGTATTATTACATTTTTTTAAAATTGCATTTTTTAAATTGCATTTTTTAAAACTGCATTTTTTAAAATTGCATTTTTAAACCTTTCTTTGCACATAATTATATGCGCCTCCAGATACATTTTATGGTCCTACTAGGGACAATTTTTTATGTGTTTGTGTGTGTGGGGGGTACTGTCAGCTAATTCTAAGCCCGACCGACAGGGTTGCGTTTTGATTGTATAATATAATATAATATAATATAAAAACAGCAATGTAGTCATTGGCATACGAAAGGTAAGGACTGCTATCGACCATATGGAAACAAATAAATGGATAAAATATGCAAGTGTAACTGTGTTAGTACTATTATATGGCTGCATCACCGGGACTTTAACGATGCACTTGGAGAAAAAGCTAGATGAAAACTACGCAATGTTGCTTCGTGCTGCTTTGAACAAATCCTGGAAGTAGGACCCTAAAAAACAGCTGCTGTATGGTCATTTGACGGAGCATCCAAGAAAGACACGCCAGGCGGGACAGAAGAAACGGGGACGAATTTATAAGTGACCTTCTCTAGAGAATTCTTAATCAATGACACTACATCGCAATCAGCAAATACAGTTATCAAGTCAGAGTATGAATTTGCCAAAAGCGATGGATGAAAGAGAGAGAGAGAGAGAGAGAGAGAGAGAGAGAGAGAGAGAGAGAGAGAGTGAGTCAAGTGAATCAGTACGACTCGATAAAAATGATGATAAGAAGAAAATTAACTTTTTTAAAGAGTTAATTTTTGAAACGCTTACATGTGCGTAAAAAGAAGAGAAAATAATTGACAAACAACTTAACAAAAGCATAAGCATTTCATTCAACCGAAATAATATATTAACAGAAAAATAAGACAAACAAAAGATAGTCACTATCCGTACACTGGCGGCCAAGATATTACTGTTGTCTTTTTACTGAGGTCTGTCCAACTTCTATCCCCCGACTACTGTCCACAGACTAACGTCATATGCTAACTGTCCTTTCGACTGACGTCCCATGCTAATCAGCATGGAACTTCTATTCAAATTATCTAGAGGCCCGCCACATCCGTCTATTGGCGATCGGTGTTTAATCGCCAGTGTCTCACTTTATTCCAACATGGCATCAATGATGGTGGATTTATTTATCAACAATACTACATTTTAACATTTTAATTATGAAAGACTAATATAAGTCACTTTCTTGTTTATATGTATAATAAAAATTTTGCATATATATATATATATATAATAATTTTGCTTTAATGTTGTACCAACTGACCCCAGTTAAAAAAGGCTAATAAACCCAATTAAAAAAAAACGTTAATACTACACTTCAACGTTTGAGAAATGCAAAAATCAAATATTTATCTAACAATCTATTTTAAGTTTTTTTTTTACTGTGTCTGAAATCTACAAAAGAAGCCGGAGACGTCTCAGTGAAAACAAGACAATAACACGCATTAACGAAACTATAGAAACAAATAAAATGTCCTTTAAATGCGAAAAATTATCCTCAACATTACCAAAAGCGTCTCCATATACTTTATTTTGATAATGAGCATCTTATAATAAATAAGTAAAATGGTTTGGTACCGTTAGTTTTAACTAAAGACTATTATTCGACTGATGTTTGTGATTCATTATTCATACTAGAAATTATAACAAGATTAATTTTGTAGAAAGATACTGAAATCGCTCAATCTGCTTTCATCTAATCTACTTCAGTTCTGTTTATTAATATTATCTTCAGTGTAAATATGAATTTGAATAAAAACAGGGATACATTAAATATGAGGTGATGACCTCAATACCCTCAGCATTCGGGATGTGTCGAACACTACGGAAGTATAATATACAGGTGTCAGGTTACAGGTCATAATCGACGAGCCGAAGTCTGGGAAAGTGAAAAATTGCGTGAGCGTTCGTTCATTGGCGAGAAGCAGTAACGTGGGATTTGAGAGATTTAGCGAGATTTAGAAACGATAAGGATGGTCAGACGTCATGTTTAGAAGCTCCTCTTCGCAGCTTCAATTGGAATAAGAAGATGAATAGAATTTTCTCACATCTTGTAAAAGAATATGTGTATGGATATGAGTGGATGCTTTAGTTTTCACTGAGCATATTTTATATTTCCCTTTCGCATATTTAAGACATTTCCCTCTCTCTCCATACCCTCTCATTTATAACTGAGAGAGAGAGAGAGAGAGAGAGAGAGAGAGAGAGAGAGAGAGAGAGAGGCAACCACTCAGTAAGTAGGCGCAGTATTACGCATAAATAAGAATAACTCTCCCATTTTTGGGGATGAAAATTAATTCTCTTTAAAACCAAAGATGTTATTATTTCTATCAATATATATATATATATATATATTCTTAACTGCCTGATGATTGCTGTTTTGCAAAAAACTCCATGAAACCCAGGGGTCGCAGTCTAAATTCCATGAATTAAATATATATATCTCGTATATATTTATCATTATTATATAATAGATCTATCCTAGATATTGAGCACTCTCCATATGATTTTGCTTTTGGTTCGACACAAACCCACAAAATGATTTAGTGACAACCAACACTGTTATAATATATATATATATATATATATATATATATATATATATATATATATATATATACTCTTTTCCTTACTGATATAACTTCTACAGGTGTATTGTGCGCCACGTGTCAGATGTTAGAGTGGTCGCAAACATGTGATAGATAACTTGATCCTAAGAGACGATTCATCCGCACTTCAACAGGTCTTGTTTTTTTGTCATGCAGGGTAACTTTCCCAACAGCCGAAGGGATGTACTTATATATATATATATCAGTGGCGACTCTAGCCTATTTTTGCTACTTGTGCCCCCCCGCCCTCCTTCAACTTCAGTTCCCAACCCGTGGTCCGTGGACCCAAAGTAAGCCATCATAGTTGCTATTGCGTGATTCTCCATTGTATAGCACAGATTGACAAACGTGGTGTTTTTTTTGTAAACAATCAAGATACTATATAATTTGTAGTCTTGTTAATACAGTAGATAAGATAATTTTTTTCTTTTCAAAAGTATAGAAGAAAAGAGAAGATGTTCATTACTATGACGAGAAAAATATGTTTATTAGAATAAAGAAACTGATGACAATATACACAGACACAGCTAGTAGTTTCAATTTCGCTTAAAATAAAGATTATTTGTTGAAAATGTATTCAAATAAACAAATTTTAGTTACAGAATGTAATATATGCAACATTCATTAAAGAAATAGAGATCTGTTAGTGAAAAAACGAATTAAAACACGCCGTTTAACCACCATTTACCATAGCGATGATGATGACGTCGGCGACGGCTATAATCTGCTATCCCCCCTCTCTTTCTCTCTCTCTCGGTCCCTCTCCCTCTTTCCAAGACAGTTGTCAGTTGTGCTAATTTTTTTTGAGCACGGTATCTGGCTTGCTTTTTCTGTTGGCTACAGCCAAAAGCGAGATTTCGCTAACATTACTGTTATTATAAGGGTCTAGTGCTGGGCACGGATTACGGGTGTTCAACATTATAGCCGATTTTATGGGATGTTCAATGAATCTGACAGTGGCCGGACAAAGACAATCCGTTCAAAACAGCATCGTTGTATTATTCCCAGATATATTTATGAACTTTTGGCTACTTAGTTATCGAAACTTGAATAGATACGTAATTTAATTGAGATCAGACTAAGTATGTTTGCTTGAAGTTAATGGATGATTTTTAATCCATTTTGAATAACATTGACCGAGTTATTGGTCGTGCCGGGCACGAGTAGCACTAGTCCCATCTCAGCCCCTGATATATATATATATATATATATATACTTATTTTGGGACCACTACATATCAATATATCTGGTTAGAGAGTTTCTATATGGTAGAGTTTGCTAACAAGTAACGTAATATCATCGGGTGGTTCACTTGGCCTCGATGGCAGAAAGAAACAATGATCACATTGGTCACAAAAGTTTTATTTCCCAAGGTTACACTTTCTTCTTCTGGATGGGTGAAATAGAAAACCAGAAGGGACTTTGCTTTGGATGAAGGAATGGAGACATCTTTTCCTTTATAAGGCCCATTCGTCTTCACTCCTTGAGCTTAGGTCTGATCTGATTGTTTTAAATCTAATTGAACTTCTCAAATTGCATGTGATAGCTTCGATCCAATCAGTGAATGGGATTCCCCCATTAGTTTCGGCAATTATGATCTTTGACGAGTTTCCTATTAAATATGACCCCACAGATGTTCGACACATCCACTATCCAGTGTCCAGCTGGTGGTGGACGCTATTACGTCACAATAATACCAAATAATATCCATTGTACGATAATCCATTAGAAATAATAAAATCCCGGTACATTCAGCTTAAAAGTAAATTACCTTATAAAAATGTTTGGGTTTACATAATTATCGACAATACTGTATGTGCATCTTTGTAAAGAAACGTATATCGATTGTTTGCGTCAAATTTAAATTTTATAAAAAGTAAAGAAGTGTTTGTAACAACTTATTCTCTTGTATAAGAATATTTGAAAGTATTTTTCTTAATTTTAGATAATAAAAGTAAAAAGTATAGAATTTTAAAAAATCATAAAAAACATTTTAACATTATTTAAGCAAACAAAACGTGGAGCAAAGTTTACAAAGAAAACAACATAAAAATAAAAACCAATTAAACAAGATGATTTAATCTTAGATTTGTTTTTATTAATATTAATCATTTTGCGATATATTATCCATTTGGTTTCATTAATGGGTTAAAAGAAAATCTGTTATCGTAACATTAATTGTTTTCGCACCGAGTGCTCTATCAACAAATTTTCTCATTGCTTTACAATTGGAATCAGATTTTGTGATAATGTCAACTCTTCTTTCTTTCTTGTCAAATCTTTTGTCTCGTCATCTTTTTCTTTTTTTCAATTCTTCCTTCTCTTTTTTATCCATTTTCCTTTATCTTTATTCCTAACTCTTCTTACTTATTCTCGTCAATACTCTATTTTCTTTTTTGTCAACTCATTTCCTTTTTTATTCTAAGTCTTTTTTTTATTGTGAACTCTACATTATTTTTCTTATCAACTCCACTTTCTCTATCTTTTAAACTCATACGTTTTATGATCAACTTTGCTTTCTCTTTTCTATCAACTCATCTTTTTTTGTTTGTTCCTTTTCCTTCTTTTCTTCCATGTCTTTTTCAGTTTATCTTTTCCACAGTCCTCCTTGTTCATAATCTGTTTATCACGTGCTTATTAACTTTTGCCTTCTTTTGTCTAATCTTATGCTTTAAAAAATGTGAATGATTTTAATTCTGCCATTTTTCTCTCTCACAATTTCCCATTCCTTTCTTTCCACTTAAATTCTGTGTTCCCTTCATTCAGCAATATATCCTCTCACTCCCCAAATGCCTTCATCCGATTCATCTTCTTTGTCATGTTATCCTAAACACATTCTAATCTTTCAACATCTTAAATTCACTTTATTTTGCTCTTCTCCCTATTTCATTCACTGTATTTAGATTCCTGCTCTTTTTCCTTTCTCGTTTTCTCACGTTTCCCGATTCTCGTATGTTCTTCCTATCTCGTTTACTTTACCTTTTTGATTTCTTCCTTCTCAACTAAGTTCTGATCTCTCCAAACTGGACATTTCGCCCCTGTCCCAACTCTCTCTTCTTCTCCAAATATGTTGCATCAGTCACTGGCCCACTCAATGTCGTCCATGGTAAGAATACAAATTAGTCTACAAGTGATGGTCAAATTGACCAACAGATGTGCGTAATTGCAGATAGACAAATATCTTGTGATCTGTCATTGGACAGCACAAGAACAGGCTGACCAGAGACTCCTGACACATGAAATAGTGAGCATCAAATGGCCACTTTATCATGAGCAACACGTCCAGTTTGAAAAGTGTAAGGGCATTTTGGTGCGCATGCGTGTTGGGGTGGGTAGGTATCTGAGCATGATCGGAGGGAGCAATCTTCTGCGTTTGGCATCAGTACCATTAAGGGCGCCTCTTCTGGCACCATTTTATCTGTCGGAAATGACATTATGGAATTGCAGATAGAATTCTTTGGTTTTTATACTTAGAAGCCATGTACAGAAAGGCACAAGTATTTGCTATGTCCTCTTTGGAATGTTGTCAGCTGACAGACAATTAGTCGGATGAAACCCTAAACTGAACAAAAATGCTTGTAATTCAAATTAATTATAGTTCGATTTAACCCACGGTAAAGGCGGGGATTTTAAGGTAGTTCCTGCGGAAGGCCAAAGTGGAGGCTTTGGCCCCAGTAAGAGGCAGGGGATTTCAACTAAATATATTTATTGAATCATACTTTAGGTAAGCTAAGTAGGAGAAAATCTATTATTTATTCTTGACATATGAATAATGCCGCCTCACATGGGTTTAGAGTAAAAAGTAATGTTAACTTCTTGTTTCTTGATATTTATCTTGGCGTTTTGGTTCTCACGCTGGAATATAATAATACTCCACATATGACTACCAATCATCGTTTCCGCTGGTGTTTGTCCTCAGGGTTACGTATCCTCTGCAATGCGCTACTATTCTGTATTAGCATTAAGAGATGGTGTAAAATTATAAATCAATCATAATAATGCTTAGAGATACAGTAACAATAATGGATGGATTCACGTCTTTTGTTGCAAGGGCATTAGCGTGAATTGAAATGTCAACAGGATTAGAACTCGGGTCTCCGATTCCATTTTTTACGATGATAACAATTACTCTTAGCTTCTTTTCACCCAACTCATTTATCTCAGATACTTAAATGTAAAAACATGTTTTTATTTTATTTACCAATGTATTTCTTACCATTATTTTTCTTGAAACAGCATTTGTTATTAAAAAGTTAAATCAACATAACTGGGATTTATCCATTAAATTTTTATATTATTTTGTGTAGTTCAATGAGGAATTTCAAGGAGTTTTAAAGAGAAATACATTTTAATCTCAGGGAGTGCTATTTAAGAGATTTACATTTTCAAACACTTTTTTTCCCTAATTATTCGTCTTAAAATAAAGAATGATACCATTTGATTATTTTACATATTCATTTTAAGAACTGTCTATAAACCTAATGAGTTAATCAAATGGAAATAATTATTATAGAAAAGATTTGAAATATTTTCATGAATTTATTTCGCTTTCAAAAATAACCGGGAAATAAAGTCTTTCCTATCATTAATAAAGATGCATTGCAAAAACAAATTATAAAAAAAAAAAAAAATACACTGAAAATGATTTTACTTCAAAATACACTGAAATAATTTTACAATAAAAATGGATTGGAAATTTACTATTAGAATAGTTGCCCAGTCAGCTGGGGCTGTAGAATACACTGACTGCTTCTCTTCAGAGGGGTAAGACCCCCACCAACGAGTGTCCTGGATATGAGACAAAATAATCTGATGGTGAGGTTCCAGTAATGCTGGAGCTTTTGGGAATGCAGAGTACCCCTTTATTGCCATCACTCCCAGGTCCACTCTGGCCTGGAATGGTTGCTCCTGATGAGGGTCCTATCTATGGTTAAATAGAACTAAACCGTGGTTTCTTGAGTTTATTGTTCAATGTATTTAAACTGTGTTCTTATGCTAAACTGAATTGCTCGAAATAGAACTGCTTTGACTTCTAAACTGTGTACTTTTGCTAAACAAAATTATCTGAAATAAAACTGTTTTGACATTAACTTTGTGTATTGTCCAGTCGGCTTGGGCAGTAGGATACACCGACTGCACCGCTGCAGAGGGGTAAGACCCCCTCCCCCAACGAGTGTCCTGTTTATGACACTAAACAATCAGATGGTGAGGTTCAAGTGATCTGGGGCTTTGGGGAATGCGGAGCACCCCTTCATTGCCAGTGCTCCCATGTTCACTCTGGCCCGGAATGGTAGCACCTGATAGGGCCCTAATATGGTTTAAATAGAACTAAACTGCATACTTATGCCAAACTGAATCGTTTGAATTAGAAATTTTTGACTAAACTGAATAGCTTGAAAATTTTGGCTAACTGTGTACTTACATTTCAACTGCATACTTATGATAAACTGAATTGTTTGAAATGGAACTGTTTTTGACATTGAAACTGTACGAACGCTAAACTCAATTGTTTAATGTATAACTGTTTTGACATTTAAATGGGTGTAAACAAAATCTATACTTATACTAAACTGAATTTGCTGAATTAGAACTGTTTGGCTAAACTGAATAGCTTGAAATAGAAAGGTTTTTGACAATTAAACTGTGTGCTCATGCTAAACTGAATTGTCTGAAATAGAACTGGCATTAAATAACCTACAAATGTTGGTATGCCAACCAACCAATCAACCAACCTACCAACCAACCAACTATTGAAATAAATTGAAAAGGATTTTACAATAAAAACATATTGGAAATCAATTTACTATAAACATAAACTAAAAAATATTTTTTCTTTAAAAATTGATTGGGAATGATTTTACAATAAAATATACAGGAAATTCTTTTTTTTGTAAATTTGGTAACTTTTTAATAATCATTTATTCGACTATAGAGGACTGACAAACAAACTCTTTCGATTAATTTATATACATGATAAATTGAAAAATTTCTTCACTTTTCTGATTAAGACACGAGTCGCTGCTTTTATTCCTTTCGATCATCAAGTCTAAAAGATGATATTAGATAAGTATGTTTGTCTGCCTGTCTATTTCAAATGCGGCGAAAATTCTGCTCACAGTTGCCATTCTTGATAGATCGAACTGATACTAAACCCACTTTACCACCCCTCTAATCTCAAATAGATACATCAACCCATAACACCCTCACCAACCACCAGTTCTCAATTGATCAGATATTTTCAACAGTGGAGGCGTCCGCTCTAGTCTGAAATTTCTGCTGGCTGGCCTTAGTCCAGAGGACAACTGACCATTACAATGAAGGTGGGATCAGTGATTAGTACAATCAAAGCCGGCAGCAACAGTGTTGAAGAGAAGGGTGAGGATTTGAACTCAAACATTCTCATTCCCAAAAGACAGCTTCGATCTCGTCTATCCTCATTCTGCCACGTCTTGTATCATTCACAACCCACCCAGAACACACTCACCTCACTTTTTACTTGACTCACTGCCAGCTCGTCCCTTCTAGATATGATCACTAGTTAAGAGGGTCCGCTAACACTGTTGATTCCAATGGCCAAAATAAAGCTAACCCCTAACCTTGAATATCTAAACTTTCACAATATATATTTTCCTTCTAATGACAGAAAATGCGTCACTTACTCCTGTCGGTCAGTGGTTTATGATTCGTTTGTTTTAGACTTTACTGTGTGCATAGATATCATTGAATCGAAAACTGAATTGGCAAATTTAAGAATTAATGATGCGGATAGAGACATACTATATAGATAAGAAAATGCAGTATGGTGTTACTACTATTAAGAGAAGCTGAGAAATTCTTGGTCCGACCAATAAGAGACTGCCCTTCGTGTGATAAAACGTACACGCGATAAAACGTATTCAACACATTTTGGCACATTCTTTCCCAAATTGCTTCAACACACACACACACACACACACACACACACACACACACACACACATATATATATATATATATATATATATATACATATATATATATATTAGTAAAGTTGGCGACCTTAGTTGAGAGTGACCTGAAGGCTTCCTTTTCAATAGCTACTACACCGAGGTGTAGGGAAGGACGCTACTCCATTCCCTGGATTGCTCCACTTTACCCTTGATCCTTACCTTATAGTGCTGAGTGCTAAGCAAGGCGGTATCAAAGCGGTACCATTTTTGAGTCTTTTATATGACTCGACTTGGATTGAACCCCCGTCTCCCGGACCATTGATGAACACTCTACTGATTAGGCCAATCCTGCACGAGAAAATTAAAAAACCAAAATAATGAATTGAACTATCAGTGCAAGCGTAGAATGATTGAGTGCTAATTAAAAAGAATAAATGCTTCATTAAAAATGTGGTTTACGAAGCAAAAATAAGAGTTAATAGCAGACAGGAAATGGTCTATGTAGGACTGATAAAAGCCATCGCGGAAGGAAAGATAAAATTATCAGCCTTTTTTTTTCTGGGACAAATGCTATTCAAGTAGCACAAGAAGAAGCCCATATGAGAATATAAAAAAAATTATGATGAAGAACCAGCGGTTAATTGATCTATTCTAAAAGTTATGTATACATATAACGACGGTTTAAAACATTACAAATTGTGCTTAGAGCAAAAATATTTTCGGACTCTACTGAATAAAGGATCGGAATTAGTTGGTAAATATCACCACGAATATATATATTAGATGCATGAGGCAGGATTATAGACCTCAACAAGTAGGGTTATATAGATTTGACAGGCTCATCTTCATCTCTGATAGTAATGGCCCCAAAACGTCATGAATACATAAGAAAATCATAAAGGCCTTCAAATTGCTTGGTTTTAAAATTGAAATAGGATCTAACTTGAAAACAGTGAATTCCCTGGACATTTAATTTAGCGAACAGCATATTTAAACCATTTAGCAATAACAATCACATTACCTACCTACATCAATATCAACTCCAACCATTCCACTAATGCAATTAATTTAAGGATCAATAGACTATCATCCAGCCAGAGAATATTTGAAGAAAATAATAATACGAGGCCCTAGAAAAAAGTGGATTTCAACAGAAAGTAGATTACAAGGACCAAATGATAGAGTGACTGAACAACATAATGCTAATAAAGAAGTAGTAATATTGAAAATTGTTGTTACAGAATGGAAGATAGAGACAATAGCACAAATACAAATAGAAAAAGCTGGAATAGGAAAAGAAAGGTAATCTGGTTTAAACCTCCCCATTTTCATAAACTCTCTACTATTAATATAGGAAAGTACTTCCTCAATTTGATTGATAAACACTCCCCAAAAGACAACCCATTAAGTAAAATTGTTAATAGATACACTTTAAAAATTACTTACTCTAGCACTAATAATAAATCCAGAATATTATATAACCATAACAGAAAATTAATAGATAAATCACATATAGATAATCTAAGCACAAGCATTATGTTGTTCAGTCACTCTATCATTTGGTCCTTGTAATCTACTTTCTGTTGAAATCCACTTTTTTCTAGGGCCTCGTATTATTATTTTCTTCAAATATTCTCTGGCTGGATGATAGTCTATTGATCCTTAAACTAATTGCATTAATTGCATAGTAATTGTAGAAATAAAGAAGAATGTACCGTGGGTGGAAGGCGTAATTTCGAAAATGCGGTATACCAAGCTAACATTTTCCCCATGGAAAATAATAAGGACGAGGTTTACATAAAAATCTCAGCGGGAAATTGGAAACAGAGAATCTATAACAATAGATATTTCTTCACTAATCCGCGACTTACAAACCGAACAGCCCTATCGAGGTGGTTTTGGAGTTTGATAATTCATAATAGCCATGATGCCACTTAACTACATAGTCAGAAAATGCACAGCTGGATACAAAATCAGTAGATCGCAAGAGAAGATCAATCACCTAATGTAAATGGATGACATTAAACTATTTGCAAAAAATGAAAAAGAACTGGGAACTCTCATACACACCGTTAGAATATACAGGCAGGACATAGGAATGGAATTTAGCATAGAAAAATGTGCCATGCTCGTCATGAAAAGTAGCAAACGACATATGAATGACGGAATGGAACTACCAAATCACGACAAAATTAGAACTCTCGGAGAAAACGAAACCTACGAATACTTGGAGGCTGACACCATCAAACAAGTGGAAATGAAAGACAAGATTCGAAAGGAATATCTCAGGAGAACTAGAAAACTACCCAAGACAAAACTCTCCTGCAGAAACCTCATCAAAGGATATAAATACTTGGACTGAGCCCCTCGTTAGATATTTGGGACCCTTTCTCAAATGGACCAGAGATAAACTTAAACAAATGGATCAAAGAACAAGAAAATTAATGACCATGCATAAGGCATTACATCCCAGAGACGACGTTGACAGACTATATATATCAAGAAAAGAGGAAGGAAGAGGACTTGCCAGCATCGAAGACAGCGTTGACGCATCGATACAATGGCTCGAAGACTACATAGAAAAACACAAACGAAGACTGATTACAGCCATCAGAAACGATACGGACAACACGATAGACGATAGAATGACAACAACTAGGAAACAAAAATAGGAGAAAAAACAACTCTATGGCCGATTTAAACGACTATATCATACCGGAAAAACCTGGACCTGGTTTAGGAAAGGGAACCTTAAGAGAGAAACGGAATCTCTCCTAATAGCAGCACAGGACAACGCCATAAGGACCAATCATATCAAAGCGAGAATAGATAAGACGCACTCCCCCAGTAAATGTAGGCTATGTGGTGACAGGGATGAAACAATCAATCACATAATAAGCGAATGCAGTAAATTAGCATAGAAGGAGTATAAAGTGAGACACGACTGGGTCGGCACTGGGAAATGTGCAAGAAATTTAAATTTGACCACACTAATGTGCAAGAAATTTAAATTTGACCATACTAACAAATGGTATATGCATAACCCAGCACCTGTCCTAGAAAATGACACACATAAACTCCTACGGGACTTTAACATACAAACGGATAACCTAATCCCGGCCAGAATACCAGACCTTATAATAATAAAAAAAAAAGAAAAAAAAAAGAGAATTTGTAAAATTATCGACTTTGCAGTCCCAGCGGACCACAGAATAAATCTGAAGGAATGTGAAGAAAAGGATAAGTACCTCGACCTTGTTAGAGAATTAAAAAAGCTGTGGAACATGAAAGTGACGATTGTGCCAATTGTGATTGGTGCTTTTGGCACAATAACTAAAGGATTATTAAAAGGCCTGGAGGACTTGGAAGTTGGCGAACAGGTAGAGACTATCCAAATGACAGCATTGTTGAGAACGGCCAGAATCCTGAGACAAGTCCTAGAGACTTGAGGAGACTTGCTGTCACTCAAACTCCAGTGAAAAACCATCAGCTAACACTGATGTGAAAAACTCTAAACGAGAAATACAACAGCACTAATAGCATGGTAGTTTAAAAATATCACTAGGTTGTGAATTATCAAGGGTAATTAATAGATTAACGAAAGGATCTAATGCTAAATAAATCGGCAGTAGTCGGAGTTAAATATTAAAATAACGACACACCAATTAAACTTCAAAAGTGATCTAGAAAGGATAAATAACCCCTAAAATAATCCTTTTGATAAATGAAAAGTTTGGAATTAGGAATACATTACCTCTTAGCATCTTTAATAAAGATATAAAGAAAACAATAAATAGATATTTTCTTAAAATAGTAAAAAAGTTAAATTGGTAAAATGATACTAGCGCCCCCCCAAAAAAAAACCGTTGATAAAAAAATTAAAAAAAAGAACGACGCCGAGATGAAATCCAAGACATTGAATTGGTGACAATGTCTACCCTAGTTCCTTTTGATCTTCCTCGTCCACCTAAGATTTTTTAAAATGAGTAATTTTTGTGTATTTCCCAATTCATTTTGTCACCGCTATCTGATGAGGCAGGCTGCCTGATGAAATTAAGTTTTGATAGCAAGACGATGATCGGTCGAGTCTTTCTTCTAATTATATTACGGATATAATTGGTCTGGATGAGATTTTTATATATTTATATATTTGCGTATTAATAGTCATACATCGAGCACTCCTGGAGATTTATACGAAAATTCTCCCTATATATATTCTCAATTTGAATAATTCTAAAATCATTGTCTCTGGACATTTTATTATATATATATATATATATATATATATATATATATATATATATATATATATATATGATTTAGACTAACTTTCATTTTTATCATATAAATTTGTTTTGACCTGTCATTAATTAAAACACACACATAGGTATATCAATGAGTCTGTAGCTAATGGAAAAAAAAACAACATTTATTTTACACAAGACATTTATTTTCAAGCTTAACCTCTTTTTTGTGAATGCCCTTTGAAAAATCTAATACATTGGCGTCATAGATTGATAATATCATTCTCGTATATTGTTTTACAAGGATCTACCTCAGCAATTTGTTGTTTTCAGTCACAGAAAGATATCTGCCTCTTCAAAGCTCTCATTTCTATCATAAAATATTTTGAGTTCATTTTTAACAGCTGTATATTCGTTGACCTTCTCCTCGACAAATGATTGGTTGACATTGTGAGTTTCTGCAATTCTAATTTCCCATTTTTACTTTCTGCAATATAATCAATCTAATTTGCTTTTTCTATATTCATTTTAATAGCCTAAAATAAACAAGAATAGTCAATGAGCACAAAATTATGGACAATAGTACAAGGAAATCAATAGCTATGCACAAGGTCTTACACCAAAGAAATGACCTCGGTTGATAAAAAAAGGAGAAAGAACATTCGCAAATATTGAGGACTGCATAGATGGAGTCATATAATCACCTGAACAATAAAAAAAAAGAACTAGAAAAATTAGGGATCAGAGGAAGATTTGAGATCATAAAGACCACATTATTGTTAAGATAAGCTAGAATACTGAGAAAAGTCCTAGAGACTTGAGGAGACTTGCTGTTATTCAGACTTTAGTGAAAAACCAACAGTTAAAACTTTAGAATAATAACTAAAGGATTATTAAAGGGACTGGAGGTGTTGGAAGTTGGCGGACGAGTGGAGACCATCCAAACTACTACATTATTGAGAACGGCCAGAATCCTGAGACGAGTCCTGGAGACATGTGGAGACTTGCTATCACTCAAACTCCAGTGAAAGACCATCAGCTAACGCTGATATGAAAAACTCTAATGAGTTAATAATAGTTATTATTATTATTATTATTATTATTATTATTATTATTATTATTATTATTATTATTATTATTTAGTATGTGTCTTGGCAACTTCAGAATCTGTCTATGCCTCTGCATTGAAATTGTATTTTAATAAAAGATGACGAATCCTTTAAATTTTAGTAAAATGAAATGGTTTCGCCAGAAAGCAATCTTTTTGTTTTTCGTTTACTATTCGAACCACAAAATATAACCAACACTTTCTGTACATTCAAGGTTGTCGTCAACCTTACAGATTACTTGATAAGAGTCAGTGATGTCATAAATAAGGCGCTGGAAAATAGGGAAGATGTAAAAATAAAAATGGAGTAAATAAAGACGAAACGAAAAACTTTATTTTTCTAATTGTCAGGGAATTAACAAATTACGACATCGCGATAAACAGGAAATAAAAAAATTAATTTGTTGTAAACCGCCCGCTCCTTTAAAATAAAGACGAACAAGGAAATTAAAAAAAAGAAGAAATATTACAATTACAAGTCTGTAATTTGTTCCGAGTTTGTTTTGGTTTTAATTTATGCATTTTGTGTATATTTTTGTGATTTAAAACATTTTTATTTCATGATTTGAAATTTACTTTGTTTGGTTGTTGTTTTTTTAATTTAATTTTTTCTATAGATGTGCTGAGTTTGTTGTTATTTTTGTAACGCAGCATTTCATTCTTGAATCTTTTATCCCATAGGGCAATGTTAAAAATGGTGTAAGTGGAGAAAGTTAATGTTTCCATTCTGTTCAGGACGGTAAAATTTCCCGTTCATTTCTTAGACTCGGACTTTCTCTCTCTCTTTCTCTCTCTCTCTCTCTCTCTCTCTTCTCTTCTACCTCCTTTCCTCTCCCTTCTGTTTTCTCTGTTATTTCTATCTCTATTCTTTTCTGTTTCTTCTCTTCGTTAGCTTTCCCTCTTTCTCACACTTGTACTCCATCTTTTCTCTTCTTCCTCTCTATCTCTTTTCTTTTCTACCTCCTTTCCTCTCCCTTCTGTTTTCTCTGTTATTTCTATCTCTATTCTTTTCTGTTTCTTCTCTTCGATAGCTTTCCCTTTTTCTCACACTTGTACTCCCTCTTTCTCTCTTCCCATTCTCTATCTTTTTTCTTCTACCCCCTTTCCTTCCTCTTCTGTTTTCTCAGTTATTTATATCTTTTTTTTTTCTCTTCGATACCTTTCCCTCTTTCTCTTACTTGTACTCCCTCTTTCACTTGTATTCCCTCTTTCTCACTTTGCTCTCTCTTTTTTCAAATTTCTGTCTCTTCTCTCATTCTCTCATTCTATCTTGTCTTCTCACACTCTCTCCAGATTCTCTTCCTCTCTATCTTCATTTTTATTTTTGTTTATGCCGATTTCATCTTGTCGATTTCTCTACTTTTCGCTTCTCATCTTTATTTATCACTCTAAACATGTTTCCTCATATCTCTTTAATATATTCTCTTTCTCTATAGTCTTTTTTTTCCTCTAATATTTTTTCTTTCTTTCTTATCCTTACACATCTTTTTTTCCCCTTCCCTTTTTCTCTCTTTATTTCTTTTTCATTTTCGACTCTTCTTGTTTTCGCCCCACTCTCAGTCTAACTAATCTTCTCTCTTTATTTTATATGCTCTTTCTCTCTCGTCTACCTTTATCTCTCAGTTATTGTCTCTTCCTTTCCCTCTCTCTAATCTCTCCTCTTTCATTCTTATCTATATCTTTCTCTTTCTATACCCTTTTTACTTTCTCTTTCTTGTCTCTTTTCTCTTTCTCGTCTCTTTTCTCCTCTATTTCTTTATGTAATATTCTCTTTTTCTCTTTTTTTCTCAATCTTATCGTCTTTATTCCAATTCTCCACACTTGATTCTCTTCTCATTGTCTTTCTATATTATATTTTCTCTCTTCTTTCTCTCTCTACCGTTGTTTCTCTCTCAATGTCTCTTCCCAATTATGTATACCCTTCTTTTCTTTCTCTCTGTACTCTTCTTCTAATCTTTATCCTCTCTTTTCTCTTCCCTTTTATTCTTTCTCAAACTCTCTTTTTTCTCCCTTATATTTTTTACCTTCTTGCTGTATCTCTCTTTTCTCTCTTTCTGATTCACACAATCCCTACTCTGCCATTTCCGTTTTTTACATCTTACTTCATTACTCTCTTCCACATTTTAAAAATCTCTTCCTTAAACTGCAAAATCGTGATTGAGTGGCGCCGACGAAACGGTTTCATTTCCAAGCCTAAAAGTTATTTTTGAATACATCAGTTTTTAAAGGTAGGAACCCCCGACATTTGGTTGAACAATTTTAGTCAAGAACATATAATCTTAAGACTAATGTTCTTGTAAAATCTACGATAACTGCTATCCCTTTTTTGTTTCTCCTATTCCCAGTTTTATTTAATTGACTCATCATCTCAACACACTCTCTCACTCCTTTTACTTATGCTTTCTTTTGAAATTGTCACTCTCTTTGATTCTCTCTTTTTTTTCTTTTCCTCTTGATCGACCATTTCTTTGTTTATCATGCTTTTCCTTTGTGTTTTCTTCTCCCCTTCATTACTCTTCTATTTTCTCTCTTTATTTCGATTTTGTCATCTTTTTCTTTGTTGCTTCTCCTAACTTTTCTTTCTTTTCATCTTTTCTCTTTTGTTCATCTGGTCCCTTCTTCTTCTTCTTCTTCTTCTTCTTCTTCTTCTTCTTCTTCTTCTTCTTCTTCTTCTTCTTCTTCTTCTTCTTCACTTTTGTTTTATTTTTCATGTTATTTCATCCTCTCTTTTTCAATTTCTTAAATCTTCTAATTGTTAATTTTTATTTAGTTTGAATTATTCATTGCTTTTTATTCTGTTTTCCCTGAATAGTATTGCGTTTATGTACACACTCTCGTTGATACACATTACATACACATCCTCTTGCCTCTTCCCAGTTTATCATTCCTCCATCTATCTGCCTTTAAATATTTTTTTATCTTTCTTTCCCCCATTTTGATTTTTATTGTCTCTTTATCTGTTTTTCTTTCTCTCTCCCTTCTCTTTCCCTCATCTATCTATCTATCTTGTATTACCACTGACTGTCTTTTCCTTCTATGTTTATGACCTCTTCTTACATGTCTTTTATTTCCACTTCCTACCTGTTCTCAAAATACAAACACTTTCCTCAACAATTCAGTTTAAGCTCAGTCGGCGAGGTTTAGAATATCCTTATTTATCCTCTGCAGAGAAGTAAGATCTCACCAAAAAGGGGTGTCCTGGGGTATAAAACTAAAGTGGACCTGATGGTGAGGCTACACTTCTGGAGCCTCACTATGTCCAAATCCAGTATGTCCCGAACCATACCTGTTAGGGTCCGATAACTATGGTTCAAATAAATCTAGAAAATTATTGTACTGAAACCATTCTCACAATCCTCTTTTTAACTACTGTATTAAGGAACTATAACCCCATTTAAAGGTTACAGAAAACCTTTATCAACACTAACGGAAAGGAGAAATTTTTGGTTATATCCAAAATAGCGCGAAAAATAAATGGAGCCTCATTAATAGAAAGTATGAATTCGGCCGTACAGTGTTCAAATATTTATGGCAGGTTAAGTCTAAAATGAAATTGTTAAAAGAACAAAAACCTATACTGTTTGCGGGGCCAGACGTAATTTGTGCCTAGAATAAAAATTACAAATCTTTCTTGAAAAGGACATTTATAAACTGTTAAACAGATTTTGGGCCAAATGTAAACATAAATACAAAGTTTTGTTGATAAATATGGGCCCCGATTAAATATAATATTTTACAAGCTTACACAGAATTTCTTATTTAGTATTTATTTGTTTTATTTTGTGCTATTAAAAACTTGGAGTCAGAACCTCTGCTAAAAAAAAAAAAAAAAAGCAACAACAGCAAAAAAGCAAAACAAAACAAAACAAAATAAAACAAAGCAAAACAACAACAAAAAAACAAAACAAAACAAAACAACAAACAAACAAAATGCCTACCAGCAAATGTATGATTTATCTTCCTCTCTAAGACTTTACGAGGAGTAGAATTCACTTGTTCCTTTATTCTCCATGAAATATTTGAATAAAGTTAAAATGTTCTTTGCTCGTCGACATATTAAATACACTTTTATTCTCTTTCGCGTGGCTCATTTTGAAGAACGAGAATAAAAAATGTCCCAAGAAATGAAAAATTCCACACACACACACACACATTAAAGAAAAAAAGAAAGAAATTCAATTGCATGAGAAAACTCCAAATCCATTCCCCCATAATCATTTACTGTAAACGTAATGACAGAATGAGTTAATTCCATATGAAGCTAAATATAGGCTATCCGGACTAAGTTAAAAATTAAGTAAAAAAAAAAAAAAAGAAAGAAAAAATAGAAAATAAAAAGAGTTTTTTCTTTTTTTTTTGTTATCGAGAAGAAAAACTCACATAATCCAACTCCTATAAGCATAGCATTAGAGATATACAACTTTGTGACAATAAAAACCTCTGTCAAAACCAGAGTGATCAAAATCTGCAAATTCAACCAAATTGCCTCCACTGGATAATAGTCTTTGAGGTAGGAGAGTATTATACAAGCCACACAAGCATATAGTACTGGAAACCATGGGACGTAGCATGGTGGATGAATCCAAGGGCAAGTCAACGGTGCGCTTCAGCAGGTTCTGGGAGGAGGAACCTCAGAGGTCAACGGCAAAGATTTAATGATTTAGTCAAGAAAATACTGCTACTCATCTATGAAGGTGTCGTCAATTGATGAGGAACTAAATAACTACTGAAAGATTTACCATGACGCTAATTTAAACCAGACGTACAGGTCACATCGTCCTTCACGCAGGTAAACAAGGGACGCATTCTGTTGGGGTCGGAACTTTCGCCCCAGTGTTCGAAAAATCAGATACAGAGCCCTCACGAAAACCTAACTTACTTGGCTGCAAAAACATTGTTAACATTTAACGTTAAGACTTTAAACACAATAAACCAGCTACCCGAACTTTATAGGATCGGCAGCTGTGCATAATGTAGATTTCATATGCGTGCAAGAATAAAGCTATTACCATTACGAACTGAAACTAAAATACCATGATATCTGTAATGGATTGACATTTCTCTCCATCAATGCCACCATAGATGTAGGAACGCTTCTCAGTCCTCGTGTTTTAAAATCACCGAATAGTAAAAAGTAAATCCAATCGAGAATGATGTATGCTACCGTTTAATGGCAACCCCTGAACAATAATCGTCTCCTGCTACAGTCCCATCAACGGCAGTAATGAAACCATATCACAAATCTCTACAAAGAGCTATCTTTCCTTCTGAACACATTTCCCAAAACACAGCGTTCTAATCATCGGTAGAAACATGAATATCGCAAATAGGCTAAAACGGAAATAATAAATTCTATTTAACTCATCAAGCAGAAATGGCGGATATCTCGCTATTTTTTCACCCGAGAACAGAATTGCATGCCTAAACACTCAATTTCAAAAAAAGAGGGAAAACTATAAACCTACCCAAATAATCATTTGAGTATATACTCATAAGCAAGAAATGGATAAATAGAACTTAAAACTGTTTGGTGAACTCCTCTTTTGAAGAAGTATCTTCTAAACACAGAATCATCTCAGCAAAGATACACATGAGTTTACGTAGAAAAAAAGAAATGAACAGTTAAAGCCTCATGATATGGCTGGTTCTCACTTGCTAATAGTGATATATGCAATAGATAAACGGTAACTATAAGAAACAAGATTGATACTCTCCGGGAGATATCTAAAAGACATACTCCGAATGACGAATATGAAAACGCTGTTACCGACCAGCAGCCTAGTGCATACCAACCAAACCAAAAGCCAAACGTAGAGTTCCATAGGAGTCGCTAGTAGTTAGAAAAAAACGAGATAACATGAAAAAAGCATGTTTACTTAATAAATGCAACCGAACAAATGCCAATGCAAACAAACTTGAGAAAGCCCAGAGTAAATTAACCAATACATACTAAAAAGAAGAATGAGAATTCATTCTAGGTCAAATCAAGGAAGTCAGAAGCTTGGTAGAATATAGTCAATCTCGATTCGCATGGAAGACTGTAAATGAATTGAGCGGAAGGAAAAACACCTCGAGAACAAAACTAAAAAATACCAGCCAATTAGAAAACTGAAGTGGAAAAAAATATTTCAAGAATATGCTCGGAAACCGTCCGGGAATCATTGATAAATCTACCGAAAAAATTATCAATAGCCAGCAAGACATTAAAACTAGGACAGTTTAAGTAGTATGACACAGTACTGAAAAAAAAAAAAAAAATTAAAAGCAGAAAAGCTTCGATTATGTAACACTGTATGCAAAATAAATACAATAGAGTAATGGAAAAAAGCTGCATCTTCACCTTCTCTAAGAAATGCAGCCTCGGAATCACAAAGAACTCTAAAGGTTATAACTGCTGAGGTTTATAATGCCCTGCTTCTCAATCGTATCTGACCTGAAATCGAGAAAATTCCCAGGAAAAATTAAAAGAGCTTTCGGAGAAATGGATAAAAAACATTTAATAGATTTTGACTAATCGTCATCGGCAGTATATACTGTGGAGGTGTCCGTGGTGTAATGGTTATCGTCGTAGGAAATGGACACGGCGACACAAGTTCAAATCCTGGACGAGACTGATTGCATTTCATATATCACTAATACCCTTGGGAAAGGTATGAATCCAATTATTCTCCCTCCAGCAATGGGTAAATAGTAAGGCAGACTGCGTCCTTCAACCTTGGGGAGGCAACTAGGCTAGAAGAAGGAAAACTTTGAATTCAAACCTGTTAAACTCCGCTTAAAAATTGACTTTGTGTCATATCCTGCCCGAGCGGAGGGGTTGGTAAATAGGGTATATACTGTGATCTCCTTCATTGGAGATTGAACCAGCAACCACAGAATGCAGAGCCGAAACTCTACCACTGAGCTACTGGTCCACAAATTAACTCGTCAAGGTAAATGCATGGCCAATTTACCTGATGTGTCTTGAAGTTATATCCGTACTCTTACAGAGGACACGGTCATCCCCAAGAGACCTAATATGGGCAAAACAGCTGTTCAGTGGTTCCGCATGTCGAATGCGATGCTTGCTAGATTTTATGGTCATGGTTATTCAATTTATAATAAAATTCCTCTACTTAAAAAAAAACAAACAACAAAGTGTACACTATAATAACGTTTTACAAAAACACAAAAGTAATGATTTGCTCACCCAGTGGTGACACTGACTTCTTCGACATTGTCACTGGAATCTTGCAAGGAGATACATTTACACCGTATATACTAATAATCTGTTTAGATTACGAACTACAAAGGTCAATAGATCCATGAAAAGAAAATAGTTTCAGTAAAAACCATTAACAAGAACTGACAAAAAACAAAAACAAAACAAAAAACAAAAAAACAAAAACAAAAACAAGAAGCAGACGATATCTAATAGAAGCTATGACGGACGCAGACTATGCAGATGATCGAGGACTTCTCGCAAATACTCCTGCTAAAGCTGAACTCCGCCACGTGGCATGAAGTTAGACTGCAGGAGGCATTGGCTTCTATGTAAGTGCAAATAGAACAAAGTTCATTTGTTTCAAACAAGGAGACATTTCCACTTGAATTGGCAAGCCTCTGAAATCAGTAGACCAATTCAAATACCTCGACAGCAAGATCTTCTCTTCTGAAAGTGATATCAGCATACACCTAGCGAAGGCATGGACTGCTTTTGATAGATTTTTAATCATATGGAAATCTGATTTCTCTGATAAAATAAAACGGGATTTCTTCCAAGCTGAGGGTGTGTGTCAATACTAATATATAGATGCACCACATTGACGCTAACGAAACTCATGAAAAAAAGCCAGATGGGAACTACATAAGAATGCTACTTAGTGTTTTGAACAAATCCTGGAAGCAGCACCCAACAAAAGAATATCTGTACGGTATTATGCCGCCCATCCCACAAACCACCCAAATTAGACGGACAAAACATGTAGAGCACTACTAGAGACGCCAGGAGGAGGTCATAAGCGACGTTCTCCAATATACTTTTATACGCATACGTGAAAGTATTAGTCGACTTGATAAGACTTACTAACAACAGCTCTGTGCAGATTCAGGATGCAGTTTGGATGAACGATGGATGATAGGGACGGATGGCGAGAAAGACAGCCTAGGAACTCCGTACTGTCAGCGTGACTTGCCGATGATAACGAGGCTTATACAAAATGTTTTTCTACCATTTTTTCTTTACCATCTCTTTCTCTGTACCCTCCCGTATTATCTCTTAGAAGTTTAACGACTAAAGTACTGGACTATAGCCTTATAGGAAGCGAGTTCGAACTTCAGTCACGCTATCAAGTTCATTTTCAGAAAGGTCTGAACCTGAGTTAAATGGTATAATAGCTGTTTTTCGACAAGGATGGCTTTTACATTAAGTAAGGTTGATATACCTTTCAACAAAGAAACCACACCATCATTATATCTCTGGATGTCTTTTCCTTCACTTGTATTTCGTTTTTTCCAATCATTTTTCTATAGTCTTTTTTCCTTTCCCTCCTACCTGCTTTGAAAATACCAACTTGCTTATTTTCAGATTCTTCTATTTAAGTTTATTCTGAAATTTATGCATACCATGATATATATATATATATATATATATATATATATATATATATATATATATATATATATATATATGTGTGTGTGTGTGTGTGTGTGTGTGTGTGTGTGTGTGAGTGTGTGTGTGTGTGTGTGAACATTAAAAAGAATCAAACGTAAAAAGAGCTAAATCATATTTGATCAAGATATGACAAAATTTTCAGCTAAGCTTGAAGAACAAACAAAGCAACAATTAAAAAATAGAAGAAAAAAAAAACAACTCGACATTTTTCATATTATTGTTACTTTGTTTGTGCAACGGTGAATTGTTATCTTATTTTATTTTCTAAAACTTTGGTTGTATTCTTAGAATTTACCAGCATTTAGATAGTGAAGTAAAATGTCAACTCCGTTTCCAATGTTCCGATTTTATTTAAATAAAAAAAATTAAAAGTAAATATGAAAGAACAATATTACTGGAGTGAACAAAGAAAAACGAGGAAAGAAATTTCAAAAAGTTTAAAAAGATTAAAAAAAAATGTAAATGTAATTAAATTGTCAATAATTATCAACGCCCGGGGAGAATGTGTTATTAAAGGATTCAAACATAGATTTTTCAAGGGGACGTTGATCAATCGGGAAAATAGAAAGGAGTGATTAGTTTAAAGTGGTATCAAATAAGCAATGACAAAAATTCAAAGGGAAATCAAAACAAAACAATGAAACTAAGAGTAGTTCGAAAACTTAAAAAAAGAATTCCTAATTAAATTTCCAATATGATCCTTCCACTTCATGACGTGTTTATTTATTGACTTAAACGAACGAATCTTTATTTGCCGTTGTCAGGTTTGGGATGAAAGTTACTGTTTAAGTATCAAGGTAGCAAACAACCGAGATCTCATAATAAGTATCTGTTGGATGTTGGTTAATAATACAGCATGACAACCCTTGTTGGGTTATTTGATGCTAACGTCAGCCTTTTTATCGCAAATATTTATATGATTTCTATTAACTAGAGATAATATGTAAACAATAATGGCCTATATGGTTTCAAGTACACTTATCTGATAATAATTTTTAAAAATGGTTTATTTTACTCTTCGATAGAACTCTAATAGGTACCGCCATTCCGAGTTAGGGTTAATCTGGGAGTAATGGCGTCGATGAGGTTATTTCCTATTCCTCACAACTTTAGAAGTAGAACCTTAGCATCAGGTGCAGTTTAGTGTTATACTCAGGATATCACTTAGTGTGTACGTTGAGAGCGATCTTACAGGGGATGTATTCTAGCGACTGGGCGAATATGGGATAGGTGATAGAAATGAAAAATATAAAACGTTATCTATTCATATAGCAAATTTATTACAACATATATAGGCACAGAGATGTATGTAGAATATGTACGTAGATGTATTCCACGAAAAAAAAAAAGATAAAGAAAAAAGGTTATTATTTACAGAGAAGTATTGTCTCATGACAATTTGCTTATGTTTCAAGGTGATCTTGTGATATTAACTGTAACATCCCCCCCAAAAAATTTAAATGAAAGTTAATTTTCTTTCAAGAGATCTATGCCAGGATTTTTATTACTTCCAGTAGAACGTTAAACAATCAAAATGGATATTAAAAAAGTAATTGTATTTAAAAATATGAACATGCGGAAGTTAAAAATACAAGTGCATATATTTATGCAATTTTATTTATGGTTATAAAGATTCAGTATTTCATAATATAATACAATATATAATGATAATACCCAGTGAAATTCTTTTGATTGCAAAATGATCCGAGAAAAATGATAAAATTCTGGTACCTTTTGTTGAGTAGAAAATTAAGTTTTGATACTTATCTGTGGACGACACATTATTTAATTAATCTCTCTATCTCGTTCTCTCTCTCTCTCTCTCTCTCTCTCTCTGTCTTTTCCTCGCCCCCTCTCTATCTATCTCACTCAACTCTTGATGTATCTACAGAATGTCTCAAAATAGATGCAACCCATTAATATAATAATGATTTATTACTGAGACAAGCGCAATGGCAGTTATTTGGAACACGTCAAGTAAAAAATGCACCCTATGACCTAGAGACATCAAATCATTATTTTTTAAAGTTGTTATTATAATATCAGTTTCCAGGACTTGCAATCTTTTTTAGTTTCCTTTCTCAGTAATAAATCATTATTATATTAATGGGTTGCATCTATTTTGAGACAGTTTTGAATGATTTTGTCTCCAAATAAGTAGTGACGCAAAATATTTTTCCTCTCTTGTCCAAGGGATTGTGATCAAGGATTGATAGTTGTTATAGTAAACTATTTTCGAATCTGAAACAAAACCCCCCCACAATATTATTATTAGTAGAGTTATTAGCAGTTGCATGGACTCCATGTATAAAGAGACTCTCTACACTTAAATCTTTTTACAAGTATGTATGTCCTGTGAAAATTGAGTTCTTACTCAATAGTAGTTATTTTCTAAGCATAAGGCTCGGGGAAAGTAGTGAGATCGAACTCATTAACCTATTAGCCTCTCTTATTCTATATTTGTTATTTTCTAAGCTTACAATAGTTTGGCACAAGGCCAAAAACGTGAAGCAACCACTGAGAATTAAACTTACGACCAATGATCTACTAGCCTCTCTTATTGTATAGTAGTCATTTACTCAGCTTAACTTAGTTTGTCACCCAGTGAGGATCGAACCCACTAACAATAATATGTTAACATTGCTTGTTAACTGCGACACAACGTGATGTGCGCAAGGGAAAATAATGATGTTGATCAGTTATGTCTGGCACTGTGTAATCTTTCTTAATTTATTGAAAATAATTACTAAAATAATTAAGCGATAAAGATAACCTGCAAAATAGAAGTATTCAAGTAGTTATATATATATATATATATATATATATATATATATATATATATATATATATATATATATATATATATAGTGTCACGTGGTCTGCCACTGAGAGGAGAGATGCTGTGTGACATACCGATCCTTAATTACCTAATTTTGTTAGACGTGTCTTTTATTTGTATTTAAAAAGAATTGTAATTGGACAATTTCCTTCGTGCGTATTTACGATATTTCGGGCGTGTACTCTTCGGCCTTCTTCAACTGGTGGCAGCTGGTCTCCAATGTCCATTAGAATTAAAATACGAATACAATTTTTTCTTGTTTGAAAATTGTTAAACAAAACGCAACTCACCCCTTGTGACAACGATGAGCGGACACAAGTTTCACAAATTTAAAAAAGAAAAAACATTCTCAAATGATGTCTTTATTCATCTGTTTGCTGATGAAATCAATATAATTTAGGTTCGTCATTCTCACGAAGACCATATGGTGATTATTTTTCAATTTTAAAGCGATGAAAAAATCAGATTTGAATTTTAATGGACATTGGACACCTGCTGTCTCTAGTTGAAAAAGAAATCGCCAACTTTTTGGATTTGTCAAAACTCAAATTGATGACCATTGCCGTTGGCTTAAGTGCTGGAAAGCAACATATTGATCTCTAGAGTGAACAGATATTATACTCTGATTTTAGATAGAGATGTTGACCCATACGAATACGATTCCGACGGAAATCGCTGGAACTATGCTGATAAATAGAATAAAAGAAAATTAACATCTCAGCGCCGGCATAGACAAAGCTGCTTCTATTCTGACTGATTAATCAATAGTGGTCTTGTGGTCTGATGGTCAGGTTGAGTTCACATTGCATTCAAAACATTTGGTTTCGCTGCTCTTGAAAGGACACATAGTGAGAGGAAGAAAGCAAAAGGGTCGGACAGGAAGTATAATGATAATAACATTTAGTCTGATTTATTATCGTTTGTGCCAAGATCAGGATATGGTCTAAAATTAATACAGTGAATAATCGATATACCACAGAAGAGTCGACATTAACATTCTAGCTTCACACACACACACACACACACACACACACACACACACACACACACACACACACACACACACACGCGCGCACGCGTGTGTGCGTGTAAGAAAAAAAGAATAGAATATGGAAAATCAGATTCACATATTTTGACATAGGAATAGCGTAATCAGAATCACTTTATGACGAAAGGGAGCAATCTGGTTGTACATATTGTCTTTCTTTTCTGTTGTCTTCCATACTGTCAGATTTGATTCCAAACCTTACTTATATATATATATATATATATATATATATATATATATATATATATATATATATATATATAGCCTTTTCTCTTTTAAAAATGTTTGATGTATGTCCTGTAAACCAGTTTTCTCACTATATTTTCATTATACAACGTGTGGAAGCACGTGCGATACCCTAGCCTCATCAGCCGCCAACCAGGGTGATAACACAGTTTCGGTAGCTCAAGGCTATATATATATGAGTATGTATTGGAATATAAATGTACATATATACGTATGTGTGTGGGCCTATGTGTTCGTGTGTGTGTGAATAAACAAATCATTCTAAAAACATTTTTTCATAAATCAGAAAAAGTGCTCCATACTGGCCATTTGAGCACAATAAAACTTAAAATAAATGAACGATTGCTCACCTCTTCATAACAGATTCATTACTTACTAGTTTTATGCATTTTTGCAAAAAATACAATAATCAGAATAGAAAGGATAAAGAAGGGCGAATAAGTACGCTATGTTCCTCGCACAAAAAATGACTGCATGGCGGCGAAACGGAAGTACGTGTGAAAAGGTGAGAGAAAAAAATTCCCACCCTCCACTATAACAAAGCATATCAGAAATTAGTTCCTTGATCATTGGTGAAATCTACGAACTGCACTAAATCGCAGCGCTGGAACACAAAAATGGCTGCATTAATGGAATTTTCTCTGATTCTATTTCCGCTAGGAGATAATCATTGCGTAATACCGAACGGGAAATACTGCGATAATAAATCTGTAAAAACAGATTTAAAGTAAGAAGAAGAAAAATCCTTCCGATATTACAAAATATAAAATCAAACAAGACGGTAACGAGGTCCTTAAATGTGAAGAGGTGAGTAGACTTTCATTTATATACAAAGGTCAGTTGAAAAGTTCATTGGATGACCAAGATACCCGCATGGAATGTGACTATCAGTGTCGCTATGCTTGAATCCCATTGGTCAAAACTCATCCACAGCAGAGTTGATGTCATTATATAATTTTTTTGACCATTAACTTTTCAGCCCACTTTCTAATATATATATTAACATTTTTCTACTATTTACGTTTCATGAATTTCGAACCCCCTCAACCAAAAATAGGAGGCAACACAAAGACAATTTTGATAGGGAAACGGTTTGATGGGGAGACGATTTGAACAATTGTTAGTCATTACCTTTTTTATTCATGAACTTTTACGCACTTGAACAGTCGAATCTTTAAAGGTGGCCATATTGATTTTTCATAAGACAAGACAAGCCACTATTCCTCAGCCGGAAAGTGGCATCAAAAAACATACATGGTAAATCAATTAGGGTTAGGGTTAGGGTTAATAAATCAAACTTATATCTAAAAATACTTTGATTTTGGGATTCCATCATAGTTAAGTAGAGAAAATCAATATGGCCATCTTTTAAGATTTGACTTATTCTATTTTTTGAGGATAAAAAGTAGACAATGAGAGAAACCTATTTGGATTAGAATTTAAGGACTTAGTTTCTATTTATGAATTTACCAACCGCATGGGTAAGATGTGACAAAAGGTCAATTTTTAAGTGGTGTTCAGAGGGTCTGAATTCAAAGTTTTCCTTCTCCTAGACTGGTTGCTATACCAAGGATAAAGATTCAAGTTTACTATTATCCCTAGCTGGAAGGATTCATACCATTCCCAATGGCATTAGCACTATATGAAATGCAAAGTCTTGCCCAGGATTTGAACTTGATTTGCGATAACCATTACACTACGAATGCCTTCAACTATATTTTGAACATTATCGTAGTTATTTTTTCGGGCTACTTTAATAGCACCATATATTTTTCCTAACCTATTTATTATGACTTCGAGGATTCCATATTAAGTAATTCTTCATTACATTTCTTATAGTAATGCAGGATTCTTGGCAGTAATCATCTCATCTCATCTCCAAGCAAGTTTTTGTTCTGTGCAAAGTTAATATCAATAGCTGGATGAAAACGTTTTGCACAATTTCTCGAAGTGTAAAAACACCATCTTTGTCAGTGTGTGTGTGGCCTCCTAACGGAACTATTTTGAGATAAAGTTAATTTGTAATTTAATTGATAATAGTTATTTTAGCACAATCAGTGTCAGACCGACCTTGTACAATGCTTAAAACACACATAGTCTCACAGAATTAAAGACAATGAGCATTAATTATTATTCAAAACAAAACAACAGCTGAAAAGTTAACTGGTGTCGCTTATGAAGCTTTATTTCAGCCAAGCTTAAAGCTGAGTTCACATCATATGAAAAGAAGAGCTCAAATAAGAACGCGATCTCTGATTTTACGATCTTGTAATCAATTGGTGCCAGACAGTGACGGTGGACTCTTATGAAACAGGGTAACCAAAAGTTTCTCATCAACCATAAAGCTGCCAAATGGTTGTGTGGAAATAACCCCAGACTCTTCAATCAGTGCGCGTGATCGGAACTAAGTTTAATGAAACACGGTTTTTGGACTTCGGAATAAAGATAGCCAGAATATTTTTGTAAAAGTGTTATTGAATGAAATAGCAGACTAGTGTCCCAATTCCACCTGTTGATATATAATACTGTTAAGAGGGATGTTTATATTTTAGAAATTCAGAATCTGAAGTTTTAGATATAGTTATCTTTAAGCTTATGTCGCCTGTTAGATTATAGCACATATATTCCGTTTTGTGTGCATTGACATGGAGGCCAATGCCTGTGGCGGCTCGTTCCAAACTATGCAGTAGTGTTTCGGCTTGGTTGGGCGTATTTGCCAGTATAGCTATATCATCGGCGTAGTCGGCGTCGGTAATTGTTTTTGCGGGGTACCTTCTGCTTCTTTTCTTTGTCAGCTCGAAGCCGTTTTCTTTGATTTTATCAGTAGATGTTCTAGACAGATGATAAAGAGGTATGGGGCTAGCGTGTCTCCTTGTAGTACACCTGCTACAATGTCGAAGTATTCAGTGTCTCCATCTGGTGAACGTATTTTCACTTTGGTGTTTCTATAGATAATCGTTATTGCTGCTACGGTTTCTTTAGGTAGGCCGTATGTTAGTAGGATTTGTTCCATCTTTCCTCTGTGAATGGAATCGAAGGCCTTGGTAAAGTCGACAAATAGTAATGTCGCTTGTAGGTTTTTTGCCCGTACGTCCTCAAGGATTCTACGGATGGTCAATATTTGTGAGGTCGTGGATCAATTTCTTCGGAAGCCATTTTGGTTTTTCCTAAGGATGTTGTCGATACGGAATCCCTCTGAAACTAGTAGACAAATTCACCTACCGAGGAAGCAGCGTCTCATCAACCGAAAAGGACATCGAAACGCGCCTAACGAAGGCATGGACAGCTATCGATTAGCTCTCGATTATATGGAAATCAGACCTGACCGATAAAACGAAACGCAGTTTCTTCCAGGCAGCTATCGTGTCGATACTGCTGTATGGATGCACTACATGGACGCTAACAAAACGGCTGGAGAGGAAGCTAGACGGCAATTACACAAGAATGCTGCGAGCAATATTAAATAAGTCCTGGCGGTAACACCCAACAAGGCACCAACTATACGGACACCTGCCTCCCATCACGAAAACTATCCAAGTTAGACGAACCAGAAATGCAGGACACTGCTGGAGAAGCAGGGACGAGCTCATAAGTGATGTACTCCTATGGACCCCCACATATGACGGGCAAAAGCCGGACGACCAGCTCGAACATACATTCAGCAGCTATGTGAGGATACGAGATGTAGCCCTGAAGACCTGCCAGAGGCGATGAACGATAGGGAGAAGTGGCAAGAGAGGATCAGGGATATCCGTGCTAGCGGCACGACATGATGATGATGATCATCATCATTAAGCTGCGTAAATCGCCACGTTAAACCACCTGTGTTGCCGAGTGGCGTGTCATTCGTGCGGTATGTATATATGTGGACGAGTAGATTTAGTAGATCGGAGGAAGAAGTTGCAGAGCCGGGGACTGAGTTAGACCACCGAGAATCCCAATTGATGAAGGCGGGGGTTCCTGCTCAAAAGAGACAGTATAGGCGAAGGGTAATGATGAAGTTTCGAAATCGGAACATAGTTTCATATTACAAGTCATTATTGACTGTATAAATTCGAGCCCGGCTGGGGTCACTGCCACTATAAAACAACTCTCTCACTCCAAACACATTGTCTTGGCCCCTTGGTCCCGTCATATTTCTCGTTGACGCACAGCTCAGTTCAGACTCAGTTCGGAAATCTCAATCTCTATACATCAGTCGGAATGTTTATAATTCGAAACTGTCTTGGCTGGTACAGCTTCAGTTGTGGATCGTCTAGCCAAGTTCTTCAAAAGTGATTCTTATAGATTAAAGAAACGGTTGTTTCCTAAACCAATAAGCCGTGGTAGTCTTCTTTGGTGAAGAATGATCAGAAAAGGATAAGTCAGATACTTTTCCCTATAGAACAATAATGCCAGTTGATTTGATATAAACAGTCTGAGAGCAGTATATTTAGTGAAATATAATAAACTATCATATGCCATTTACAGATGTACAAAACTGAATACAGCATCTGGACTGCTTATATGTGCGTCGGTCTTAAGTAATCATTTGCAACGTTGTGAAATGCTTGAGTCATTTACTTATTCGTGCCTAAGTATGTGAGTTGGTTGGCTTATACAGAATTATATCTCAGTCAAAAGCTATCAAAATTGCGTGTGTGCACTGTGTCTCTGTATATAAATCACTCAGTTCATATCGCAGCCAAAACATCCACTAACTTGTGACATCAAAAATCAGCCACTATATGCACTTCTCATCATAATTCAAATTTTTACCCCCGCTGAAAGTACATCTTAAATCATTTTTTCAAAGGGTCAGTTTCTTTGTCAACAAGGATTCCATTTCATCCCTGAATCATACTCACTAACTCCGCCAAATATTTCCAATATTATCAACCAGGCTGTCACCTGTAACCAGCATCAAAATCTACAACACAGGCTGCTCTCTACCCAGAATCACAATTGTGTTTTCTCAACAAGCAACTTATTTTTTGGAAAAATTATTAAAATGATAAAAATCTAACTTTTTTCTTACATTAACCCAATTACCACTGGCAACTCTAGGATTCCAAAAAAGAGAGAAAAGACTACAAGGGTTCTTTGTTTAAAAATGTTATTGCTGTTTATTTTATTTTCTCGCTATAATTAACCCTATAATCTTATCTATAATTAGTCCTATAATCTTATGTAGGCTATGTAACAGAAACAACATGGTTGTACATTAATGATTTGAGTTTAACGATCTTATTAACCGTTAACTTATTAAAAAATATTTGCTTTTAATTATTCTCATAAGTATATCCATTCGAAAGCTTCTAAGGAGCATTCTTGGCAGGGCTTAAGAAAAGCGTTTTGGTATATCAGGTTTTATTAGTAATTAAAAATCTCATCGTACAGTCGCCGGTGAAAGATTGGTTTCGGTTTGGTTTCTTTGTTTAATGGCATATCAACATTCATGGGTTATTTAATGCCAAAGCCATCCTTTGTAGAAAGACAGTTGTGGTACTATTTAATCCATAGCTGGGGAATAAGGTGATTCATAGCTTTCCTAAGGGTATTACGAGATCATTAAATAAGTTTCCAGACGTTTTTCGTATGGGCACTTTTATTGATAGTACACACATGAAACTTTAGTCCCCTTCGAAGTAATCTCCTCCGGCTGCAATGCACTTGTTGTACCTTTCCAACAATTTCTGCAAGGCCCCATGGAAGTCCTCTTGTGTGAGCGTGTCAATGACCTTCGTCACAGCCTCTTTCATCTCCTCAATTGTCTCATAACCACAGCTTCTGAGCTTAGGGAATAACCAAAAGTCCCAAGGCAAGGTCTGGACTATAGGAAGGTAGAGGAACTGTCTTGATGCCCATCTTGGTCAAATAGTCTGTGACAAGGATGGAGTTGTGGACTGGTGCATTGCCCAGGTGGAAATGCCACAGACCCGATTTGAAGACTGCTGACCTCTTCCGACGGAATCTCTTCCTGGACTCCCTTAAAACCTCAACATAGTAACCCTAACCCTAAAACTTTAACCAATCAACTCTGGTCTATTAACTTCCTTGCTCCTCCCACGCCTCTCATCATCCCTCACAGAGTCCCTGCCTTCCTTGAATCTCTTATGCCACTCAAAAACTGATGCTCGATTCATGCAAGATGCTCCAAAAGCAGTCTGAAGTATTCCATACGTTTCTGTGGCATTTTTTCCAAGTTTAGAACAGAATTTTATTGCATATCGTTCTTCTAAAGTGTCCTCACGTTCAGATTGCATTTTTGAAATTCACCAGCTGTGACAATCAGGCTTTAGTAGGGCGTATTCTAATTCCTGCTGTAGCTTTTCATTTGAATCTGAAATCATAAAAAATGGTCAGTCATCTCATAAAATGTATAGCAATAAGATACTGAATTTTCAAGAGTCTACGACAATTTTAAATGCCAGTACAAAAAAAAGTCTGGAAACTTATTGAATTTATCACGTAGTTCGAAAGTGAACGTGATAGCGCGACCGGAGATCGAACTCACAACGATGTCACAGTTTAACACATTTGCTACTGCGCCACAGGATCTCCTCTCACTGGCGAAAGAGTATCTGCGAGACGTCTGATATTCTTGAAATGAATTTTCTACCTACCCCAAGATTAATGTTGTTAAGACTAAAAGTCGTCGTTAAAAATAGAAGTGGTCACGCCATATATTGATTTATGATAATTATTTCCGCACGGGTGTACTTAATTATGGTCTGCTGCATATTCATATTTTTGGCTACCAAGTTTCGATTCTGTGGAATCTGGTAATAAGCAAAACCTTACTTAACTATTCAACAAGAAATTATAAAATTCTGGTATGTTTGGTTTAGAAGATTCTCTAGAAATTGTTAGGAGTGAACTTATTGGTAAATGGTCATCATCATCATGGCGGATTTCCCTGACTCTCTGTCTCCACTCGTCTATCTCTTCCGGTAGGTCTTCCATGTACATCCTGTGTCAGTTGGTCGTCCAACCCTTGCTTGTCCGTGTGAAAGGGTCCACAGGAGTACATCGCTAATGGGTTCGTCCTTACTTCTCTAGCAGTGTCCCGCATGTCTTGTTCGTCTAATTTGGATGGTTTTCGAGATGGGTTGTCGGTGACCGTACAGCTGCTGTTCTGTGGGATGTTGCACCCAGGATCTGTTTAATGCAGCTCGTAGCATTCTTGTGCAATTGCCGTCAAGCTTTTTCTCCATACGTTTTGTTAGCGTCTATGTGGTATGCATATAGTAGTATTGATACGACAGCTGTTTGGAAAAAAAAACTGCGTTTAATTTTATCGGATTGGTCTGACTTCTATATGACTGATACCCAATCGATAGCTGTCCATGCCTTTGCTAGTCTCCTGTTGATGTCATTTTCGGTAGATAAGATGCCGGCTCCAAGTTAGGTGAACTTGTCCACTAGTTTTAGAGACCAAGCATTTAGTGCGGAGATATTGCCTCTTTGATTAAAGCACATGAGCCTTGTTTTGTTTGCGTTCATATGGAGACTTATGCCACTTGCAGCCCGGTCCAGACTATACAGTAGGGATTCGGCTTGGGCGGGTGTATTTGCGAGACGCGCTATGTCATCAGCGTAGACTGCGCCCGTAATAGTTTGGGTGGAGTATTTTCAGCTTCTTGCTTTTGTCAAAGTAAAGCCATTTTCTTTCATTAAATCAATCGACGTTCGAAGCACGCAGTCTAGGTAGAAAATAAACATGTATGGGGCTAATGTATCCCCTTTCAGCACACTTTTGACAATGTCAAAGAAGTCTGTGCCTCCATCCGGTGAGCGAACTTTTTCTTTTGTGGTTTTATATTGCATCATTATAGTTGCGACGGTTTCTTTGGGGTGACCGTAGGCGAGAAGTATTCGCTTAATCTTCCCTGTGTATGGAGTCAAGTGTCTTGGAGAAGTATACAAATAATAGTGTCGCCTCGATTTTTTTTTCACAAATTCCTAAAATTTAACGGATAATTGGATATTAATAATATTAGAAATACTTGTCATCATATTCATCAATCATCATCATCATATCGCACTGCTTGTATGGATTTCTCTAAATCTCTCGCCATTCGTCCCTATCATCCATCGCTTCTGGCAGGTCTTCTAAACTACATCTTTAATCCGTACAGAACCCCTGTTGCATAGTCTGGAGCAGGCAGCCGGAGTCATTGGTCTCCATGTGAATGCAGACAAAAAGGAGTTTGCATGTTTTAATTAAAAAGGAGACATTTCCACTTTAAATGGTGGTTCTCTGAAATTAGTGGACAAGTTCACGTACCACGGTAGCAGAGTCTCATCTACTGAAAATGACATCAATATGCGACTTGCGAAGGCGTAGACTGCTATCGATTGGTTATCGATCATATGGAAGTCTGACCTATCCGATAAAATAAAACGCAATTTCTTCCCAGCAGCAGTCGTGTGAATTCTACTATATGGAGGCACCACATGGACGCTGACAAAGCATATAGAGAAAAATCTAGACGAGATGTTGGCAAGAATGCTACAAGTTATATTGTCATAATATTACACGGTGAAAATTATTTGTGTTATGAATAGTTGAAGTTATAATTATTTACCAATTACTACAATTAATTATGACTTTAAGCCACGTAACTGCAGGCATGATAAAAAGCTGTAATTCGATAAGGGGCTAAATGCCGTAAAAAACAACCAACCAACCAACCAACCAACCTTATTACTTGTTTATCTTTTCCCCACCTCTCTCTCGCTTTCTCTCTCTCTCCCTCCCTCTCCTTCTCTCTCTCTCTCTCTCTCTCTCTCTCTCTCTCTCTTGTTCTGACAACATTCTATATAGACCAGGTTTTCGTCTAATAGGATAAATACCATCAGCTTGTGTAGCGTAAGTGTTGGAAACAAGTGATCATTTAAGCGAGAGCTAAACCATTTCAATTAAAATTCACCATTTTCAATACTCAGCGATTTATTTCAATATTTTATCGAATAGGACAAAAGAAATACTGCAAATAATTGCAACTTTTCAGTGTTAGAGAGCAATCAATACAAACTGTTGTAACCCAGAGTTCTGGGTGTCATTGACAATTCTGCCCTATTTACAGTATACACTCATAAATATAATTGCATCAGTATCGTCCATAACGAATTCTGCCCCATTTACAGTATACACTCATAAATATATTGCGCTTGTAGATACCATATCGTCCATAACTAAACACACCTCAAACAATTTAAAAAAATAAAATGCTAATTTTCTCCTATGCGGGAGATGCCAAGATTTTATCCTTTTTAATCGAATTTTATACAATCAAAACAGTTATTCTTTGGTATTATTCATTACCAAACCCAACAGTATTTGATACTTTATTTGTAATAAAGAATATATTTGACAATCAAAAAGTAAGTACACCCCGGTAAAAAAATATCTTCCACTTCGAGGTTGTATAATCTTTCAATTCTATATCGATGGATTGACGTCTTTTTACATGATTAAAACATTACACTATCATTCATAAATATGTTTAACCTCTACAATTAGAAAAGAGTAGAAAGCTAATTTTCCCTTAAACCAAAGATACCAGATGATGGCTAGAGTGTTCGCCAATGGCCTGGGAGACCTGGGTTCAATCTCCAGGTCGAGTCAAACCAAAGACTCAAAAAATGGTACTTGATGCCTTCTTGCTTAACACTCAGCTTTATACGGTACGGATCAAGGGTAAAGTGGAGCAATCAAGGGAAAGGAGTAGCGCCCTCCCCTACACCTTGGTGTAGTAGCTATCCAAAAGGGAGCCTTCGGGTCACTTTCGACTTAGGTCGCCAACTTTACTTATACAACCAAAATGGATATTATTATTCTGTATCATTTATTAGCAAAATATGTCGCATTAAAACTAACGAAAAAGTAGAATTGCCACTCCTTTGCAACAAAACATAAAGACACAACAACAATTTAACGAAAAATTAAATTGCAATGCTTCTGTAATGACTTGGTTTAGTCGTCTAGACAGCAGTCTAAGCATTTAAATAGTATTCAAGCCATTATCATTTTATTATATAAATTGTTAAGCCGTGCAAATATCTTCATTTGAATTTTAAATAAAAAATAATTAAAGATTCAATCTTGATACTTTTTGATCACACCTTGTAATTTCTACACTTAACACCCAAGGACGCAGTATTTTCACAAATCAATATCAAATTAGGCACTAAGAGCTGTCAGCTGATCAGAAAGCCCCATTCAAAGATATCAATCGACAGTTTAAGAAAGTGTTAATCTTGGGATTTGATATTTTTTGTAACATTTTCTACTCGCCTGTATGATTTTTCATCAGCGACCCCAGCCAACATGTTACAAGGTTTCAAAACGACTTAAAAAAAAAAAATCAAATTCATTTGCCTAATCTAATAAAAGCTAAATACGCAAACCGGGTTCGTTTTAATTTACAATTTATTTTTTTTTAGCTCTTTCCCTGAACTTGGGTATAATTAGATTTATTCATTTTTATTTTTTGCTATTTCTTGCTTATTTTAAACATTAATCAATGCTTAGAAGTTATTTTTTCGTGCTGTAACACTAAAATCCTTGTCATTTTTGAAGGATTTAAAACCTTTTCATATTTAATACAAACATTTTTTCATCTTTATTTTTTTTTTATAGATTTGGCGTAATTTTAAAGCTCAAAAAGAAAAAAAGGAAAGCATATTTCGTAAAAAAATGTTTTTTAACATCTTCCCATCCCCAGAAAATTTTTTTCTCGTCAGAGTGCCATGTCGAGTAATTCCCCTTAATGACATACCTCTGTGCAATGGGAAGATTACTGAGCAGATCACATCTCCTCTCCGAGTAACATGCGGCAGGTTGCATTGGGTTATATGGTAGCAATTTCGAAAATACAGAAATAAGAAATAATGTAATTTAAAAAAAAATGAAAAAGAATTTTAAAAATTATTGATTGTTTAAAATTATTGATAGTTTAGAATTATTGGTAGTTTTCAAAAAATAAAAATTCAAAAAGATTCACCTAATTCCCTATCAGTTTTCATTGTTTTGTGTTTATTGTTACTTTACAAAGGAAATAGAATATAATTTATGAGAAATGGGAATATCAATACTCATTTTTTACATAGAAAATAAAATATAAAACTTGAAAAATTGGAATATCAATATTAATCTTTTTACGTCGACTATAAAATATGAAATATGAGAATAAGGAATGTCAATATTCATTTTTACTAAGAAAATAAAATATAAAGTACGAAAAATGGGACTATTATAAATTTTTTTAGCTATTTTTTTTTCGCGAATAATATTTGTTTATATATAAAAAATAAGTTCATTTAATTGCTTCTGTTTTCTTTTTCCTGATTTGTCATGAAGCATCAATGCATTACTTACCAGTTTTGGTGTGATTTGATTTGGAAATCATGAAAGATAAGGGATTGTAGAGATGTCTGTAAGATCTGAAAATACGTTAAAATACCCACATCTCTGCCCCCGTAGTAGAGTCGATTCGAGACCAATTTCACTTTCATTACCGAGCAAATCTAGAGGTATTTTATCATAGAAAAGTTTATGCTTAAATGCCCCATTTTACAATAATTAGGTTATAAAAAATAGAGAGAGAGACATTCTGTATTGTAATTGACGAACTGGGAATGATGTGGTAGAAACAAGTCTTCCTAATTATCAATATAAATGTGTTGAAAAAGATTTTATTATAAAATCCATTGAGAATGATTTGCGTAAAAAAATTGCACTGGAAAATGATTACATTAAACAAAATCAAAATGATTTTTATTTGAAAATGTCCTGGACACTCTAATGCGTCAGAAAAGATTTTACTTAAAAAATGCATTGGAAAAAACTTTGGTCTGATTTTGTAGTTGATTTTATGGCATGTCAACCTTTATCAGGTTGTTTGATGCCAAATTATGGTCTACTATACGATAAAAATATATCTTCACAATCTTTTTAAATAGGTAAACACTTAGTTGCAATATGAATATTTTAAGAGCCAATGTATTAAAGTTCACTTTTGTTTTAAACATTATTTCAAATAGATTTATTTGACCAATAGATGGGACACTGACAGGCACGACAACTTCAGATCAGAGTGGACTTGGGAGTAATAGTAACAAAGGGTGATTTCACATTCCATAAAAGCTTCAGAAATTGTGCATTGGAATTTTTTATGATAAAAACGCATGAGAAACTGTTTTGCTATAAAAATCCATTAGAAATCATTTTTTTTTATAAAAATGCATTGGAAATGATTTCAATATTAAAATGCATTGGAAATGATTTCAGTATTAAAATGCATTGGAAATGATTTTACTATAAAATGCAACACTGTGTATCAACAAAACACAAAAGAGAAAAGGACGAAAAGATGCAATTCCACCTTCTCGAAGAAAGGTGACCACTGAATCACTAAGAACCACTTCGACATAATCCTTACTGCAAGAGCTGCTAGGTTTATAATGTCCTGCTTCTCAATCGGGTCCGAACTGAAGTTGAAAAAATTCTTAGTCAAATCGGTTTTCGAAGAGAACGATTTTAAACTTCTCAGATCGAATCATTGAAGCGAAAAATCTCGAGGCAACATCTTTGTTTGTAGATTTCTCCAAGTCATTTGATTCTAGACACAGAGGAAAGATGGAGTAGACAATTTTAGCATGTAGCATTTTCATCGGTTACTGCTTTAATAATGCTTTACAAATATACAAAAGTCATACTCATTCGATGGTGGCACATTGACATTGCTGTTGGAGTCTTGCAAGAAGATACATTAGTACCATATCTATTTATAATTTGCCTAGGAACGTCAATTGATCTAATAAAAGAAAATGGTCTCACACTAAAGACAATTCATGTAGCAGATAATATCCCGCAGAAACCATTATGAATGCTGACTTCACAAAAGGAGACATTTCCACATAAAATCAGTAGAACAGTTCAAATACCTCGGCAGTAAGATCTCATCTACTGAAAGTGATGTCAGCATACGCCTAGCGAAGGCATAGACTGCTATTGGCTGGTTATCGATCATATTAATATCTGATCTCTTTGATAAAATAAAACGGGATTTCTTTCTTTGGGTGTGTCAATAATACTACATGGATGCACCACATCAACCCTATCAAAATGAATGAAGAAAACGCTAGATGAGAATAGATAATAATGTTACTTGCTGTTTTGAACAAATCCTGGAAGCAGCACCCTACTTAACATCATCTACACGGCCACTTACCTCCCATCTCACAAACCATTCGAGTAAGACACACGAGATATACAGGACACGGTTGGAGAAGCAGGGAGGAACTCATAATCGACGTTTTCCTTTAGACTTCTATACATGGATGCACCAGTGTTTTATCAACCAGCAAAGACTTCGTTCAACTCATTGCGGACATAGGATGCAGTCTAGAAGACCTACCAAGAACAGAGAGAGAGAGAGAGAGAGAGAGAGAGAGAGAGAGAGAGAGAATCCATGTTATCAGCACGACTTAATGATTAAAATGCTTTGGAAATGATTTTACTCTAGAATGTATTGGGAAGGATTTTTAATATAAAAAAAGCATTTGGGAGGTGCCCGTGGTGTAATCGTTATCGCCGTAGGAAATGAACACGGCGACACGAGTTCAAATCCTGGACGAGACTGATTGCATTTCACATAGCACTAATACCATTGGGAAAGGTATGAATCCAATTATTCTCCCTCCAGCTATGGGTAAATAGTAGGGCAGACTAGGTTCTTCAGCCTTGGTGAGGCAACTAGTCTAGGAGAAGGGAAACTCTGAATTCAAACCTGTTAAATTCCGCTTAAAAATTGACCTTGTGTCATATCCTGCCCGAGCAGAGGGGTTGGGTAAATAGGGTAAATAGGATAAAAAACAGCATCGGGATATTAGAAAGCCTACATTAAACTCTTTATCTGTTTATAGGCGATTGATGAACAAATTCATAAAAAATACCAATAATGATATTAGTGAAACCTTCCTGATGAGAGCCAATTTTCTTCAATGTTTTTTCTTTGTTTTAGCATTCATTATAAAGCACTCTATAAAAATAAAAGTGTAACAAATACTATTTTTAAATCGAGCAAATCTGTTATTTTGCCACATAAAGTTTTCGTTTTCAGTTGTGACTAATTTATACTTGTCTCAGTATCTAATAAATACCATTAATATATTGCATATTGAAATCTAAAGATTCGATAGCTCCACAAGTGAACATGAATGTGTTATTTTTTTACACGTTGGCCCCGCAGGAGTAAAATTAGCATAAATCAGTCGATGAAATCTAATGGCTGTGAAAGCACCTTTTTTTTTTATCGGAACACTGACAGAATATAAACTGTCCACTCGATCTGAATAATTTCTTCATTGATTTCTATCGTGTTTCTATCGATTTTATGTTCAGATTGAAAGTGTATGATGTCCCTCACTGGCTAGTCGATTGGATTTGCAATTGTTTGCATACATTCACCCAGGCTTCAATTGTCTGTCAGTGAGAGTTCATAGGGGTCCATTGCCTTCGAAGGGGTTAAATTATGTCAAGCCTTTATTAAAATTAAGAAAAACATAAAGACACTTTTCCAAACCGACCGACCGACCCACAACTTTCCTCGTCATACACACAAGAACGCTTCGCCTGGTGTAATGGTAGTGAAATTTTGCTCGCAGACCGTGGCTAGTCAGTTCGATGGTCGCTAGGTCCGATATCTTGCAGGGCATAAAGTTGCTTGAACATCAATAGGTCATTATAATCAGATACAAACGTACGAATGCAAACATTAAAAATATTCCCGAAAATGACTGGGAATTAATCCTTTGTATAATATTACAGAAAATTTGAACTTGCTCAGTATTTCCTTCTTTCTTGTTCTTCAAAATCCACCAATGAAAGGCCAACAAAGCCGAGTTTACAGGTGATAGTAAAACGGGTAGGGAATTTTAGATTGGCATGGTAATTAGCATTCTAAAATATTCTATTCACCCCCCACACTGTTACGGTTATTGTCGTAGAATTCAGTTAACCGAGTTCGACTCCTAGACGAGGCAGTTTGTTTCCCATCACGCAAATGCAATTGAGAAAGGCATGAAAATATTTCCCCTGTCTCACCTAGCTATTAGTGGAAAGTAAACAGATTAAAACCAGCTGAAATTCAAACCGTACTTTTCTTATGAATTGACTTTGTATCGCATATTGCCTGAGGTGGAGGGGTTGGGTTAACACTCACACACACATATATATATAGTCATTCACAGACAGATCGGTTTCGTTCTATCAGAACTCATCAGTGTGGCTAGACAGTAGCTTACCCTAGCTGGGATCGAAACCCGGTTGACTCAAACGTCAACACAAGCTTCTAACCATTCAGCTACGAGGAGATATTAGCTGCGAAGTAAATTTCAAACGGTTATGAATCACAATTAATATTGTTTACATACATCCGTGCAACGGTAGCCAGAGACCTCAATTCAAACGAAGAGGCATGCAATAATCGCTAATGGCAACACGATTACTTCTTCGCCAGAGAACTCAACCCCACGGGGGTAGGGGAGTACAGGAATCGCGACAGGATGAAAAAAAATTTAAAAACAAAGTAATCCAAAGAGATGAATTTATTGTGAAAGAAAGTCGACGCTTTAACGTTTCGGTTTGAATAAACCATCATCAGGACTTTAGAAAAGATGATACTGAGTGTAGTTAAATCTTCATATCATCTTTTCTAAATTCCTGGTGATGGTTTAATAAAACGGAAACGTTATAGACTCGACTTTCTTTCACAATAAATTTATCATTTTAGATTATTTTGTTTTTCTATTTCTCTCTCTCCCATCTCTCTCTCTCTCTCTCTCTATATATATATATATATATATATATATTGGATCTGACGAAGTCCTGTTAAAAATTATTTTGGAGTCTCTGATTCATATCAATATTCATAACAGGATGGAAAAAAATTTATTATCCTAATGTGACCGAATATTGTCTTTTCTTGAAATAATATCTATCTATCTATCTATCTATCTTACCAAGAGATAAATAAATATGCTTATACTTCTAGAAGAACGTATTCATGTGTAAGAGTGTTAGCACAAATACTCATCATGTGCTGTAATGTAATGGTTATCATCATAGGGAATATTCGTTGGTTGGTTGTTTGGGTTTATGGTATATCAACCTCTGTAGGTTATTTAAAGCCAAATCCATTTTTATGCAAATAGTTCTATTTCAAACAATTCAGTTTAGCATGAGTATACAGTTTAATTGTCAAAAACATTTCCATTTCAAGCTATTCAGTTTAGTCAAAAAGTTCTAATTCAAACAATTCAGTTTAGCATAAGTATGAAGTTAGTTCTATTTAACCCATAGATGGGGCCCTATCAAGTGCTACCATTGCGGTCAGAGTGAACCTAAGAGCAATGGCAATGAAAGGATGCTCCGTATTCCCCAAAGCTCCAGCATCACTGGAACCTTACCATCAGATTGTTTAGTGTCATATCCATGACTCTCATTGGTAGGTGTCTAACCCTTTGCAGAGGCGCTGTCAGTGTATTCTACAGCCCCAGCCGACTGGGCGATCATAGGAAATGGCCATGCCGACAAGAGTTCAAATCTTGTACGAGATTGTTTGCATTTCACATAGCGCTAATATCTTTGGGAAAGGCATGAATCTAACTATTCACTCTCTAGCTAGGCGTAGATAGTAGAGCAAACTGGGTTCTTTAATCTTGGTTAGGCAACCACTGTAGGAGAAGGAAAACTCAGAATTCAAACCTGTTAAACTCTGCTTAAAAATTGACCTTATATTACATCCTGCCCGTGTAATGGAATTGATAAATACATAAACTTTCAAAAACTTTTCAGTCTTGTGATAGCTATCTCTATTTAAGCATTTATACCGACACATACGTTCATACTAATATACACGTTGGCAGTTCATATAGCAATAGTCCAATAACTATATACTGGACGATTCTTGAAACCGATAGAACAGTGTCCATAGGGATATTAAGGCTTTTATTTAGGAAGAAGTTAAGGATTCGTCTAAGTATTCCATAGTTACCCCCGTTATATCGAGAATTTAGTTAATTTCAGAATGATGTTGATGATTTCAGTGACACACTATAACTTTTTAAGCGCTTTCTTGTGCCTTTCAACTGTTAACCGTTAACGAATATGTAATCGACGTGATATTTCTACTTCTACTGTCATAGTACCAACATTCCCCTCCAACGTTGAGTGATAACATAATAAGATAGGAAGCATTATTTCTAGAGAGATCAACTTACAATGGCGGCATGCAAGCTGTTGTTCTTTGAGGGTGAATATGCATAAGCAGTTGGAGTGAATTTGTCCCCCCCCACTCAAAAAGGATTTTGTTGCTGAAAACTTGCTCTATCCAATATTACTATTGTGCTTCCGGTACTTGATTTCCATGGAAAAAATAGCAAGCATTACTTTCGGAGCGATTGTCTCATGAATTGTCCACGCAAATAGTTTTTCTTCGCTGGAGAAAACGCGTTGCAAATATTTTTGAAACACTAGGGAAAAATCGTGTTTTGTAGCCTAAAACTTGCTCTATTCAATAATATTATTAGGTTTCTTGTATCTGTTGTCGTTTCTATAGAAATAACTAGATGGTGTCTCTTTCTGAGCCCTCTCTGTCTGCAAGACTAGAATACACCGATTGTATCTCCTGTAGAAGAGTGAGCCCCCCCCGGAAAAAGGGTGTTCTTTTTATGACTTTAAACTTAGTGATAAGGTTCCAGTTCTGACTTAGAGGGGCCATATTTGTTAGGGTTCCATCTATGGGTCAAATTAATCAGTTTGAAAATTTTTGTATCAAATAGAAAGACTTGAAATTGTGTGCAATCAAATGATTATTATCATCAAATAGAAATACTTGAAATCCATAAGCATACATGAAACAACATTACTGTGAGAAAACAATTTCTATTAAGAATAGAATGAAGATATGATAATTGAAGATATGATAATTTTTTTTTCATTAATGATTATTATTAGTTACTTGAAGCAGTACAATCATTTACAAAAAAAACTGATTTCAGCATTAAACAATCCATCATATCGGAAAAGAAACTAATCAACCTACGATATTTCAACAGATACTAAAGGAGACATAGATATGCAAAATCTACAAGATGACTGCACAGAGACTAATGTTCGGCATCCAACACAAATAGAAAACATTAAGTCTGTAAATAAATCAAACTGACTATTATCTGATTACTGGGGTTGAGTAGCAATCAAATAACGGAATAAATGTATATCCAGTTCATTGATTAAGTCTTGAAGATCAGATCTTGAATAGATTGGTTGGTTGTTTGGTTTCATGGCATGTGAATATCTTTAGATTATTCAATGCCGAAGTCATATTAACAAATATGGTTTCCAATTATATCCAGTACAAAAATGTGTCTTCGTAACTTTATTTCAAACAGATGTGTACGATACATAGAAAGTACTCACAGTTTGAGTCAGTAGGTCCAGGAGAAATGGCAAGGAAGAGCTAACTCCACACTCTACAAATCTATAGAAGTGGAACCTCACAACCACATAGACTGCAGCCTGGGGATGAAGTCAGCGTATTCTAAGTCACGGTGACAGGGTGAATAAAATTGTTCGATATACGTATATATGTGTGTGTGTGTGTGTTGGCAGAATTTTCATGTTCAAATTATGATGATATCTGTTAAAGAATACACAAAAATATAGAGTGTACAAATTATTGTACAGAGATCGAACACACAAGCAACCTAACATGAAAATGAATCGAGTAGACTGACTGTCCTATTACTGGGTGACTTATCAACAGAATAAGGGCATTTCTTTGCAGACGAGTGAGTGGCCAAGGGGTGAGTTCAACCCTCAAAAGTTTGATTGTTTCGATTACGGCTAATGAACACATAATTTAATTCCAAAAACAATTTTTTTTTCCCGCAATAATATGATTTCAAATAATCAATAATAGCCATTCAAAAATAATTATTGCTTTAAGTAACTATTCTTAGGGAAAATAATTTTCACAAATATATTTTTTCAAGTATTCCTCTCTAATACTAATAATCTATTCACAATTACTATAACTGTAGCTCAGTCAGCTGGGGCTGTAGAATATACCAACTGCGTCTCTGCAGGGAGATGGGGTAAGACCCCTCCCCCAACGAGTGTCCTAGATATGACACTAAACAATCTGATGGTGCGGCTCCAGAAATGCAGGAGCTTTGGGGAATGCAGAATACCCTTCATTACTTTTTCTCCCAGGTCCACTCTATCCCGGAATGGTAACACTTGTTAGGGTCCTATATATGGGTCAAATAGAGATGTTTGAATTCAAACGGGGAGCAAACTTATGCTGAATTGAATTCTTTCAAATAGAACTGTTTGGACACTTAAATCTGTGTAAAGAAATAACTGATGTTTAATTGAATTTTTAGTGATACAGAGCAATATTTGGAACTATTCAACTCTGAACAAACGAATAGCTTGTATGTACTTCACTGTCCGCAAACAGTGGTTAATATTGAATTGAATTATTAATATTTGATAGCAATTATTGAAACCATTTAACTGTGTTGAAACAATACCAATACAAGTACGCAAACAAAAAAGTTCTCATTTAAGATGAAATTTCCAACAAACTAATCTCTTGCATATCATGTATACCCTTCTAAATGTATCCAAACAAAGGACTGATGTTAAATTCTTACAGTTACATAGGAATGCTTGAAACCATTTAACTGTGTGCAAACAAATGATTTATAGTAAACAGAATTATTCGTATTAGAAATAAATAAAATAATTAAAACCATTTAACTGTGTCAAATAAAAAAGAACTCCATCTCGTTTCAAAATGTTATCAAAAGATGTGTTTACAAATCATATCTAATATATATGTATAAACAGGATTTGGCATTAGATAACCTACAATGGTTGATATGCCATAAAACCCAACCAAACGAAAACTATAAGTAACTAGTATTATTTAATGATAATAATCATTCGTTTGCACACATTTAGTTTCAGATATTTTAGTCTAATAAGAATGATTTTCACAGAATTATGTTTTTAAGTATTTTGATAGTAATAATATTTCAAGTATTTAAAAGTAATAATTTTCACTGATCTATTTAATACACAGCTGGAACTTGAACAGGTACTACCACACCGGGTCAGAGCAGATATGAGATTAAACGGCAAGAGGTAATTCAATATTTCCAAGACCTCCAGAACTGAAGTATCATTCCTTGATAGAGTTTAGTGTCATACTCAGGACACCCTTTTTTGTGTGGGTCTTAACCCTCGACAGTTGACATATTCAAACCCTCGCTGACAGATGGTGCTTATTTTTCAGCATAACAGATTATTGTTTATAATGTTGGATCAGTCGTGTACAGTTGTTACATAAGCGAGTAACTCGTATGGTAGTAATGGTTAGCGATCTAGACTAGTGAACCAATGTTGGTGAAGCTCTTTCAGAGTGACTTAGAATATGCCGACTGTATTCTCTGCAAAGGAGTATAGCATCCAACAGAAAATAGTGCCCTGGTTACTAAACTGTATCTGGTATTTCAGCTTTGAGGAGAGTAGAAAACCCATTTGTTACCATTACTCCCTGGCCAACTTTGATCCGGTATGCTTGTACCTGTTATCGTCCCATTTGTGAGTCGAATATATCTATTTGAATATTAGTATTATTTGGTAGGAATACTTAAAAGATTATAAGGCCCTAATCTATGGTTCAAACAGATTTATTTGGAAACTATAAGCATTAGACAGAAATACTTGATAACATACAACTGCGGGCAACTTGATAACATATAACAGCGGGCAACTTGATAACACATAACAGCGGGCAACTTGATAACACATAACAGCGGGCAACTTATTTGGAATATTTTATACCATATAACTGTGTTAATATTAGATAGGAATGTTTGAAACTATAAAACTGTACGCAAATTGTTAGTATTAGATAGGAATGTTTGAAACCATATATGTATTTACCCAACCCCTCAACCACAGGCAGGATGAGCCATGACACAAAGTCAGTTTTTAAGCTAAGTACAGTTGGTTTGAATTAAAAATTTTCCTTCTCCAAGACTGGTTACCAAACAAAGACTAAAGAGCCTTGTCTGTCCTATCATTTACCCATGGCTTCGAAGAGAAGAGTTGAATTCATGTCTTTTCGAAGGTCATTAACGCAATGTGAAATATAACATCGTCGAGGAGTTGACCTCGGGTCACCGATCCCATTTCCTACAAAATAACCGTTACTCTAAGAGCATCTCTGGAAAACATAATTGTTTGAAAAGAAATTAAGTAGGAATAGTGACTTGAAACCATATAATTTTATATGAATTATTAATATTACATTGGAATACTTGAAACCATATACTTGTGTATAAAATATTTGTGCTAGATAGGAATACTTGAAACCATATAATTGTGAATAAATCATTAGTATTTGATAGGAATACTTGAAATCATATAATTGCTTGAAAAAATAAAAAGATTGATATCGGCATTAAATAACACAATGAACGTTTACATGCAATAAATGCAAGAAGTAACTATTATTCGTGAGCTCGTTTCTGTTTGACTGTTTCATACTTCTGGTCTTCTTTTAAAACATGCAAATCTTAGTAAATAATGAGTATTTTATATGGTGTTATGGTTAACGAGTGAATCTAAGATAAAGTTGAATATTTACGGTTTGATAGTATGCGAGGTAGAGTAATTTACAATATACCTCGAAACTAAATTCAAAATAATAATAATAATAATAATAATAATAATAATAATAATAATAATAATAATAATAATAATAATAATAAAGACTTGTAAATAAGAGGACAAGTGAAGACCATCCAGATACAGTATTCTGGCCAAATCGGCCAGAATACTGAGAAGAGTCCTGGGTACTTGAGGTGACTTGCTGTCACTCAAACTCCTATGGAAAGCCATCAGCTATTGCTGGTGTGAAAAACTCTTAAATGAATTATAATAATAATTATAAGTGCACAAATGTATGTTAGCCAAGGTTATAAAAGTGCACAAATATATGCCAGCCCATATATATATATATATATATATTACAAAAAGATAAATCTAGTCATAACTCAAGAAGGACGTATACATGTGTTAGAGTGCATACATACTCTTATAATCACGTCATAAACTTTTAAAACATTTTTGTGACAGCTTTCTCCTTTTAGGTACACATTCACATACACATATATTAATGTACAACATAAAAGTTGGCAATGTATCTGGTGATAGCAATAGTCCAATCGCTGCTCCCTTTACAAGTGAAAAGAGAAGTGCGCCATCTTTTGTAACGTATTTATCTTCATTCACAGGAGAGCATGCATATCAATTAGACTTGGAGAGTTGTGGATCTGAACTTCTGACCTCAACATTGGAGAGTTCCACGTCCGGGTCAAAAGCTGACAGATTCATAAGTGAAATTGACGAATGGACAAATACAAACGACTCACTTTAATTAAAATGGCATAGCCATTGAAGAATTCTTCTCTGTAGTTTCGTTCTTGCTTTCAATACTTCTTACAATGTTTCTTTATTTTTAGTTCAGTGTTATAACAGGTCTCCAGCTTCACTCTCACATTTGATTGAATTCAATATTCCCGTATTCTTCTGACTCTTATAGAATCTTCCATTCAGTGTTTCTAAATTTCAGTATAAGCAAGGTTATCCAATACTGCTCCGAAAAAAAAATTTTTTTCCCAATGACTTTGCATATCACTTGTGTCACCTGACTTTTCACAAAGTGATTACTTGTGAAGAATATAAATATTCTATTTTTGTAGGACAATTGAATAACTACTACTGTCACTGTTACTGTGATGTGATGTCAATTCTGTTTGGTTGATGTACAGTGTTGAGAATTAGGTGATGGTGGAAGAGCAGTGATCAACATAATCAATTCAAATTTGTTATCAGTGACACGTAAAGGAAAACGAGTTACAGATCAAGTGACTAGAATCCTTTCAATACTGTGTGAAACGGATACAAATTTGTTCACAGAAAATAATATGGTATTTAGTTATACCAAGAATTGTCGTTTAAAAAAACATTTTTATTGATATATATTTTTATTTGGATATATTTTTATGTCTATATATTCTTCATTGATATATATTTTTATCTATACATATTTTCATTCATATACCTTTTTATTAGATATATTTCTATTTCTCTCTCTCTCTCTCTCTCTCTCTCTATATATATATATATATATATATATATATATATATTCCTATTCTTAATTATATATATTTCTACTTTTCTCTCTCACTTTCTTTCTCTCTCTCTCTCTCTCTCTCTCTATATATATATATATATATGTGTGTATTCTATTTATATATCTATATATATTTTCTCCAATTATGCAAGATATATATATATACAGAGAGAGAGAGAAAGAGAGAGAGAGAGCGCGAGAGAGAGAGTGAGAGAGACAGATACATGTATACATATATATATATATAAGTATTTTATATACATTTATATATATACGATAAAATAAATCACACACACACACACACACACACACACACACACACACACACACACACACACACACACACACACATATATATATATATATAAAAGAATAAAAAACTCTCTTTACTTTTGTTCCATAGTTTCATGTTTTCTATGAAATAGAAAACGCAATTCCTAGATTTTGGGTAGTATTAATATGTTTCATTGAAGTTATTGAAGTTACTTGATGTATTCTTGTAAAATAATTAGGGATTTTGATCTGTTATTTTAGTGATAAACTGGGTGCTATCAAGAAACTTTGAGTTCGTCGTTGCAGATTTTCGATTTCTAAAGGTCAAAGCAGGTAAAGTTGATTTTGCATACACGTGTCAACGGATGTCAAAATAAAGCGCAAGAAATTTGCTTTAAAATCATTTCTTGCGAAATATTTGAATTAACATTTTGATACATATCAGCTGATATTTAGCTATGACATATCGCTAAAAGGTTTTCGTGATTACGTGCGATTAAGAGATTAGTTAGAGAGAATAATTTGGAGAACATATATCAGGAGATTGAAATACACCTATTGTCAAAGTTAGAAGTGAGTTAGTCAGAAATAGAGTCAGTGGCAGTCATAGAAGGACCAGTAGCAAACAGAGCGGAGAGACCCCGTTGGGGTAGGGCTGGATCATTGAAGAAGAAAGGCTTAAATTTGTCGTAGTTTCCATCTCGCTCGTTTCGCGGTTACGACGAAAAAGGTAGTCAAAATAAACTTTTGTATCATGAAACAAACAAAATCATTTTGTATTTGTGTTACAACTTTCGACATGGTGCCGCGTTGGTGCAGGTAACGCAACATTCTAAAAAACTGACGATTGTTGTCCATTTTATTGTAAGAATATTAAACTATGAGTAATGAGACAAAACTAAAGTGAGATTTTAATTCCTTTTAATATATCAAACGCTTTGTAAACGATTGCTTAATCTTATATATATATATATATATATATATATATATATATATATATATATATATATATATATATGTGTGTGTGTGTGTGTATAAGATGTTGAAAAGTTAGGAATACTTTAGGCGTGAAGTGGCTTTTTTCAAGAAAGAAAAATTAATTCAAAAGTAATTTGTTTACATATCTCTCAAAATCGCTTCATTTCTACATATATAGATATGTAAAATTGTCGGTAAGACACAGGAAACACTTGGTAAGTTGATTGATTATGATTAATCTGCTTTAAATTACTTAAAAGTTATCCCCTTATCTTTCTCTCCCTCCCTCTCCTCATTTCTCTCTCTATCTATCTATCCATATATATATATATATATAATGTATAAAGTCAATTCATATTTAGTATTCTTTGAAGCTACTTATTTGCTCTTCATAGGAGGAGTATCGGCAGAGAAATTTTAGTATTCAGAAATTAGATGAGTAGACAAATAAAATTTGCTGTATAACAATTTGAATTGGAAAGTTATTTAAAACAACAAACAAGTAAACAAGGGAGAAAACTGTAATAATCAGTGGGACTCCAATACCACGAAAAGCCACATTGTACTCACAAAAAAAAAAAAACCCCAAAAAAACCCAAAAAACAAAGAAGAGTAAAACCATGAAAATAATATATACACCCAGTTTGAAGTTATTAAGGAAAAGCACATAAACTTTAATTTTTCAAATTTGGTTGGAAAAAATTTTCAATCAATTTAGATGTTAAAAGAAAGTCTGAATCGAAATTTTTGCTGTCAGTGGAACTCGATAATGATCCTATCTATCTATCTATCTATCTATCTGTCGATCTATCTATCTATCTATCTATCTATCTATCTATCTATCTTTTCCCCTCCTTCCATTGAATTGAAATAGACATCTGGTGTACAACGTTATTGCTCTCTTTCTCTCTTTTCTTTCTATTTGTTCTTATATTTACACTCTTTTTCTCTCTGACGTTTATCGTGTTCTTTTTCTTCCTCTCCACTCACAATAAAAATGGAATGGTTCATTATTTATCAGAGGTGATGACAGGAGCTGACATTCAAACACATGTGTTCATGTATTATTAATATTATAGATTTTAACATAAATTTAAATAAAACATTTATAATAGACAGTATTGCTAAATCCAGTATTTGCGCCGAAAGTGGATCACAAGATGATTATTGAATATGAATTTAGGCTTACATTTTCCGTTGGATTTAAGTCATAACAAAAGGGTCGCCTAATCCTCGCCTTTGTTTGGCACAAGGCCAGAAGTAAGTGGTATCCACTGAACATCGATCTTACTCTTGAGTATTTATTTACAAAGCATAACACAGTTAAGAAAAAGCCCCAAAGTATCAGCCAACCAGTGAATCAAACTTGCTAACAAGTCAGTCGGCCTCTCTTACTAAGCTCGGGTTAGTTCGGTACAAGGCCAAAAGTATGGAGACGTCACAGAGCATCGATTTCACTTATATTTGTTGCTAATCTCCCCTATTATATAGTAGTAAATTGGCCTAATGAGTAGAGTGTTTGCCAATGGTCCAGGAGACCGGGGTTCAATCACAGGTAGAGTCAAACCAAAGACTAAAAAAATAGTACTTGATGCCGCCTTGCTTAACACTCTGCATTATAAGGTAAGGATCAAGGGTAATGTAGAGCTATCTAGGGGATGGAGTAGCACCCTCCTCTACACCTCAGTGTAGTAGCTATTGAAGAGGAAGCCTTCGAGTCACCCTGGACTTAGGTCGCCAATTTTTATATAGTAGTAATTTAGTAAACTTAGCTTAGTTTGACACAAAGCCCAAGATATTTGGCAGCAAGTGAGAATCGCATTCACAATGTTATGCTAGTCTAGCTCGGTTATCATTTGACTACATGAAACGCCCAACTCCTTTTATCTATACTACTACTGTACATTTATATTCTTTATGATAGAATTTACAATGTTATTTGCATTGAAGTAATCATTCATTTTTTGTTTTATTGGATAAAACTGAAATTCATATGAATCTCAAAATAAGCAGTTTATACACAACACAGAATCGGTGCTAGAAAATGAGTCTGGAATTTTGCGATACAAACAAATCTCCTAATCTCGGCCAGACGACCCGACCTAGTGATAGTCAACAAAAAAAAAAAGAAAAAAAAAAAAAAAGAAAAAAAGGAGAGAACCTGCCGAATAGTGGACTTTGCCGTTCCGGCAGACGACAAAGTAAAATTGAAAGAAAGCGAAAAGAGAGACAATTTCCTAGACCTTGCAAGAGTACTAAAATAATTATGATACAAATTGTAATCGGTGTGCTTAGAACAATCCTTACGTGATTGTTAAAGGAACTGGAAGACTTGGAAATAAGAGGATATGTGGGGGCTATCTAAACTACAGCATTATTAAGATCAGCCAGAATACTGAGAAGAGTCACAGCAAGTCTTCTTAAGTTTAGTTAAGTCTTCTGAGTGACAGCAAGTCTTCTTAAGTTTTCAAAACTTTAGAAGACTTGCTGTCACTCAACCTCTAGTGGAAGACTATCAGCTAACGCTGGTATGAAAAACCCTCAAAGGAGTATAATAATGATAATAATACCTGAGAAGACTTGTATGTTACACTTAAGTGAAGACCACCAGTTAGTGTTGGTGTGAAAAACTTACAAAGAATAAAGGGAGAAAAACAACTGTATGAATATTTTGAGCAACAAGCTAAGGATATTGCAAACGAGATTACCTAAGAATTACTAAAAAGGAGAAAACTATACGGAAAAACTGAATCAAGAAAAATAGAAAGTATAGGTTTTGTGGTGACAAAGATGAAACAGTTGATCGCATAATTTGTGAATGCTGTAAACTTGTACAAAAATATACAAGCAGGCATGACTGTATGGGAAAGGTGATCCACTGTGCAAGGGACTAAAATTTGTCTAAATCATTGCCAAAACTGTGCTTAAACTCGAATCTATCCTAGAAAAGGAGACGTATACAATACCCTGAGATTTTGTGACTTAAAAGGATCACTTAATTCACACCAGAATATCAAACAGAGAATTAATTCACAAGATGAAAATTACATGAAATCTCGTGGATTTTGCCGTCCCAGCACACATTAGTGGGAAAATAAAAGAAAGAGAAAGGATAGGCAAATACATATATCTTGGCAGAGAGCTGAAAAGGCTGTGGAACATAAAAGTCATGTTGACATCAGTTGGAGTTTGTATGCTTGTTACGGTCTCCAAAAGCCAAGAAAAGAGACTGGAGGAATTGGAGATTCGAAAAAAAAAAAAAAAAAAGAACATTAAAACAGATAGAATACTTAGAAGAGTCCTGGAGACTGAAAGAGAATCACTATCACTCAGGCTTCATTGAAAAACCATTAGTTAAAACAGGTAAGAAAAACCTGTAGGGTGAGATAATGATAATAATTATAATTATTATTATAGTTATAATAATATTTTTATTTTTTTATTTAAAAAAATTATGGCTCGCTGAAGTGTCTTCTTTCTAGGGAGAATACCAGGGTATAGACAAAAATAAACCCCTAGGCTGGTATTGCCTCGATAGACTACTCTTGAAAAATGAAAAATCCAAATCCAAATCAAAATGGGACCCAGATGACAGATCTGAGTGTGAACATCGGCAGATGCTCCTTCGATAGCCAACCTGGGGGAATCGACGACATCCCGCAAATATTGACTGGTCTTCTTTCAGGTTCACAAAGACCAAGATAACAATGCATTTGGGAGACACCAAAGGAAAACATGGACAAGGGGAGATAATAAAAATGTAATCCACTTATTTTTAAAAACAATTCGACACAAAGAGGATAAAGGAAAAGAATGGTGGAAATTTGGGCAGAATCCTCTAAATCCAAAGCCAAAGCCAAAGCCAAAGACTTACTCACCAAACTAGGATGATTTTAAAGAAAGACTGATTTTCTGACCTTGAGATACCTAAAATATGTGGATCTGTAAGTCGTGAAGAATATATCAAGAAGAGCCCCTTAAAAGAAATGAAACACACAATACTGAAAAACAAATCACTACATAATCCAGTACAACAATATCAACACAAGAAGACAAAAAAATGTCGGGTTAACGAAAAATTATGACTAAAAAAACAACAAAAAAACAAAAGCAAAAGCAAAATTACATTCCCTAGGGAATGAAGACTGGAAAAAATGAAGGTAGAAACCAAAAAGGTGAATAGATTATTAAAAGATATCCTAGCGAGCAACATCATCAAACTCAATGAGCTAATTTATGCAGGGGCAAAATTATTCTGTGATAAAATAGGCATTTCCTCCAAAAAACCGAACAGAAATACAAAACGTTGATGTGAAATGAGACTAGTTGGACAAATAAAGAAACTCTGACAATAAACCAAGTTACTAAGGAAGATAAAACTCTCTAGCGCAGATTAAAATGAAAACACCGAAAAAAGATAACCACAGATAATTCCGACAACACAACTGAAATAAATAAATAAAGAATATTGCCCCCCCCCAAAAAGGAGGCTTAAACGACACTGGGATAAGACGGAGCCATACAAACGCAACTAGACCTTCTAAAATAACGAAAGAAAATTCTACGCCCAATTCGGTGGAGAATGCATAAGAAGAAATAAACAACCGGATGAAAAAGAAACAAAACAATTTTGAAGCAAAATCTTGGAACAGAAAGGACATAACAGAAATGCTGAATGGATAAATATCGAAAAAAGAATTACAAGAACTTGAAGAAGGTCACGAGCAACTCTTAAAAAATAGAAAATTGGAAATCACTTGGCCAAAATAGTATATATGGATTCTGGTTCAAAAAATCCACTTCCATCCACGATAGATTGGATCTGAAACTGTGTAAATACCTAGAAGAAACAAGAATATATGAGGAAGGAGTAATCTACCCAAATCCAAACGGACCCCCAAAAAGAACCCCCAAAACGGAACCATCCTTGCAACAAGAGACCGATGACATGCTTATCCATATTTACCAACCCCTACGCTCGGGCAGGATATGGCACAAGGTCAGTTTTATAGCAAAGTTCAACAGGTTTGAATTCAGAGTTTCCCTTCTACTAGACTAGTTGCCTCACCGAGGTTGAAGAACCTATTCTCCCCAACTATTTACCCAGAGCTGGAGGGAGAATAATTGGATTCATACCTTTCCCAAGGGTATTAGTGTTATGTGAAATGCAATCAGTTTCGGCCAGGATTTGAATTCGTGTCGCCGTGTCCATTTCCTACGACGATAACCATTACATCACGGGTACCTCCACATGACGTGCTTATCAATGATGCGGAAAATCCTCACAGCAGAGAAAGAAGAAGAAAACTATAGCTAGAATGCCGTGGACTATTTCTGGGAGTAACAAAAAGGATGCTACAAGAGAATAAGGGGAACAGACAACCAACAATATATAAAGCGGTATATCTACAAGGAGGCCAAAAAAAAAAAAAAGGCGGAAAATGTAACCATAGCATGAATTGAGTATAAAAAGACATATGATATAATCCCTCAAACTTGGGTAATGGAATATCTGAAAATGTACAAAATATCCAAGTCATAAAATCCCTCACAAAAGTCATTGAAAACTGGAAAGTGGAATTAGCAACTGGAAGACAAACCCTGGCAGAGGAGAAAATTCAAGGAGGCATCTTCCAGGGTGACTCACTGATACTGCTACAATTCCTTATAGCAATGATGCAACTCAATTATATACTTTGGATGTGCATTTGCAAAAAACAAAAAATAACTGAAGACCCAGATAAAAACAATTAGAATATACGGTCAGTATATAAGAATGGATTTTGGTATTGAAAATGCGCCATGTTAATAATGAAAAAAAGGGAAAATAGAAACCAATGAAGAAATAGAACTGTCAGATCAGGAAAGTATGAGAACGCTTGAAGAGAATAAAAATCACAAATACTTAAGAATATTTGAAGCAAACAATATCAAATAAGCGAAATGGAAAAAATATAAAGAAAAAGTACTCCAGAAAAACAAGAAAACCAAACTCGGTAGTAGAAATCTCATCAAAAGAGTAAACACCTGGGCAGCCATTCTTAAAATTGATAAGGGAAGAACTCAGACAAGTGGACCAAAATTGATGACGATGCACGAGGCTGAAACATCCGAATGATGACATAGTTGTAAGTAAAGTTGACGACCATAGAGGGTGACCCGAAGGCTCCCTTTTCTCAATAGCTACTACACCGAGGTGTAGGGGAGGGCTCTACTTCATTCCCAGGATTGCTCTACTTTACCCTTGATCATTGCCTTATAATGCTGAGTGTTAAGCAAGGCGGAATCAAGTACCATTTTTTGAGTCTTCGGTATGACTCGACATGGGATTGAACCCCGGTGTCCCAGACCATTGGCGAACACTCTACTCACTTGGCCAATAGATATGTCAAGTAAAGAAGGATGAAAAAATCTCACTAGCATTGAGGATTACATGGACTCGTGGACTACATTAAAAAGAAATACTAATTTCGGCAGCCATTAAGACCGACGGCAATATGAAGAAAAACAAAAAACAAAAAAAACAAAAAACAACAAAAACTAGAAATCAGAAATGAGAATAAAAGCAACTGTATGGATATATTAAGCAAGAAACAGGTGAGATTGTACACGAGAAGATCTGGACGTGGCTAAGAAAGGGAAATCTCACGAGAGAAAGTGAATCTTTTTTAATAGAAGCACAAAACAACAACATAAGGACCAATTATATCAAAGCAAAGATTAATAATACGTAAATTGTAAATGTAGATAATGTGGAGATAAAGATGAAAAGATGAGCGACATAATAAACGAATGCAGCAAAATAGCTTCAAAAGAGTACAAAACTAGAGTACAAAACTAGAGTACAAGACTAGAGTACACGACAAAGGTAATAGGAAAGGTGATCTACAGAGAATCGTGAAAGAAATTACAATTTATCCAAATTACTAAATGGTAATACACAAAATAGTCCTAGTGAATGAGACACAGAAAACTCTCTGAGATTTTGAGATAAAAATGGATCCCTTGATGCCAGTTGGAAGAGCAGACTTTGTGTTTATTAACAAGAAAAAAAAACATAACATCTAGAGGATTTTTCGTCCTGGCTGACCAAAGATTTAAAATAAAAGAAAGCGAAAAGATATACAAATACTTGGACCTTGCCAGAGAACAGAAAAAATGTGGAACAGGAAAATGACGGTGTAGTTGTTGCGCTTGAAACGGTCTCTAAAGACGAGGAAAACAGAGAGAAGGAATCGGAAATTTGTGGATCAATGGAGACCATCCAGACTACCGCATCGTTAAGATCAACTTGAATATTCAGAAGAGATTTAGAGACTTGAAACTCAGACTTCAGTGCAATAACGCCAGCGGTAGCTGGCGTGAGAAACTCACAAGGAGTGAAATAATAATAATAATAATAATAATAATAATAATAATAAATAGATAAATAGATAAATAAAAAACATCGACCGGTGGGGTAGAAGTCTGAATCATTTGTTTCGGACTCATAGTTTTTCGAGTTAATAAAGTCATCGATCGTTTTCGGTGAAATGTTGAAAAAGACTATAGCTTTACGATTGCGATAAATTCACTCTGTTGTTGTTGACTAGTCACAGGACCAGGTTGCTCATTGTACCTGCTATTCCTATGTGACCAACCATCTCATAATTGAATAAGCTCATTGTTGCTTAACCTAAGGTGATCTTTACGGAACTAGTGTATGACTTGACCGTAACGTATAAAAGTCGTTATTTACGCAGCTTTTGAGCTCATGTTGTATATATGTTATGGTGACCTATCGACACGATAATGAACTCTTCCTCCTTCATACGTACCCTATTCCTTCATACCCTATTCAATCTTGGAAAGACTTCCTCCCAACAGTCGAACCTGAGAGTTTTCGGACGGACACTCCGACCTGTTGTACTAACACTCTTATTTTGTATATATGTTTTGTTCTTCAGTACACTTGTTCCATCTACTTTCTCTTCTTCTTCTGTGCCTGCTTTCTCGCCCCTAACAGGCCACAACAATATAGCACCCACACTGTGGTCAACTGTCTCAAAACCACCCTGTCGATGGGGCTTAGAATATACCGACTGCATCTCCTTCAAAGGAGAAAGACCCCCTCACAAGGGAGTGTCCAGTGTATGCCACTAAACTACATCGGATATTGAGGCCCCTGTTTCCGAATGATGAGAAATGGGGACTCACCCCTTCATCGTCATTACTCCCATGTCCATTCGGACCAGGAGTAGCAGTAACTATTAGGGTCCTATATCTATGTGTGTCAAATATATTTGTTTGAAAATTATTAGTATTCGATAGGAATGCTTGAACCCATATAATTGTGTGCAAATTATCTATATTAAAATAAATTGAATCTATGATCCTTTACAAAGGATTATTATAATCATTAGTCGCTTGAATTACTGAAAACCGTAAAACTATGTGCTAACAAATTAGTTTGAAATTAGAATGGTTACTTAAAACTATATGATTGTGTATAAGAATTAAATTTTTTTACTTGAAGCTATTGTTTACAAATGATTACCATTAGTTTCATGAAACCATATAACAACTTGAAAAAAAATAATGACTGCGTCATTAAATAACATAACAAGGGCAAAGCCAACCCAACGAATAACCAACATTTCAGATTTGAACAGTTTCATTGTTATTAAACTTCTCCAATTTGACTCAAAACGATCTTTCAGCCTGGCTTTGACGTAAATCATTGCTTATAATTGTTATTTACTGAGATTTTGCTGAGTCTGTTACACAGATCACTCATTTCAAAAGTGAATAGGCTCATCGTTGCTTAACTTCGGAAACCGTTGCTTTCAGAGTGAATTGACCGTAAGTTTAAATTTACTTTGTTAGCCTTCCCATATGTTACATTTTCTCTCGTGTTCAAAAGTCGTCAGTAAGATCAGTTCTGAAAGCAGTAAAGGAAGCTGATTGGTTGCGTTGCTGACTGTTGCCAAGGCAACCAGATTGAATCGGTGCATAACCAATCTTTACTTCCCCATCCCATTCCCTTATCGTGTAATTTTACATCTGCAGTGATTTATTATCACTTGGAGTTTATGTAACAACAGCTTCCACACACCGACCACATCAAATAGACAATCAGAAGAACATCACACACAACTCGTACAATTCATTTGCACCGTCCCAAACATAACGTTGTCACAAATTGAGCTAGAACACTTTGGGATTGTTTGGCTAGAGAATGCGTGCGAAAATGTCGGTGAGAGGCGGAAAGGGGACTGTAAAGCAAGCAAAACGGATCCGGTCTACAAGTTCTGAGACCCTGAAATGCAAGTAAGTGAGCACGATTGATGGTAGCGAGTAAGAAGAGAAGAAGAGAAGGAATGGAAGCGAATCAGTTGCTTTTGTGGCGTTGCTTTCATTGTGTGCGGTACGCAGATATTAAAAGAGGAGGATATCGCCTTAGAAATAACAATGAACAGAAAGTCATATATTTGTGCAGGCAAAACAGGGCTCCTGTTTATACTTGCAAGATTCTATAGAAAGATACTTCTGTAAATTGTGCCTTACGATTCTAATTTAATTGTGGGCTGTGTACATAAAATAAGGTAAAATAAGTATAAACGATCTTCGAGAACTGAATAGAACAAGAATTTATATTGTTATATAAGTTATATAGACAGATTCGGATATGTGAGAATAGGAGTATAAATTCTTGTTTATTGATGTGTGTGATATTCGTGCGCGTGCGCGTGTGCGTGTCCGTGTACGTGTGTGTGTGCGTGTGCGTGTGCGCGTTTCTGTGCTTTCTACAATAAAAAAGAAGGGCATTTAAGGAACAAAGCAAGGAAAAAGTGTAAGTCAAAAAGATTGAAAATGCTTCATTGACAGTGAAAATATTTGACATTTTCTATTATCCATGTTAGAATAATTCGCATTTAATTGATATTTTCAAAATGTTTCGAGACTTGAGCTGTATCTTTCATAAGCGATTCGTTCCTTTTTTATAATCATTTATTCAGCTTATTTTCTGAAATGATTTATCCGATTAGACGATGAGTTTGATACTTCTTTTACGTATTAGGTTAAGCTTTTTCGTTTTAGGTCAAAATTTTTGCATCAGGTCAAACGTTTTCATATCAGGTCAAACGTGTAAAATCTTTGTAAGAAAAAAACATTGAGTCTATTTGTGTAACTGCTTTAATCATAAAAATTTTGATTCATTTTTGTAGCTGGTTAAAAATGAAAATTCGAAGCCATTTATTTTGTATATGGTTGACAGTTTAAATTCTTTTGAAGTTTCATACTTATATATTTTGACAAGTATTCAATGATTAAAACTCCTACAACTCATCTAAGCCACTGTATGCCAAACTCAAATAAATAACAATTTCAATCCTTTCTGAATTAAAAATAAAACAGGTGAATATTTATAGAAATCTATCATTTGAAGATGATCTGGTAAAAAGATCAACATAAATTTTCGTTAAATTCTTCAATGGATTTAGAATTTTGACCCAGAGTTTGAATTTTGACTCAGTACAAAAAGCCAACACAAATTTTAACTTTTCAAAGAATTCAAAATTTTGATCAAATACAAATATTGATATGAATTTATATCAAATCTCTTAATTCAAATTTTTGACTCATTCGATGAAATTGAATCACATATTTTATCTAACTTCTCAATGAACTTAAAATTTCAAACAAGTAAAAAAAATCAACAAATTTTTAATCAGATTTCACAAAAGATTTTAAATTTTGACAAAGCATAAAAAACAATTAAACTTTATATGAAATCTCTGATAATTTTAAATTTTGGCGAGGGTTTAAAATCTCATTTGTGTTTATATTTAGATGAAACTCTGTCCAGTTATTATTATTAATAATTTTAACTATTGTTATCCGTAATCTTCTTAGTTCAAATTGCTTTTATATCAGGTCGTGGCTTATATCGTAAAGCAACAAATACACAAGACTAGGCTTCTACGTGGCAAAAATTCAGTTCTCACTTAGAGTTTATTCCTTATTCTTGTTTTTGATGTGTCATATTCCTCGTTGTTGTAGAAATGAAAAAAATGCTTTTACGAAAGATTTATTTTATCAATGCATAAGAGGTTGTTAACCGTATAGAATTAGGTAATCAGTCATTTTTTGTAAAATTTCTCTTTCATTCATTCTTCTTAAATGTAAACGATTATTTATGTTAGTAAAATTTGTTCATGAAATTTTTACTAAACAGAAAAAATTGGACTGATTCTTCCATAGAATTCTTCCATAGAATTCAAAATTTTTACTAGCTGTTAAAATGAATCCACATTTTATGAAAAATTAAAAAGTATTCAATATTTGACTCAGTACTAAAATGAACCGGGCTTTTTCAAAAAAATCTCACACAAAATTTAAAAAGGTGTCGATATAAAAAAAATCCCACTTATAATTAAATAACTGCAGTAAATTAAGTAAGATGAAAGAATGAAGAGAAAAAAATGAATCAACGCCGACAGCATCATCATCATCAGCAGTCGCTACAGCAGCATGAGAAGGACAACGTAATCTTCCTGCAAACGATATTATGGGTTTTCGATCGATAAACAAGACGATACGGAAAGAAGGACGTAAATTCTCCCCTGACAAAACATACGGTCCAATCACTATTCTCCTTAGAATCATGTGCCGGCCGATTTGGGGACTGAGCCTATTTGCATACACCATGACCATCATGCAACGTTCCATTCAGTTAGGAGTGATTTATAGTGGCCAGCCGGAAATGGGCACCATCCATCATATGCACCGGCGCAAGATTTAGCCGTCGGCAGCAGAAGAATACAGCATTATTCGTGGACGAATAAGTGCGTATATGTCCCTCACCTCACTCCTCTCTCTTTCTCTCTCACTCTTTCCACTCACAGACACACACACACACATGCGCGTGTATATATATATATATATATATATATACCAAAAGTTTTGCATATTTAGTTTTTTTTGTGAATCTTGTTAGAGACACGGCAAAATCTCTATCTCTGTCAATATATCTTAGAGAAATCAATACCCGGAAAAAAGTTTTGAATAAAATGATTGTACATATTTTCGCATTGTCTGTCTGTCTGTCTCTATGAAATTAAAAACAAGGATTTTGGTTTTTATCGATAAAGCTTTGCTTAATCTGACATATAGGTATCAGATTGTTATCTACCAAGATTGTTTCAACCTGAAACGCAGGTTGTTAATTACTAAATTTTACTCAATCTGGCACACAGGAGTTAGGATTTTATTTACCAAGCATTTCTGTTCTGGTACATAAGCCTCAGATTGTTATTTACTATGTACACAGACCTTAGATTTTTATTAAACAAGATGTGTTCAGTCGGGCCCTCAGGTCTAAGGTTTTTGTTTTCAAGCTTTGCTTAATCTGGTACACAAGCTCTTGGTTGTTCTTTACCATGATTTTCTCAGTCGGACACGGGATTGAGGTTGATGTCAACCAAATTTTTTCAGTCTGGGTCTCAAAATATTGGTTATTATTTACCAAACTTTTCTCAGCACGGCACACGGTCTCAGGTTTTCGTTATTTACCAGCATTTGCTCAGTCGAACACACAGGCTTTGGGTTATTATTTCCAATCTTTAATTAATCGGGTACTCAGGTCACAAGTTGTTATTTACTATGCTTTGTTCAGTCGAACACACAGGCTTCAAGTTATTTACTAAGCTTTGTTTAATCAAACATGCAAACCTCAGATTATTATTTCCAAATTTTGCTTAGTCTGGCACACCAGCCTTAGGTTGTTATTTATCATTCTTTTCTCTGTCTGACACACAAGACAGTTTTTTTTTTTTTTTTTTTATAAAACTTTTCTTAAGGTTTTTATTCATCAAGATTTTCTCAGTCTTGAACGAAGGTACTATTTACCAACCCCTCCGCTCGGGCAGGATATGACACAAGGTCAATTTTTAAGCGGTTTTGAATTCAGAGTTTTCCTTCTCCTAGACTAGTTGCCTCACCAAGGCTGAAGAACCTAGTCCGTCCTACTATTTACCCATAGTTGGAGGGAGAATAAGGGGGTTCATACCTTTCCCAAGGGTATTTGCCCGAAAGTGAACGTAATAGCGCGACTGGAATACGAACTCGCGTACTACGATTCCGCAGTTCATCGCTTTAACCATTACACCACGAGGACACCCCAGTCTTGAACGAAGGTATTTGATCGTTATTTATCAAGCTTTGCTTTGTTTGTGATACAAGCCTTTGGTTATTATTTACTCACCTTTGTTTAGTCTTGTACACATACCTCATAGTGTTATTGTTTACAAACTTTTGCTCAGTTTGGCACACCTGTCATAGGTTGTTACTGACCAATATTTTCTTAATGTGGTAGTCTGGTTTCGAGTCATTATTTACTAGGCTTTACTTAGCCTGAAACACAGACCATAGCTTATTATTTACTAAGTTTTACTTAGTTTGACACACAGGCAAAAGTCTTTTTACAGTACCATTTGCTAGTAAGTGATCACCTAAGTACCGAACAGGATCATCATTGCTTAACTTTGGGTGATCAAGCGGCAATTGGGGTTTACGCTATTGTTTTTTTCTTATATAAGAACCCCCCCCCACACACGCACACACACACACACACACACACACACACATATATATATATATATATATATATATATATATAATTGTTTGAAAAGGCTATCTTTCTTTTTTTAAAAGTGATACAGACACACTAGATTTTTTTTTATTTCAAGATTCATCTTGAGGACATATTGGTCGCGTGTTTTCATATATTTCAGTCAGAAACATTGTTATGAAGACCATAAAAAGAAAAAAAAAACAACAAAAAAAACCCCAACTTTGGCAGAGATTAATATTTTGTTTTCAGAAATTTATTGTTTATTATCGATTTATTGTGAATGAAAAAGAGACCTGTCATTTTATACACAATAGAGTATTTTCTAATGAAGCAGACAAGATTTATTATCTGAAAGCATTTTGTTGGTGGTGGGAGAATTGTGGCTCTTTTTCTTTTACAAGATTCTCCGATTTCCAACAAGCTAGTGACATTGTCAAGACGCCTTCTCTGATAAAACGGTTCTCATAATTATAAAATATTTTATTCTTATGCTTTTATTCTTATGCTTACTGGTTTACGCGAAATTTTTTTCTTAACATAGTTTGTACTCATGGAATATTAAAAAAACCTGTTATTGAGTTAAAAAAAAACAGCGAAAAAGCTTTTGCCTGGTTCAAACTTCACCAATCACAGTTACACCCAATCATTATTTATTTTAATAAAATAAAGTTAATTGTTTATGAGTCATAGTGGTCACGTCAGATGTTATGAGTTGCACTTGTTAACCTTATATGCCCAGTGAAGCCAAATAATTCACAGTTCTATCTTACACAATTTATTAATTAAAATTGATCCCAAACATTTTTCATAACATGCACACCATGCAGTGTTTAGATAAATATTATGTAAACAACACGCTTTGTTTGAGGGTACATTTAAATTTATTAATAGATTCATTCATGGTCATTATCAATATTCTATTGTGCTATAGATTTCAAGCCCAGCGGTGGATTTGGTCGATATAGCGTCTAACGAAACGGTTATCGTCATAAGTATTGGATTTAGCAACTCGAGTTCAAATCCATGAAGAGCCTAATGTCCTCAGGGAAAACAGGGAATTATCTGTTCTTGCTTCTATTATGGGTAAATAATTGGGTATACTGGGTTCTTTTTAACATGTTTAGGCAACCCATTTGGTAGAAGAAAACTTTCAATCCTAACCTGATTCAATCTGCTTAAAATGGACCTTGTATTACGTCCTACCTGTAAGCTTTTTGTAAACACTTACAATATCAGCCATAAACAAATACACTCTTCATCAAAAAAAAAAAAAAAAAAATTAAAAGTCGATTTTTTTAAAGAATTTATTATTCATTGTCTAATATTATTCAACCAAAACGAATATTACTAGGTATTATTTGCAACCAAATTTTAGTACATTAAAACTCTGTATCCAAAAATGAAATTACGAAACATCTAAAATGTGTGTACTTACTTTTAGACTGCTACATATTCATATTTTTAGTCAGTGTGTTTCAATGCTATAAAATTTGGTAATAAACTTATTATCTTCTATTTAGTAAAAATATTGAAAGATACAAGAACTTATCAGTGACTTTCAAATAAATCATCCAATTTAGACCAGAAGATCACATTCATGAAATCGGTCTTGAAATTAATGAGATTGACATTTTATTTTTCAAGTTTGCAATTCTGATTAAATATCAATTGATAAATGTTGACTGGGAACACAAGTGTTATATACCGGCCAAATGAAGAGGTGTAATACTTTTCTTTATATAAAAAAGTATAGTTCTCTCTTTATTATTTGAAAGGTCTGAAAGTGCTGTGTTAGAGAGGGTTAAAAACTAAGGATTCGGACACAGGCTGGCAAAGGACTGCTATATTGACCTTTTCTTAAACAACGCTGTAATTCCATATTCAGGGCCTTATGTCTTTGCTTCTTTGATCGGAAGTTCTGAACTGGGTTCCGCCGGAAGTCATCAGGCCTCACCCGCCTCTGTCTGCTCTCCTATCCTCTTGACTGCCCGAATCTCTTTGCCTGACTAACTGTTTGGGACTCACCGTGACTGACTGACCCGTCTGTGGGCATCCGTGTATATATGATTTCCTAACGTCCGGTTTATGATTCACATGATCTGCTTACACCCACGCTTGTTTTCCGGAGATCACTTTGTTTGCACAGGTGCATCCTGTGTAGAAATCCATAATTGACGGCTCTGTCAAAGGTCAATATGCAACACAAGTGAAAATGTGACTGACTGACCCGTCTGTGGGCATCCGTGTATATATGATTTCCTAACGTCCGGTTTATGATTCACATGATCTGCTTACACCCACGCTTGTTTTCCGGAGATCACTTTGTTTGCACAGGTGCATCCTGTGTAGAAATCCATAATTGACGGCTCTGTCAAAGGTCAATATGCAACACAAGTGAAAATGTTTAGTTCATGTTACCTGTCAGAATTTCGGTTTAGCTGAGTAATTTTTGTTAAGTTTGGTTTGGTTTTTATGTCATATCAACTATTGTAGGAGATGTTATGCCGAATCCTATTTATACATATATATTAAATGTGATCTATAAGCTCATTTTGTTAATAACATCCATAAACAAATCTGAGCTCATTTTTTGCGTACCGTTAAATGTTTTCAAGTATTTCTATCTAAGACAAAATAATTTCATTCATTATCAATCCTTTGTTTGCGCACAGCTAAATGATACCAAGTTTTTTTTATGTATCTAACAATTCAATTAAACATCAGTCATTTGTTTACACACAGTTAAATAATCAAACAATTTTATTTCTAACAATTTTATTTACCATAAGTAATTTGTTTTCACAGTGTGAATGTTAAACAGTTTTATTGGACCCATAGATAGGACCCTATCAGGTGTTACCACTCCGGGCTCGAGTGGACCTGGGAGCAATGGCACTAAAGGGCTATTCTGCATTCCCCAAAGCTCCAGCATTACTAGAATCTCACTATCAGATTGCTTAGTGTTATAATCAGGAGACTCGTTGGGAGAGGGTCTTACTCCTCTGCAGGGATTTAGTCAGTGTATTCTACAGTCCCAAGCGACTGAGCTGGAATAATTTTCTATGAAAGAATAGAAGTGCCTTTGGTTATATGAGTAAAAAAAATGGATCCCAGCATAAAATCAAATTCTATTCTCGGCACAAATTTTGAGGTTGTAGAAAGCATTTTTAGATGGTCGAGGGACACTAGAAGATGAACTCCGTCCTGGTTGACCGGTCACTCTTCTCAAATGAAAATGGGACAAAAATCTCTTCAAATTTCATTGGCGTTTGACAATAAGACTGGTTGATGAATTATCATTGATGAATTGATTTTCAGTCAAGGTTGCCAATCTGAAAAGATTAAAAAAAATCTGTCCCATAACTTTCTAGACACAAAAATTCAGTCAAATTATATTCTATACACATTTTCAGTGAATGAGTTTTTGGACAAAAAGAATATTCCTTTGGAACCATCGCCGTCTTCTCTTCACTTGTAATCTGAGTCTGGATTATTTCTTGTGTCCAAGAATGTTTGGAACATATAACAGATCATGACAAAAAAACTGAAGGCAGAATCAGTTGAAGATTTCCAGTACTGTTTCAAGAATGGGAACGGGGAAATCTTTGTCAGTATGTGACTTCAGATGGGAACTATTTTGAAGAGAGACAAGATTGATTTGTAATTTAGTTGATAAAACAATTTTGAAAAAGACAGTTTGATTAATTAATTGTTTGACTTTGTGGTTATCAAAATTTAGAAAGAATGCGTCGGATAGTGGATTTTAATGTCCCAATAAAAACTAAAGAAAGCAAAAAGCTAGATAAATATGTTGATAACATATCATTTAAAAGAGTAATACAAAAACGCTTGGGTGTACAGGGTCCGTAAGCAAAATTAGAAATAGTCTAGCATAATAATAAACGACTCTATTTTAAAACAAGATTAATTTTGATAAACAACAACAACAAAATAAGAAGATAGGCACAAAACAGTAAATTTACTCTGTATGGCTACTATTTTTTCGATTATTGTATCAACACGCTCTCGAAACGATTTACATGCCTTCAAAATAAATTCTTCGGACATTTCATTCCATTCCTCCTCAATAGTAGTCTTAAGTGAACCAATATTCGAATGGGAAGTTTCCTTTGTTTTGTTTTTCTAATTGCTGTCCTCACAATTTTTTCGTGGATTTTTAATTTATTTGTGTACTTTCTTATTGACGTTTTGGGGTCCTTCTAAATCACCAAACTGAGAGCAATTAAAAAAAAACCTTCTTTTCCTTTTTTGTTCACTCCTCCATTCCACTTTCCTTAAAATCTCTTCTTCTGTAAAGATTTTTCTTTGCTTTGTATATGGTAGACAAAGAATTTTTGGCTTGGTTTCGGCGTTAAGTAAAGCATAGATTCTTTGTCGTTTCCTTTCTTGCTCATTCATATTGGGCTGAATTTTGATAAAAAAGTGATTGAATAATAGAGCTAAACATGAAAATTTAGATTTATCGCGATTATTATCTGACTAATCAGACTATAAAAAAAGGGTTTAAAAATTTTTCCCTATTTTTCTTCCGTACCCTGCCGAGAATTCCCTCCTTAAAGTGATATGGAATCAGTGGCCGGAGTTCAAATCCCTTCTCATACAAATCTTAGATGAAGCCGTTTGCGTTTCACTGCTTAATGCCCTTAGGAACGGCATGAATCCATATGTTCTTCTTTCCTCTCAGCTGGGGGTAAATAGTAAGATAGACTATGTTCTTTAGCAAATGGTGGGGACAACCAGTCTAGGAGAAGGTATCTCCGAATTCAGACCATCTTTATTCCGCTTCAAAATTGACCTTATGTTCCATCTTGCCTGAGGTGAAAGGGTTGGGTGAATACACAAATAAATTTTTGTCGACAAAGTATTAAACAGATAAATAAAAGAACGTAGAACATGAATGTGATTGGAGAATCAATCCTGGTCGGAACCCTGAGAACGGTTTGGAATATCCAAGCAAAGGTTTATTTGTTTAACGGCTTATCAACTTCTTATGCGTTATTTGATGCCGAAATTTGATTCATTTTCAACTGTTTGTAATCGTAAATACATTTTTAATGTTTTTTTTAAATTGCACTTTTTTCTTACTTTTCTGTAATCATTTGTTTGCATACAGGTCTATGGTTTCAAGTATTATTATTATTATTATTATTATTATTATTATTATTTAGCACCAATAATTTTCAAGCAATTATATGGTTTAATTAACTTTTGCTAATAATCCTTAGTGAATAATTATATATTCACGTAACTATTCTTAATACAAATGACTTGCATATGGCTAAATGTTTTCAAGCATTCCTATCAAACATTAATATTTCAAATAATTATATAAAATAATAACAATTTGTTTGCACAGTTATATGGTTTAACATATTCCCGTACAATATTATTTATTTTCAAACAAATCAATGGAACCTAAGCTTGTACTACAACTCCGTGCAGAGTGGACCTTGGAGTAATGGCAATGAAGAAGTTCTCCACACTGAAAATCGAAGAATTGGAAATTCAGATAAGTGAAATCCCGATTAGTGATTTCGTGTATCTTAAGGTCACATTGTAGACATTTTTATTCTTTTTAGTTGTTTCAATTCAGATATTCGTACTCGTTTGGGTGTCACATTTTCATTTTTGAGAAGTTTGCTGGCCTCTTACGTCGGTGATTCTTTTCAAATGGCACAATTCTATGTGTCTGTCCATAGCAGACAGTTCTGAAGCTCGGAGCATTCATCAGTATTCATGACAACACATTACACACACAGACAAATTCTCAACGGGGCAAAGTTCACGAATGTGATAGAAATATACATAGAGTTAATGGTGAAGAAGATGTGTCAATATTTTATTTATCTTCATATTTAGATGAAGTATTGCCAACCATTATATCTGCATTAATACAATTGTAAATACCTATCTGTCGTTCGTCCTGGGTGTGAAAATATACTGTATCAGGTAATGAGGTTTCAATTCAATACATTTTGTCAGTGCGAAGTCATTGCTTCGTTGCCATTACTTCCAGGTCCACTCTGACTCGTGATAGTATCCGTTAGAGTCCTAGCAGTTAACTAGATCTGCTTAAAAATCATTAGTACATATAATTGAAATCATATTGCTGTGTGAAAATTGTTTGAATTATGAAGTTACTAGAAACTATAATTATTTACAAAGAACGATTATTACTTACTTGAAAACATATAATTGCGAGCGAAAAAGACTGATTTCGGCATTAAGTAACCCACCCAGAGTTGACATATCGTAAAACAGCGTTATATATATATATATATATATATATATATATATATATATATATATATATATATAACTGTTTCTCTCTCTCTCTCTCTCACACACACACACACACACACATATATATGTACTTGACAAAGGAAGCGATTTTTTCAGGTTAACTAATTTATATGTTTTGCTTTTAAAATCGTTCATTAAAAAAGAAATCAAGTAATTGGAAAAATAAAATGTTAAATGAATAATTTTTATTATTCATTTTGAATCTTCTTTCTTTTTTTTTAAATAGCCGATTCGCCTGTTAATAGTTTTTATAATTATTATTAGCTTTGATTGAATTATAATCATCCTTGACCTTCCCATGAACCGGTAAATTTAGTCGTATTGTAAATTGAATGAACCATCGACAAAGATTACTAATTTTTTTTCAAAAATAAGAAAACCTATTTGTCTACAAAAGCGAGCAAATTACTTTGCAAAAGTATATCTTCAATTTTTCCGTTTGAGTCTTATTTTATTTTTACTTATTTATTACTGTAAGGTTTTATTCATTTTTTGTAGGTATGCATTTTGTTATTAATTCACAAAATTTATAGTACAATCATAAATTATTAATGATTTATCTTAGAATGTCTCATTGGGTGCCCCATTCATTCGGCCTGGTGCCACATCGAAGCAAAGAGCTTCGTAAATTACTATATCTTAGAATGTCTCATTGGGTGCCCCATTCATTCGGCCTTGTGACACATCGAAGCAAAGAGCTTCGTAAATTACTATATCTTAGAATGTTATTCATAGTTTCAATTTGTGCAATTGTTACGAATGTACCGGCGGCATTCAACATATAAGGTGAATTTTGTAATATAACGAATCATATTTCACTCAGGAAAAACCTTTGCATTATTTTTCAAATAATCTCCATATTTAAAACAGAATTTTCCATGTATTCCTTCTCTATAGAAATCTTTGAACTGATTTTTCGCTATTTGTTCGCGGTACTCTTCGCTTCATCATTTTTTGAAAACTTTGTTCTACGCAGAAATTCTTTTAAGGGGTCAAATAAGTAGAAAACAGGTGGGAGTCATATCTGGACTGTAAGGAGGATATTGTAGGTGTTCCCAAATTAACGGACTGATGTTTTTCCACTGTTTTTCCTGGCATAGTCCTGGTGAAACCCAACCACAAAAGACCTTTGAAAAGTTAAGATCATTATGCACAATTTCGTGCGCTGTACAAAAATTCCCAGATGTTCAGAAATGTCCTTTATTGTAACTTTTATATCATCCAAAATGAGTGCATTAACCAAATCCATCATTTCAGGTGTGTTAGCATTGCGGGCCTATCTGGCCTGACTTCCTCTTTAAAACTATTTCGAACTTGTTTAAACAGTTTAGCCCAGTTGTAAACATTTTTTGATTAAAAAAATGCTTCTCCATACATATTTGTCTGTAAATTTCACATGATTTGCCCTTCTCGGACACCAAAAAATTGAGACACACAGCTGTTCAAACCTTGACCCCTCTAATTTGCCACAATGTTTGAATAACCTCACAACAATTATTTCTGCGATAAAACATTTTCTCCTATCAACCAATTTCAAACAATTGATTTAGTTATATTAATTAGTTTATATTCATAAAAAAAATTCTGAAAAAAATCATTTTACTTAAAAAAAAATGCACCATATTTATTGAATGACCCGCCAATTCCTTGAAACATATATGGGTAAAACAAGCACGCGTGCACACACACACACACACACACACACACACACACACACACACACACACACACACACACACACATTAAGTTGGTTTTAAAGTAGCCTTTTCTCCTATCAACACTTGTCAACTCGTCTAAAAAAGGATAAAGGCTGGGTTTATTACCCAGTTCTTGAGGCAACCATGAAGGGGAACGCAAATAGAATCAAGCAGTTTTTAGAATCACTGAACAGGAAGCTGGCTTCTTGCATAGTACTTCATTTTAAAATAAGCTTGTCTCATATTTTAGAGCGGTGGGAAGCAAAAAGTACAACAAAATTCTTCAGCTTTTGGATTTAGAGTTTTCCTTTTCTTAGACAAGTTACTCTACCAAGGCTAGAGAGCCCAATCTACCCTACTATTTTACCCATGGCTTTGGTATATATATATATATATATATATATATATATATAAAGAGGGTTTTAAACATGTTCACAGTGTGTCCGAGCTTGTACCCTTGTTCTGAAACTAAGCAAAACTTGCTAAATTATGATAGTAAACTTACTAATTTGCCAATTTGCAAAATTGTTCTCCATATTTCCTCTCTCAGTTTTCAACAAAAAATATCAATTACATTTCATTTTCGAAGATGACATGCAAAAGCCTTTTCTCATTACAAAACCTTCGTTAATTATTCACAATACCTTATTCCGTTCTCAGTTTTAATATCACTTTTCATTATTATGATTCTGTAAGACGTGTAATGGTTATTTTTTCTTACTGTCATTCTTAAGTATTATTAATAATTTCTTCATTATTATTATTATTGCCATTATTATTATTATTATTATTATTATTATTATTGCGGTTATTTTTTTTTATTGATTAATTGTTTATTTGATTTCGTAAGTGATGTTTTCTTTTTGTGGTGTTTTGTGTAAGCTTTTATATTTTTTGTTCACTATTTGAATGCATTTTCTGCTTAATTTCTTTGGTCTCTTTGCGTTGTGTCGACGCGAACAAACTCGTTCATGCATTGGCTGATTGGAAACACTCTCAGGCATAAATTATGTAAGCTACAATTACAACCGACTTTACAAGCTGATGAAATTGCGTAAATGAAAAAGGAATGAGGCGAGGCTGGGTAGAGGCTCACAGAAAGGGTAGAGACTGGAAAGAGTCGGGTGGGTTGAACTCTGTTACAAATTAAAACTGTTCTTTTCTTAAAATAAAAATTCAAACAAGAACCTGTCTTTTATTTGATAATTTCTTTCCGCACCTGCATGAAATGTGCCTACGTATGCGTCTCTGTTTGTATGTGTGCTCACTATCCCAAACTTACAAATGAACAAACAAATTGACAAGTTTAATACTTTGTCGATGAAAATTTATGTATGGGAAATGATTTGTACACATTGCAATTTCTGTGTTGCTTTATTGTACGCTGTGTTGTCAAGCAGTGCGACAATGCCTTTGCGTTTGCAAATATTGACGAAATATTAGATTTAGAATATATGTGTTTATTTAACTCTCGCCACGGGCAGAATGTGACTCAAGGTCAATATTCAAGAGGAATAAAGCAAGTTTAAATTTTGAATTTTCCTTCTCCTTGACTGGTTACCTAACCAAGGCTAAAGAACTTAGTCTGCCCTACTTTTACCTATAGCTGAGGTAAGAAATAGATTCATGCCTTTCCAAATGGCATTAAAATGTGAAAAGCAAATAGCCTTGTTCAGGATTTGAATTCGGGTCACTTACGCAACTGCACTTTCTACAATATCATCACAGCCGAATTTTAAAAGGTATTTACAACCTTGTGTCAAACTTAAGCAACGATGAGTTTTTCACTGGCATTTCGTAACAGCGTCGTTTCATCGATAGATTATTACTGATTTGTGATTTAATCCTCACTAGGTGTCCTGTAATTGCTGCTATGTTAAACTCTAACGAAGAAATAACTAATCTTTTTCATATGATATTTCTTGGAAGGGTTTCTGCCATGTCAGCAAGGTGCAGAATACACCGACTGTATTCCCGGAAGAGGGATAAGTACCTTTCTCTGAAAAAAAAGGGAGTATTTTAAGTATCATTGAATTGCATCTGGTAGCGAGGATCCAGTCCTGGAGATCTGGGGAATGAGGAGTGCTCTTTCGTTGCTTTTATGTCTACTCTGACTCGTTCAAATATTATTTTTGATTAATAGGAATACTTGAAACCATATTACTGTGTGCAAATTAATTGTACCAAGAACAGTTTCTTGAAGCCATAATTGTTTTCAAACGATTATTAGTTACTTGAAAACATGAAAACTGTGCGCTTACAGATGATCATAATAAAATAGAGATAGTTACTTGAAATCATATGTGAATAAATTATTAGTATTAGATAGGAATACTTGAAATCATACCCTTGCGTGCAGATAAATGATCATAGACAAATAAAAAAATACAATTAAAAATTCTCTCTCTATATATCTAAATATTTTTATGGTTACTATCAAACATTTAGAAATGAATAAAATTTCGGCATTCAATAACCCATAATGAGTTGATATACCATTAAAAATAAAGCAAACCATGAAAGGATAAAAGAAAAGTGAAAAATGATGTCATAGCAAAAAGAATGTGAGTCTACAATCCCCAGGGATAAAATAAATTGAGTCTTACCACTGGCTGTAGTTGAGTGTCAAGCTCAGAAAATTCTTTTGTGAGACAGTCTTAGCCCTTTGCAGGGAATGCAGTCGATGTATTCTAGATCCTGCCTTCAGGGCAAGAGTCTTTGTGTTTTAATAGTAATGTTCGAATGTCATTTGCCTAAATAACCTTGTAATTCTTAATATTAAATGAATAACGCCGTTAATGTTCTCACTTGAATGTTAAGAAAAACGGGAAATGTAGAGACGTTATTTACTAAGGTTAGAAGTATAGAGCACCAGGTGAGACTGGATCCACTAATAATCAATAGACTAGCTATTACTCAACGGAATATACCCAACTGTGAAGAGGATGTTTGAAAAATCTCTTCAATATGATAAAACGCTTAATCTTATTCGCTCTCCCATGTCCAACGTTTGTTTTCAATAAGCTGAACTAAACAGAACCCACGCGAATTGTAATTGTTAAACATATCAACGCATATTATCTACTCTAATGTTAGATGTATGCATCTGCTTGCGACCGAATTATCAGGTAAGTGGGATATCTTAGAATAAGCATTTTTATAAGGTAACCCTAGATTTGCTCTCAGATGAAACCAAAATTAGTTTCAAGTCGATTTAGCAACCTGGACCCGAGTTATAGATACTTTTTGAGTATTCAGATTGAATTACTTACGTCACGAATTACTACAATTCTCTCCCTTGTCTTTCACTCTTTTAAAATTATAGGAAAATATATTTCTTATAGGTCTTAAGTATTTTGAAAAGCTACACCTCTTTTTAGAGAAAATAAGTAAAAAGGATAGTTGGCGGCCTTAGTCGAGGGTGACCCGAAGGCTCCTTTTTCAATAGATACCACACCGAGGTGTAGGGGAGGGCGCTATTCCATTGAATCAAAACTAAAACATTTCTTTTTAAATTTGAAAAGCTTTAAGTTTTTACTTTAGAAAAAAAAACTGTAGACATATCTTTTAAAGTCTCTACATTCAATCTTTTGATTTTTAAATAAAAAATCAGAAAATATTTCTCTTTTATATTGGTCCATTTAGCAATGAGTCAAAACTATTTTGATAAAGATTTTAAAAAGATCAACTTCTAAGTCAAAAATAAACAAACAAAATGAATAAATTAATTCAGAAGAAATATAATATAGAACACATTTCTTACTCGACTCTTATCCGAGCAACACAGGGTTGTAATTCTATTTAACGTTATAAAAATGAAAATGTTAATAAATAAGTAATCTATATTGTCAGGAGAAAGCCAGTAATTATTATAGGAATATTAATTTGGAATGAGTTTTCCTTTCGTGTGTTTGTTCTTTGATTAAAAATTTGATTGATCAATTTGTATTGATTGATTTGTCCTTTCAGTGGAAATTTGTAAAATTTCCGTTTACCTTATATTTTCTCCATTTTTCAAAAAAAAAAAAAAGTTTTTCAAAAGGAAGTGTTCTTTATTGTTTCAATTTTTATTATATTGCGATATTCAGTTAATAAAAACCATGACTATTTAGTTTACAAGTTACCCAGTTAAGTACATGTTAACTAATATTTGTGTACTTCAGATGAAATTCGAACATCTTAATTTGTCACCATGAACTCAAAGAGAAAGGTAAATTTGATTTTACCCTGATAATATACAGATGAACGAAAACACACACACACACACACACACACACACACACACACACACACACACACACACACATATATGTATATATACCAATTTGAATAGTGTAGTCAACGGCGCCGATGACTGATGCAATCATCAGACCAACAGGCTCCCACATGTAGGGTTCCTTTTTATATACAGCGGTGTGGCAAGTGTAATCTAGTTTTGGGGGAATCTAAAAAGAACGGTCTAATTTATACTGGTTTTTGTACACATCTACGGACATATGTTATTTTTTCCTTCTGGTGCGTGGTTATATTACATTGCTATATCATATTCATTTTATGATTTGTTAATTTATTTACTCTGTTATGACTAATGTATCATTTTTTGTGTATTATTATTTACTCCTGTAGAGTTTTTCACATCAGTGTTAGCTGATGGTTTTTCACTGGATTTGAGTGACAGCAAGTCTCCTCAAGTCTCCAGGACTCGTCTCAGTATTCTGGCCGCCCTAAGCAATGCTGTCGTTTGGATAGTCTCTACCCGCCCGCCAACTCCCAAGTCCTCCAGGCCCTTTAATAATCCTTTAGTTACTGTGCCTAACGCACCAATCACAATTGGCACAATCGTTACTTTCATGTTCCACAGTTTTTTCAATTCTCTAGCAAGGTCGAGGTACTTATCCTTCTTATCACTTTCCTTCAGATTTATTCTGTGGTCCGCTGGGACTGCAAAGTCAACAATTTTGCAGATTCTCTTTCTTTTGTTGATTATTATGAGGTATGGTCTTCTGGCCGGGATTAGGTGATCCGTTTGTATGTTAAAATCTCATAGGAGTTTATGCGAGTCATTTCCTAGGACAGGCGCCAGGTTGTGCATATACCATTTGTTTGTATGGTCGAATTGAAATTTCCTGCACATTTCCCAGTGGATCACCTTGCCGACCCAGTCTTGTCTCGCCTTGTACTCTTTCTGTTCTAATTTGCTGCATTCGCTTATTATGTGATTGATCGTTTCGTCTCTGTCACCGCATAGCCTACATTTACTGTTTTGTTGCGTCTTATCTACTCTCGCTTTGATATGATTCGTTCTTATGGCATTGTCCTGTGCTGCAATTAGGAGGGATTCCGTTTCTCTCTTAAGGTTTCCTTTTCTTAGCCAGGTCCAGGTTTTCTGGTGTGAGATGGTGTTTATTAGACGCTTAAAGCGGCCATAGAGTTGTTTTCCTTCCCATTTTTGTTTCCTAGTTGTTGTCATTCTTTCGTTTATCGTGTTGTCCGTATCGACTCTGATGGTTGTAATTAGTCCTCGTTCGTGTTTTTCTATGTAGTCTTCGAGCCGTTATATCGATGCGTCAACGATTATTATTTTTTTTTCTTGCAAGTTTTTTACACCAGTGTTGGCTGATGGATTTTCATTGAGAGACAGCAAGTCTCAAAAAATCTTCTCAGTATCTTAATAATGCGATAGTCTGAATGGTCTCGATTCGTCTTCCGATTTCCAACTCTCCAGTCTTTGAAGACCGTTACAAGCACACCAATTACAATAGGTATCGCATAATATCCACAGCCTTTTTTTTTTAGTTCTTTGGCGAAGTCTAAGGTCTACTCTTGTGAGATTTCGCCGATTTGTCTCTTGAAATATCCATAGATTTGTTTTTCTTCCCATTTCTGTTTCCTTGTTTTTGTTGTTGTTCTGTTTGTCCTTGTGTTGTCAGTGTTGTTACTGGCCGCAGTAATTAGTTTTTCTTTGTTCTTTTTAATGTACTCTTTGAGTCGTTGTATTGATGTTTTCATACTATCTTGGATGCTAGCGAGTCCTTTTTCTCCTTCTTTTCTTTACACGTATAGTCTGTCTATGTCATCATTCGGATATAAGGCCTTGTCCATCGTCATTATTTTTTATCCTTTGGTCCATTCGTATCAGTTCCTCCCTCGTCTATTTTAAGAATGCTCCCGCATATATTTCGAGGAGGTCTGCCCAGGTGTTTATTACTTTGATGAGATTTCTTCTGTAGAGTTTGGTTTTGAACAGTTTTTTCCGTTCATCCGAGTTACTTTTGTCTTATTTTCTTTCTCAATTCCACTTAATTGTGTCCGCTCCCAATATCCCCAAATACTTGTAATTTTCCTTTTCTCCAACCGTTCTGATTCGTTGTTCATTTGGTTGTTCTGTTCCTTCTGTTATTTATTTTTCCCACTTTTTTTCGACTTTCATTATAAGCATGGACATTTTCTGTGCCACATTACATACGAATTTCTTCGTTGTATATTATTATTATTATTATTATAATCATTATATTTCAACTTTAAAGTTTTTCACATCAGTGTTAGCTGATGGTTTTTCACTGGACTTTGAGTAACAGCAAGTCTCCTTAAGTCTCCAGGATTCTTCTCCGTATTCTGGCTGTTCTCAATAATGCTATCGTTTGGATAGTCTCCACTCGTCCGCTAACTTCCAAGTCCTCCAGGCCTTTTAATAATCCTTTAGTTATTGTGTCAAAAGCACCAATGACAATTAGTACAATCGTCACTTTAATGTTCCACAGCTTTTTCAATTCTCTAGCAAGGTCGAGGTACTTATTCTTATCACATTCTTTCAGTTTTATTCTGTGGTCAGTCGAGAGGGCAAAGTCGACAATTTTGAAAATTCTCTTTTTTTTGTTGATTATTATAAGGTCTGGTCTTCTGGCCGGGATTAGGTGATCCGTTTGTATGTCAAAGTCCCATAGGAGTTTATGTGTGTCATTTTCTAGGACAGGTGCTGGGTTGTGCAAATACCATTTGTTGGTATGGTGAAATTCAAATTTCTTGCACATTTCCCAGTGGATCACCTTGCCGACCCAGTCGTGTCTCGTCTTATACTCCTTCTGAGCTAATTTGCTGCATTCGCTTATTATGTGATTGATGGTTTCGTCTTTGTCACATCATAGTCTACATTTGCTATTTTGTTGAGTCTTATCTTTCCTGCTTTGATATGATTGGTTCTTATGGCGTTGTTTTTTTGCTGCTATTAGGAGAGATTCCATTTCTCTCTAAAGGTTTCCTTTTCTTAGCCAGGTCCAGGTTTTCTGGTGTGAGATGGTGTTTATTAGTCGTTTAAAGCGGCCATAGGGCTGTTTTCTTCCTATTTTTGTTTCCTAGTTATTGTCACTCTATCGTCTATCGTGTTGTCTGTATCGTTTTTGTTTCACTTTTACTTTCGGGTCTATATCCAAGATTTAGGGAAGGTAGTGATTATATACATTCTAATATATATATATATATATATATATATATATATATCACTAGCTCACAAACATTACCATGTAATATATATATATATATATATATATATATATATATATATATTCCATACATATACTCCTGTTGACTTCTTGGGGAGAATAGGGCTGTTGCCACCACACCACGTCAATGATTGTACATATTTACTCAACTCTTCCGTCACGTAAGTGTCAGTTATATCTAATCACAATGTAGAGATATTACATAATTTCTTAGAGTCAAGATTCAACGAGCTTTGAAATCCATTTCTGTTGTTCCAACCCAATGATGCCATCGATGAATCATTGATGGAAGTACTAAGATTTTTTTTTAGGTTGTCTCATCTCATCTCGTGACTGGCTCGTCGACTATATCTATCCTGTTGTGATTAATTCTTCTAGGGATACCTGATGGCCCAAATCATTAAACACCGGGCACAGACAACTGACAAACTGAAAGATTTTATTTCTCATGAAATAGCTGCAATACCAGAGACAATGACCGGGTGAGTGCTGAAGAAGTTCAGTGTGAAGCTTAAGGAGTGTATAACTCACAAGAGCAAGCATTTTGGAAGGTATAATTGTTAAAACAAAGTGATGAAATTAATAAAGCAAAATAGCAAATATTTTACTTTATTAAGATTAAATTTTGAATAGGATTGATGCTACCTTTTTTATTTACGTTGCAAACCTGAGAGATCATTCTACTTGATACTATATATCATTTCGTAATTATATCCTATTTAGTGTTTATTTATCCAATCCCTCTTCCACGTACATCCTAAGACACAAGGTCAATTTTAAGAGGAGTAAAGCTGGCTTGAATTCAGTTTTTGTTCACCTAGGCTAGTTGCCTTACCAAGGCTTGAGAATCCTGTCTACCTTACTATCTATAGCTGGGGTTGAGGAACAGATTCATGCCTTCCCCAAATTATTTGCGCAAAGTGAACCGTAAACAATCTAGTCCAGGATTTGAATTTGAGTTGCCGATTTCATTCCGTGCAAGGATTACCATTACACTAAGCGCGCCTCAGCGTCAATAATTATGCTGTAGTTTTAGTAAATTTTTAAGTGGTTGAGTCGACCCATGCTCCCTGATTTTTAATTAAGGGTTTTTTCTTCTTCTAAGACGGTTTGCTTACCTACAAATCAAGTGAATCAAATCTGTCCAAGTATATTCCCATATATGGAGAAAAGAATGGATTAAAGAGCATTAAAGCCAAGTGAAATGCTAAAAGCTGAGTCCAGGATTTGAACTTGCCTCGCTGATTCCATTTTCTAAGAATCAAGCTCGTAAGACCACAAGAAGAAATTCTCAGTTTTTAAAAAAGATCATTGTTTGTAGTTTTTGATTATATATATATAAACAAATTTTTGGTACACCAGAATTGCATAATTGATTGAAAGAAGGGAAATCATTCTACTGAATCGTTTAAAACGATAAACATTAAAAAGGACCTTTTCGTGATGAAGCGCTGGACGAAAGGGTCTCTTTAGTATTCTATCGTTTTAAACGATTTAATAAAATGATCCCCTTAATTCAATTATATATATATATATATATATATATATATATATATATATATATATATATATAATTGAATTAACAGTTGTCACTCGCGTAATGCAAAACTCTTCTAACCAACGGAGCACACTGGTATCCGAAAGCGTTAAATGTAAACAAACGAAAGTTAATATATATATGTGTTAAATTCCCGAGCTAACGTTGGCTGAAAAGCATATTATCGGTCTGACGTAAATATAGGCGGGTTTCGATCCCAGTTTGAATCGTCTCGTAATTCTAGCCACACTGAGTAGTTGTGATAGAACGAAACCGTTTGTTTGTCGATGACAATATATATATATATAATCTTGATTAACATTCAACGCCAAAAATATTTAAATAAGTAAAGTTATATAGTGGTCTATGTGCAACAATCCAAAACAATATTATAGTATTTTCAGTTACAAAATAATATGACAATAAAAACAGCTCATCAAATATCTTCATCTATTAAGTTTAATGCATTTTTTATTTCAGTCGTATCATATAATGTACCATAGCGATACTAAAGCGACTTTAGACCCTCGTTGTGACTTCACCATTGCAACAATTAACAAATGCGAAACTCTGTTAAGCAAACATCAAAGGTTTATTTACAACTAGGGAGCAAACAGTCGTCGGGAGAAAGAAAAACAGTATAGAAGCATGAGACGACCGTCAACTAGACGATCATAAGCAAGATATCCTAGTGAGAAAAAGATGAGCCAACACAGACCTTGAATTTTTTCCTGATTCAAACATATTCATTCACTGGGTCTAACACCCGCTTTGGGGTGGGTGCCCCAAAATTTGGAGTTTGTAAACTTTCTTCTTACATCTTCATGGCTCATTTTCTACTGACATCTTCACCTTATCGCGTCCTGCCGTCCACTTTCAACACGAAGCTCAGAATCGGGTATGCTGGTTTTATTGTTATACTATCTTATACGGCGATACGAGTTCAATTCCTGGACAAGACTGATTGCATTTCACATAGCACTAATACCCTTGGGAAAGGTATGAATCCAATTATTCTCCCTCCAGCTATGGATAAATAGTAGGACAGACTAGGTTCTTCAGCCTTGGCGAGGCAACTGGTCTAGGAGAAGGAAAACTCTGAATTCAAACCTCTTAAACTCCGCTTAAAAAAATTGACCTTGTGTCATATCCTGCCCGAGCGAAGGGGTTGGGTAAATAGGATACTATCTTATAGCTTAAAACACACACACACACACACACACACACACACACACACACACACACACACACACACACATATATATATATGTATATATATATATATATATATATATATATATATATATATATATATTTACAATTATAGGTGTCTGAATGAATGTTTTTAAGAGAAGTGCTTAACTATATATGTGGTGTCCCATGAAGCGGTAAAAAAATGACAAGGATCCGACATTGTTTATTTTGGAGCGATGGAAAGGCCAAAGAAACAATAATTTTGTAATTATGTCATTCTACTTGAATAAACGTTACACAAATAGTATAACACCGTCAACGTATATATGGTGATCAAAATGTGAGATTAACATAGATCCTGAAATAGAAAAGAACATTTTTAAAAGAGTGCACAAATGAAAAATAATGTAGATATTGTTTGAAAGAAAAGTCAGGCCTAATAGTATTCCTAAAACAAAATAAAGTGCTAAAAACCGTTAGAATAACTGTCTAGTCGGAGACACGAAATAACTTTCTCCTTTTTCACTTATCACCTCACTAGTTTAGGCAATTTCATAAATATATTTAAATGTAATCAGGAGAGTAAAATATGTTTGTGACCTGACTAATTTTAGTTACGTGAAAAACGTTTTAACTGTATATAAATGAATGATCACTTTTTTGGTCATTCCATTCATTTTGCTACCTACTCGCCTAAAGATCAAAGTAGGTGACTGTGTGGTAGAAGAAATATTGTTTTAGCTTTCATACACACACACACACACACACACACACACACACACACACACACACACACACACACACACACACACAAATAGGATCTTTACAACATACATTTTGCTAAATTTTGTTTAATGAAGCCCATGACAAAATTAGACAAAGGATCTTGTAAATTAAAATTCTTTGCCTTTCACCTGAACTGAAACATTGCCTATTAGAGTCGATTGCAAATATACACACACTAGAAAGTACATTAAAAAAACGTAACTAACCTACATAAACAGATCGACAATCAAGTTTAGAAACGGGTATATTTCCAGTTGGCTGATCGATTCAACTATTCTCTTCGTTGAATGGAAAGAGAAAGATTGAGTGAAAGCTTCGAAGAAGAAAGATGAGTCACGTTTTAAATTTTTAATTCCCGTGAACACGACTTCTCAGCCAATGAACATTTGCAGATATTTTCAGATACAACTTCGATTGCACAAATTCTGTGTCCTGCTTGTAAGGTGTATTGACTTTGAGAGGACAAGACAGAAACATTTGGTTTAAATGCGTTCTTACACAGACTGATGCATGCTGGTGCATGCTGGTATACATGCACATAGATAAGAAGAAACTGGCGAACAGATACATGATTAAAACGTGTATACATATGTCGACGTAGGTATAAATAGACATATACCTCGTCTAAAACCTGTGGCTCATCCCGTCAGAACACTTGATTCTTAAAATAGGCATTTAAGGGAAAGAAAGGTAACGTTCATGAGGTTTAAAAGTTTTTTTGTGAACAGGACAATTCTAAACACACACACGTGTACGCTCTCTCTCTCTCACACACACATACGTACATGCACACACACACGTATATATATATATATATATATATATATATCAGTGTTGACACTTATTTATTTTACTCGAGCTCATACTTTTAACGCAATGTACTATATGTATATGTTATATGACATGTATATAATAAGAATTTTGGCATCCAGATACATTTTTTCTAAATACGGTTCATTAAATCTCTGTGCCTATGCACTTTTGTACAGCTGATACATAAAAATGGACCATTCTATCTCTTGTATTCTTGAGGTTGTAGAATACACCGAGTACATCTCTGCAGAGGGGTAAGACTACCCCTAGCGAGAGACCTGGATATGATACTAAACTATCTGAAGGTGAGTCTTCAGTCCGGGAGCTTTGGTAAATGTGTGCCAAGGCTCCCAGGCCAAATTCTATCAATAGGTCAAATAGAACTGTTTGACCATTTAAACTGTGAGCAAACAAATGACTGATATTCAGCTGAATTATTAGAAATAGAAGTCTTTAACCGTTTAAATTTGTGTAAACAAATGACTGATGTTTAACTGATTTGTTTGTGATACATAACAATACAATTTAACTGGGTGGAAATAAAACTATTAGTGTCGTATGCTCGATATCGTTTACCTGGATGCAAAATAGAATTATTGGTATTACATAGCAATAATTGGAACCATTTGACTGCAAATGAATGAATAGTGTTAAATAGAATAACAAGTGATAAACTGTAATACAGGATAGAAATAATAGCAATATTTGTGTACAAATGAATTTGTTTTAACTCATTTGAAAATAAAATTACCTGTAAACTCTTGACATATGTGTATCCATTTAATTGTGCTTAAACAAAGGATTAGTAGTAAATAGAAATGTTCTTGTTAGAAATACTTGAAACAATTTAACTGTATTCAAAAGATTGAGCACAGGTTCGTCTTAAATGTTTTCGACAAAATGTGTTTACAAATCATATATATTAAATTTAATTGTATAAACAGAATTTGGCATTAAATAGCATCCAATTGTTGATATGCCATAAAACACAAACAAACAAACAAACAAACAAACAAAATGTCTGCTACCTAGATTAAGTGCTCTTTTCAGTTACAATTAGAATCTTTGATGTTAGTTGATCAATGTCTGGGTTACCAGAATAGATCACAGACCCACATACGAATACAGACACATACAAACCCAGGACTTCGATACAGCCCGAATCTTATAGGTCCGATGTCGTATTCTTAAATTTACCTCCTATGATAATAAACAGAATACATTATTTACTGTTAAACCAAACGATATTTTTGAAAAGCGATGAAGAAAACATTTAGGATTTAAAAAATAATTTTTATTATTTTAGCCGGAAATCTGTTCGTCTTTCATTGGTAGTATATTGTGGCTCTACCAGACTCAGGGGTTGTTCATTATGTGTGCGAATGACTCAATATGCCGAGAACCCTTGTAGTAAGGGGAATTTTCTGCGGGTCACAAAGAAAAATTCAAATTGGTTAAATTCTAAGTAAGTTTAAGTCCACAGTGAGGCTATTGTAATAATTTAACTTATATAAGTAAATCCTGAGCTTTTTGCAGTTATTCCTCTATAGGGATTTTGGCTTTTGCTTTTTATTGCTGAAGACAACTGGAATCTCGTTACAGCTAAAGTTAGCCATTTCAGAAAGATGATTATTCTTCTTTATTCCTATTTTACATCTCTCGTTCTGGACACAACTTATTCACCCTTTAAATACAGATTCAAACCATCTAGTAAATATATCAATTTTACACTACTTTATGTATTCAGAGACAAACAGTAGAGATTTTGAACGGAAAAAAATCTAGCTAAAGCTAAAGACATTTCATACTAACCGTTTGATCTCTTGTTTCAAATCACAAATAGTATTCAACGCAGATTTTCCTCCTTTCTTTCTATTTCTGCAGGCCTTCCCATGGGTGGGCGAATTTCCCTTTGGGATTATCATTATCATCATCTCTTTTAGAGTTTTTCACATCAGTATTAGCTGATGGTTTTTCACTGGAGTTGGAGTGACAGCAAGTCTCCTCAAGTTTCAAGGACTCTTCTCCGCATTCTGGCCGTTCCCAGTAATGCTGTCATTTGGATAGTCTCTACTCGTCCGCCAACTTCCAAGTCCTCCAGGCCTTTTAACAATCCTTTACTGATTGTGCCAAAAGCACCAATCACAAACGGTACAATCGTCACTTTCATGCTCCACAGCTTTTTCAATTCTCTAGCAAGGTCGAGGTACTTGTACCCGGCTGTGCATTTTCTGAGTATGTGGTTAAGTGGTATCATGGCTATTATGAGTAGTAAAGGTGATAGTGCATCTCCTTGGTAAATACCTCTTTGGATCTTTATTTCAGCAACGCTTCTTTCTCCTGCTGTCAGCTCCACTCTACAGGTCTTCATGGTTTTTTCGTGTGATATTTTGTACATTTTGAGGCAGTTTACTATCCAGCTTTGTGGAATCATGTCATATGCCTTTTTGTAGTCTATCTAGGCTATAGCTAGATTTTTCCGTCTGGTCTTGCTCTCATTTAGGATATACTGATCTATGTAAAGTAATTCTGTTGTGCCTCTGGATCCTTTGCAGCATCCTTTCTGTTCGTCAGGGAATAATCTGCGGCTTGTTTGTGAGAAGTAAATCTTTTCTCTTATTTGTGCTGTTAGTATTTGCCACATCATTGGTAGGCAAGTTATCGGTCTATAATTGTTTGGAGCAGTTCCTTTACTTGGGTCCTTTTGGATCAATGTGGTCTTTCCTTTGGTCATCCAGTCTGGTACCTGTGCTCCTTGTAAGTCTCTGTTCTAGTCTGTCGTGAACGGAGGTGAATTTCTTGAACCAGAAACCATGTATTCCATCGTGGCCTGGCGTTTTCCAGTTTGGTATTCTTTTTAGTGTCGTTTTGAGTAGATCGATGAGTATTTCCGTTTTGGGGCCTTCTTCAAGTCCTTTTCGTCCTCTTGCAATTTTGTTTACCCATTCAGCCCTTTCATTATGTTTTTTGGTTACGATATTTTAGTCTAAAATCGTTCGGTATCTTTGGCATCCGGTTGTTGGTATGTTTTCATATCACTCCCTCCCAAATGTTGATAGAATTTTCTTTCGTTGTTTTGGAAAGTCCTGTTTTGTCTGTATTGTATAACCCTTTGTCGATATCTCTTTGATCTCCCTTCTGTCGCCAGTACTTTCTGGTTAATTTCCTCAAGTTGTATTATTATTTTTTCTCGTGTTGCCTTTTCCTTTCTGTTTCCGCATATTTCAGCGTCTTTCTTTTGTTTTATCATTCTGGTCTGTTTTCATAGGTTTTTTATTTGCATTTCCAGTCGAATTTCCCATCCTGGTTTTAACCTTTTCTTCGTGCTTTTTGGGGGGATCCCAATTTTCTCACAAACTAATTTTGCTCCTGCATAGATTAGTTCATTTATCTCGGTTATATTGTTCGTTGGTATGTGCGGTAGTATTTGATTTATTTTTTCCGTTTCTATCTTAAGTTTTCTCCATTAATGATGGTAGAGTAGTCTTTTCACAATTCATAATTCTCTGTACATTTCTAGATTTATTGTTATTATTATTATTATTAGAGCTTTTCACATCAGCGTTAGCCGATGGTTTTTCACTGGAGTCTGAGTAACAGCAAGTCTCCTAAAGTCTCCAGGACTCTTCTTATTATTCTGGCCGTTTTCAATAATGCTGTCGTTTGGATGGTCTCCACTCGTCCGCCAACTTCTAAGTCCTCCAGTCCCTTTAGTAATCCTTTAGTTACTGTTCCAAACGCACCAATTACAATTGGTATAATTGTCACCTGCATGTTCCACAGTTTTTTCAGTTCCCTAGCAAGGTCTAGGTACTTATCCTTCTTTTCACATTCTTTCAGTTTTATTCTGTGGTCTACCGGGACAGCAAAGTCGACTATTTTGCAAGTTCTCTTTTTTTTGTTGATTATTATTAAGTCTGGTCTCCTGGCCGGGATTAGGTGATCCGTTTGTATACTAGAGTCCCATAGGAGTTTATGCGAGTCATTTTCTAGGACAGGTGCTGGGTTGTGCATATACCATTTGTTAGTATGGTGGAATTTAAATTTCTTACACCTTTCCCAGTGAATCACCTTACCGACCCAGTCGTGTCTCGCCTTATACTCCCGCTGTGCTAATTTGCTGCATTCATTTATTATATGATTGATGGTTTGATCTCTGTCACCACATTTGCTATTTTGTTGATCTTATCTATGCTCGCTTTGATATGATTGGTTCATATGGCGCTGTCTTGTACTGCTATTAGGAGAGATTCCATTTCTCTCTTAAAGTTTCCTTTTCTTAGCCATGTCCAGTTTTTTCGTGGGAGATATTGTTTATTAGTCGTTAAAACCCCCCATAGAGTTGTTTTCCTTCCCATTTTTGTTTCCTAGTTATTGTCATTCTGTTGTTCATCGTGTTCTCAGTTTCGTTTCTGGTGGCTGTAATGAGTCCTCCTTCGTGTTTTTGTATATAGTCTTTGAGTCGTTGTATCGATGCGTCAACGCTGTCTTCAATGCTGGCAAGTCCTCTTACCCCCTCTTTTCTTGAAACATATAGTCTGTCAATGTCGTCTCTGGGATGTAATGCCTTATGCATTGTCATTAGTTTTCTTGTTCTTTGCTCCATTTGTTTAAGTTCGTCTCTGGTCCACTTGAGAAAGGGTCCGGAATATCTAACGAGAGGTACAGCCCAGGTATTTATTTATGAATAGTAAGGGCGATAGTGCATCTCCTTGGAAGATGCCTCTTTGGATCTTTATTTCAGCTATGCTTCTTCCTCCTGCTGTCAGCTCCACTCTCCAGGTATTCATGGTCTGTTCGATGAAGTTTATGACTTCATGTGATATTTTGTACATTTTGAGACAGTGTAGTATCCAGCTTTGTGGGAGCATATCATATGCCTTCTTGTAGTCAATCCAGGCCATAGTTAGATTTTTCCGTCTGGTCTTGCTCCACACCAGCGTTATTCGTGGTCTCCCCCGGAGTCTGAGTGACAGACAGTCTCCTCAAGTCTCCAGGACACTTCTCAGTAATCTGTTCAATCTTAGTAATGTTTACATTTGGATGGCCTTCATTTGTCCTCTTATTTCCAAGTTTTCCTGTCCCATTGTCAATTCTGTATGTATAAACTTCTGGTATGTTCCATAGTTTTTAAGTTCTCTTGCAAGGTCGAGGTTCTTATCTTTCTTATCACTTTCTTTCAGTTTTAGTCAACAATTCGACAGGCTTTCTTCTTTTTGTTGACAAACATTAGGTCTGGTCGTTTAGCTGAGATTAGGTAATCCATTTGTATCTCAAAATCCCAGAGAATTTTGTGCATCTTATTCTCCGGGTCGGATTCTGGGTTGTGCATATACCATTTGTTCATATAGTCAAATTTCAATTTCTTGCACAATTCCCTGTGGATGTTGTACTCTTTTATGCTAATTTATTGTATTCGCTTATTATGTGATTTATAGTTTCGTCTCTATAAACACACAACGTACATTTGCTATTTTCCTGCGTCTTATCTATTCTTGCTCTGATATAGTTTGTTCTTATCACGTTGTTTTATGCAGCTGTCAGAAGACATTCTGTTTCTCTCTTAAGGTTTCCTTTTCTTAGTCATCTTCAAGTATTCTAGTGTAAAATTTCGTTTCTTTGTCGCTTGAAGTGTCCATATAGTTGTTTTCCTTCCCATTTTCTTTACAGTTTATTTCTGTTCTGTTGATGATTCTATTGTCTATATTGTCTTTGATAGTTATAATCAGTTTTCTGCCGCGTTTGTGTATGTCGACTTCGAGTCGTTGTACCGATGCCTCAACGCTATCTTGAATGCTGGTAAGTCCTCTTCCTCCTTTTTTCTTAACACTTACGGTCTGTCCGTGTCGTCTCTGGGATGCCTTATGCCTTAGCTTTCTTGTTCCCTGATCCATTTGTTTAAGTTATTCCCTGGTCCATTTGAAAAATGGTCCCGAGTATCTTACAAGGGTACAGCCCAGTTGTTTATCTCTTTGAAAAGATCCCTGCGATATAATATGGTTTCGATATGCTTTCTTGTTCTCCGGTGATAATCTTTTTTTTCTTTTTTCTTTCATCTCCACTCGTTTGATGTTGCCTGCTTCCAGTATTCACAAGTATTTGTAAGTATCTGTTTCTTCAAGCGTTCTAATTTTGTCTTGATTTGGTAGTTCTATTCCCTCCGTTATGTGTTGTTTCCCGCTTCTCATTATTAGCATGGCCCATTTTTCAATTCCAAATTTCATTCTTATGTGCTGACTGTATATTCTCACTGCCTGTATTAGGCTTTCCAATTCTTTTTTATTTTTGGCAGTTTACTGTTGTCATTGTACTTTAGGTGATTGATCTTTTCTTGAGATTTTGTAAGTTTGTAATCGCCCGCACATTTGCTGAGTTTGTGATTGAGTGGCATCATCGCCACCACAAACAACAATGGTGACAGCACATCGCCCTCGAATATTAATCGCTGGATTTTTACCTTAGCTAAACTTTTATCACCCGTTGTCAGTTGCAGTTTCCAGTTCTCTCTGGTTCTCACATTATTATTATTATTGTAGAGTGGCTAAACAAACCTTCAGTACTCTACCAGATGGACTGATTTATAGCCATAAATAGCCAACAATTAGAGATTTCGAAAATGATTTAATAAGCTGGATCCAGTAGATGGGGTACACTTTGGCCAGCCGTGCCATTAGCAGCACAGATATGGTCGGGTGTGTCCCGTCTCTGGATACCTGGCAGGCATAGCATTCGCGTCATGTGGCCAAGACTAACATTCTTCAAGCCTCAGGAGGCCATCCCCCAGGGGCTAGATTTATCGCCTGACGCCTGAGGCACCCATTTTTAGGGGAATGCCGACGAGGCCTGAGGCATTTTTGGGAATGCCGAGCGAGTCTGGGCTACGGCCCAATGCCCGGACCCACCTTAAAAAGGAAGTCCTACACTCGCCTGTTTGGTGGGGCGGGCGACAAATACCGTTGATTTAATTTGCTGATTAATATTCGAACTGATCTTACTTCGTTTGGCTATACCGCATTTGACCCTCTTCAGTTCTTGTAAATTGTCTTGTTAATTGTTTTTTTTAACTTATTGTACTATGTCTCTTTTGTATGTATCTATTAGCACTGGATACTGATGCTGAATAAATATATTAAACACTCATTCTTCTCTGTGTATCATTCACCTCGACGAAACAACAGTTGGCGACGAAGATTCGGGAAATTACACAGATTAGCGAACAGGATTTGAAAAATCACAACTGAAACAACAAATTCGCTACGATAGCAGAAAAGGACGAATCAACACACAGAAGCATTTATTGGAAGTACAAAATTGACAAGTACTACGCACTCACAAAAAAAAACAAACAAAAAAACTGCATGCTGGAATTCTTGAAAAAGCAAGAAATTTTACGCAAACAAAACATGGAAAAATTTCAGAAACAACGCCAAGAAGACTTAGAAAGGCATCAAAAAGAACTCGAAGAACAAGAAGAAAGGTTTTCAAAATTACTGGAAACTTTCTCAAAAAGAAAAAATGGTCCATGCAGTTCTAATATATTTTCTCAGGATTCCGTAATCAAATCGATTGGTGAATTTGTATACAAACCAGATGAAGAAGTCACATTCGGAGTGAAATTTCGAAAGTATAAAGAAATATTCCAAAAATACTGTGTAACATGGTCGGATGGAAAAAGTACGATTAGTACAGGGTAAGTTCGGCGCTGTGGAAGACGAAAAGTACGCAAACTTTATACTCCCAAGACATCCCGGAGAAATTTAATTCCAGGAAACAATACAAATATTAATAAAATATTCGGGGAGCAGTGTTCACTTTTCAACACACGCTGGCAGTGTATGAATCTTAAAAAGAAAGAAAAATTTAGATTAGGCGAAATAACACATGATACGTTTCATATCAGACATCCGGGAGTATCAAGAATGAAAGCTTTTATGAGGAGCTACGTCTATTGGCATGGCATGGACAAGGAAATTGAAAATCTGGTAAAAACTTGCAAAAATTGGGCGTTGTCGGCCAAGGCACCACCTATGAAATTCAATCCCTGGCCAAAGACCGATAAGCCATGGTCAACGTTACACACTGACAATGTCAGCCAGTAAAGTGGACATATTACTTTATTGAGGTAGACAGCTTCACAAAGTTTCCGGAAGTTTTTAAATGTAAAACACTAACGAGTTGTGTCACGATAGATTTCTTACACGACTTATTCGCCGGATTCGGCTTGCCAGAAACTTACATGGCCGACAACGCGACGTAGTTTTCTTGGAAAGATTTTGAAAATTTTTACAAAATCCATTCAATTGTACACTTAACATCTCCATCCTATCACTCAAGGTCAAACGGAATGGCGGAAAGATTTGTTGATATATTCAAAAGAGCAATTAAGAAGACAAGCAGAATTGAAACCGTGAACGAAGAATTACAAAAATTCTTATCCATAGATCGCATAACACCTTATGTAAATACAAGTTCAGGAATGGCCCCAGCCGAACTCATGTTTGCAAGGAAAATTCGTTCTGTATTCGATAAACTTTGAAAAGAAAATAATTGAAAGAAAAAATACCAATGGTAAACATTACAAGCCCCGAGAAAAATATATTTCGAGAATTATAAATTTGGAAAAGCAACGTGGGAAGAAGGAACTATTGATAAAAGAAATTGGCAAGATATTTTACCTGACAAAACATTCAAAATGGGTTATTAAGAGACATTTAAATCAAATAGAAAAATATATAGAGCGGACGTAGATCAACGCAAGGAGAAACCGATGACGATGATTTACAACGTATCTATACTTCAACAAGTACCACAGAATCAATTAAGTAAGCGAAAGCAAATTCCAAAGAGTACTATGGAAATAGACCCTAAAAGACAGAAATATGTCATCCAAGGGACATAAAATCACAAAGGGAAGATGTTGTTGAGTAGCTAAACACACTTTCAGCACACTTCCAGATGGACTGGTTCATAGCCATAAAAAGCCTACAATTCAAGACTTCGAGGTTGATTTAATAAGCTGATTAATATTCGAACTGATCTTACTTCGTTTGGCTATACCGCATATGGCCTTTCTCAACTCTTGTAAATTGTTTTGTTAATTGTTTTTAACTTATTATACTGTATCTTTTTTGTATGTATCCGTTAGTAGAGGATACTGGTGCTGAATAAATATATTAAGCTCTCATTATTCTATGTGTATCATCCACCTCTACGATACAACAATTATTATTATTATTTTCATTATTATTATTATTATTATTAATATTATCTATTTACGAGTTTTTCACACAAGTAGTAACTGATGACCTTCACTAAGGTCCGAGGGATAATAAATCATTTCAGCTGCCTAGGTCACTTCCGGTGTTTTGTATTCTAGCCAATCGCAGCAGTGCTATGATCTGGACGATCTCAATTCTTCCCCGGATCTTTATCCTAATTTTTCGGGATTATTCCAAGAGTACTATAATTGATATCATTATCATCTTCAGGTTCCATAGCCTCTTTAGTTATCTAGCAAGATCCAGGTATTGATTCAGTCTTTTGATATTGTTTGCTTCCAACATGTTGGAATTGCAAAGTCAATGAGTTAGCAAGTTCTTTTCTTCTTGTTGACTAACACTCAGTTTGGTCGTCTGGTCGGGATTTGGTGATACATCTCAAAGTCCAAAAGAATTTTATGCATTTCATTTTCTGGGACAGATTCTGGTTTGTGAATATACCATTTGTTTGTACGGTCAAATTTTAATGGCTTGCATTATTCCCAGAAGTTCACCTTTCCACCAAGTCGTATTTATTCTTCTAAAATATTTTAGCTTTTAGATTATTAGTTCTTATGTTATTCTGTACTGCTATTCATAACGATTAAGTTTCTTTTAGTCTTTTCCCAATCATTTTCATGTTCTATAAGTTTTTCTCTCTTTGGCAAAGTCCAGGCGTTGTTTATCTAGTTTTTCACTTTTCTTTATTTCCATTGTATATTATTTCCTCTGTGATGGGCTGGAACAGCGAAGTCGACGAGCTGAGACATCGGTTTGTTTTCATTGACTACAGCAAGAACTGCTTATCTGACCGGAAGTGGTCGTTCCGTTTGCATCTCAAGATCCAACCTCCTTCTGCAAAGCCTATACGCACGATTTTTGTCTGTTTTAGCTTTGATAAAATTGATTTTTATCAGTTGTACATGGATACTATTTAAAGCTATTTAGTTATATGTCATAAACATTTTTAGTTATTTCACTCCTTGTGAGTTTTTCACACGTTTTAACCGGTGGTTTTCCATGAAGTCTGAGTGACAGCATGTCTCCTTAGCTCTCCTGGACTCTTACGTATTTTAGCTGATTTTAAAATGCTGTGGTCTGGATGGTCTTGAATTTTTCTCTTATTATTTCTTCCTTCAGCCTTTTTGTCAAACCTTTAAGGACAGTTCGAATCGCATCATTTACAATTGGTATCACCGTCACTCTCATGTTCCATTGTTTTTTTTCTTCAGTTCTCTGTCCATTTGTCTCTCTCTTTTCACTTTTCTTTTCTTTTCACTTTGTGGTCACACGGAACAACAATTTTTCTTTGAGTGACAGTTGATATTAGCTCTTCAGAACGCTTCTGAGTATTCTGGCTGATTTCAGCTAGTCTCAAATTTTTCTTGGATTTTCAGTTCCCTCATTCTCTTTTCCAGGTTCCAAATATGATTGGCATTACGGTCACCACCATGTCCCACAACTTTTTTTTCTGTTTTCTGTTAACCTGCTGGTACTTATCGAGTTTTTCGATTTTCTTAATTTCAACTTGATGATATGCTGGAACGTTCAAGTCCACTTGCTGACATGTTTTTTTTCTTTTTGTTAAATACAGCAAGGTCTGGTATTCTGGCCGAGATTCCACGATCCGTGTCTATTTCAAAATCCCAAAGCATTTTGTGCATCATGTTCTCCATGACAGATTCTGGTTTGTGCAATTTACCATTTGTCAGTAGGTAAAAATTTCAATCTCTTGCCAGTGGATAACTTTACGTTTCCTCTGTGTCTACTATGTCACATAACACGCAATTTCTTTAGTTGTTATTATTATTATTATTCAAGTTTTTCACACTAGTGTTAACTGATGTTTTTTACGAGAGTCTGAGTGACATCAAGTCTCGTTAAGTCTCCAGATCTCTTCTCAGTATTCAAGCCGATCTTAATAATGCTGTAGTTTGGATAGTCTCTGCTCGTTCTCCAATTTTCAACTCTTTTAGCCCCTTTATTAAGCCTTTGGGGATCGTTCTGAGCGCACCAATTACAATTGACATTATTATTATTATTATTGTAACCCGATAGGTCAGTCAAAGAAATTTATTGACCATCAAAATAAGAGTTAACCACGGCGGAGTTTACAAGAATGAACTCAGTACATTTTTCTAAAACGTGAAAACAAACGAAAATGGATTCATAAGAATAAATCGGAAATATGTTGTTTTTACGAGAAAAAAAAAACGACGAAAATTATTTATTGAAAATGATGAGAAGGTTGTTATTCGTTTGTCACAATGATTCAGAATTTCAAACAGGAGTTGTTTTAACTATAAGCCTGGGTAAGCAGGAATCAGCCTGGAGATTTGATCTAGAGGTCAGGGCTTGTCTATAAACGGCCTGAGAACGAAAGATTCGGGGACAGCAAATTAAAAAAAAAATTGGAAAATTTTTATTCAGTTTTCTTACTGTTATGATTGAATGGTTATTGACGTTACATAACGTGAACATAAAATTGTAATAATTCCAGATTTGGGAGGACCGCCCCTTTTGAGTAAAAGTAATTGTAAAGCGGATGTGAAAGGCGCAGCAAACGATGAGAGTCGGAATTGATTGTTGGATACCAAATTAGGAGAAGATTAAAATTTTTTTAGTTTCGCCTACCACCTCCCCTCGGATTGAAGATGCACATATAATACAAGGGATTCTCCTTCGAAAGAGAGCTCCGCAGAGAGAGCGCGAAGTAACAACTCGATTCGCGTCGCTCTAAGATCTTGTGAGACGGTCAGAGTGGAGATGTTGAGAAAAGTCACATTACATGTTGTTTAAACATGATATAGTCTTACCGATATATAACACCATGAAAGGAACAAAATTAGACTGAAGTAATGCAATGCCTTGAGATGACCTTGTGCCAGCCCCGTGGAGAGTATACAAGTTGACTTAGAGAATTCCTCGTCACTCTGAGACTGACCTTTTACCAGCCTACCCTGAGTATAGAAAGTGAAAAAAGCCTATCATATTACAACATCGTGAAATAACGAAGAAAAAAAGTCCCGCAGAGAGAATGCGAGTTGACTACGAGAATTTCCCGTTCCTCTGAGAACTGACCTTTGACCAGACTACCCTGGGTGTAGGAAAATGACTTAAAAACTGTCTTAAGGAAACACAACAGTTAGAAAGAGACTGAGAAAGCCCGAAATAACGTATCAATAGCAGAAGGCGACTCCTAGATTCTACATTTTGGCCTTCTACCAGACTACACTGGGAATAGAAAGTGAAGAAAGACTGTCATATAATAACATTGCGAAATAATACTAAGGATTGAGAGAAAGCAAACATAACCGCTCATGAGATTGCCTTACATCAGGCTGTAGACAGCGAGAGTGGAAAAGTCTAAATTTGTATAAATAATTGATAAACTGTTTCTTTGTGAACCGGTTCTCTGACTAAAACCTCCCACCACTGAGAAAGGTGAATTCTTGTACCATTATCAAAGATATTTTTCTTTCCTTACTATTTCCTTATTATTATTGTTACAAAGCCATCTTTGTTCTCTGCTTGTTGGCGTCGACGTTTTTCTATTTTCTTAATTGTGCGGTCTCATGAGTTTAGTCGCCTTCCGGCAGCTTTGATTAACAATTGATCTGTTGTCTGGATCTAAAAAAAAAAAAACACAACGTGGGCAGGTAACGAATTAATCGTGTCATTCGAAGATATATCCAACCAGCGGAACGGTCAGCGGTTTAGAAGCTGAATCATCCCCATTATTATTGATATTGTTGTTATTATTATTTAAATTGATGCTATCCACTTCAGAGTCAATAATGTTATCTATAAAATAAACCCAAATAATTCTGCTGGAAAAGTAATGGAACAGATATTGACTCTAGCCTAGTGAATAGAGTGTTTGCCAATGGTCCGGGAGACCAGGGTTCAATCCTAGGTCGCGTCATACCAAAGACTTCAAAAATGGTATTTGATACCTCCTTGCTTAACACTCAGCAATATAAGGGACGTATTAAGGGTAAAGTGGAGCAATCCAGGGAAAGGAGTAGCGCCCTCCCCTAGACCTCGGTGTAGTAGCTATTGAAAAAAGAGCCTTCTGGTTGCCCTCGACTACGGTCGCCAATAACAACAATAATCATGGATGAACACAAATATATATTGGTACTTCTCAGCCGTCATTTGTACATATGCATCTAATATCAGCACGTTTTAGATTTACTAGCAAGTTGTAACTTTATATTCTATATATTGCTTTGACTATTGCAATTCTTTCGAATCAAATCTGCTATATATTCTTTCTAAATTTGGCTTTGAACAGTAATTTTTGTCAATTTCTTTCTAGCTTCGTTTCGTTTCTCTTGATTTCTACTTTTTGAAATATTTTTTTTCACATCGTTTTCTTCTCTTTCTTTTTGTTCTTGAATTTTCTTTCAATCGTTTCCTTTTTTCTTTATTTCCATTGTCACTGTTTGTTTATTTCATTATTTCTTTCTAAAACATTTGCCTCCTTTTTTCATTTCTTTCTTTTTATTATATTTTTCTCTAGATTTCTGTCTCTTCCATTTATTTCTTCCCTCTCCACCCAATCTAATCCTCTCACCGACTCCATTCCAGCATCATGCCTTATCCGTGTCATTACAAAACTTTACCCTACCTCTCCCTTAAAATTCAATTTATTGTTGTGTGTTCGAATTATCCCGAGTAAACATCATCAAGTGTTAATTAGAAAGACCGCTTCAACACCTACAGGCACGGCAGACGATTACCCAGCATGCTTCTGCACGTCTTCAACGTGTTGTTCTCCGCGCATGCGACTTTTTAGCCTCCAGTCCAAAGCGTGCTTACAAGTCGCCATCGAAATTTCAGAGTGTGTTTGCATGTGCATATATATATATATATATATATATATATATATATATATATATATATATACTGTATTTGCGCGCACACACACACACACTCACACACACACGTTTCTTCACGTATTAAAAACACTACTTAGGTACACATTTTCTATTTATTTAATCTTCCCTTGATTTCTGTTTTGTTTTTGTATGTTTACGTGTGTATAAAAGTCTTTTGAATGTGTGTTTGTATATGGCGTTAAATTTACGCGTGTTTATGCACGTATTTTTGTTTGGACACGTTAGTGTGAGTGTTTTTATAGCCGTTCCTGTGTTTATATAGTTGAGAATACCTTTTTTTTTAAAATCTTTATCGAATGCAGCGATATGCAAAGCTTATCATTTGTCTGAGTTTATATTCTTATGCAGTGAGGCGTTTTGACTTGTTAATCTGTGTATACTCATGATTTTTGTCTGTCAACAATCGTGCAAAAAGTGTGAGTAACCAAACATGAAAAACCAAACAAGTATCAATGGTCTCGCATAAAGATTTCTAGTATCATGTCTCAATGAATGGTATGTGGCTAATATTTAGGATACAAGGTCTGCGAGCTACACTTAGGTCATTTTGGATATTCTAAGCTTTCACAGTCCTTCTCAAAGAAGGATACAATTTCCGTGGACTAAATCGGGGCATTTTTTCGGTAAATCTTTATCATTTATCATAGTCTTCAAAATTGCAACCTGAATCAATTGTTTGTTTAGGTTTTATCAACCTTTGTAAGCCAAATACATTTTTATACAAATAAACAGTTCTATTTCAAACAATTCAATTTAGCATAAGTACACAGTTTTTCAGTCAAATAGTTTTATTTCAAACAATTCAGTTTAGCTTACAAAAACAGTTCCGTTTAAAACAATCCAGTTTAGAATAAGTGCACAGTTTAGTTCTTTTTTATCCATAAATAGGACACTATCAGGTGCTACCACCCCGAGCCAGAATGGACCTGGGAGCAAAGGCAATGTTGGGGTACTCCCCGTTTCCCAAAGCTCTAGCATTACTGGAGCCTCACCATTAGATTGTTTAGTGTCATATCTAGAACACTCATTGCGGGGTGGGGTTTTATCCCTCTGTGTAAAAGCAATCTGTGTATTCTACAACCACAGCCAACTGGGCAATACCCCGAGTTTAATGTAAAAACGGTTTTATTTTGAATAATTCAGTTTAGCGTAAGTACGCAGTTTAAATGTCAAAACAATTCTATTTCGAGTTTATCATAAGTACACAGTTTTAATGCAAAAACTGTACCTTTTCAACCAACACGGTTTAGTTCTATTTGACCCATAGGTAGGTCCTTATCAGGTGCTACCACTTCGGGCCAGAGTTGACTGGGGAGTGATGGCAATGAAGAGATACTCAGCCTTTCCCGAAGTTCCAGTATTACTAGAACCACACCATCATGTTGTTCAGTGTCATATCAGGACACTCGTTGAGTGAGTCTTACCCCTCTGCAGAGAAGCAGTTGGTGTATTATCTTGTCCCAGCCGACTGGGAAAATATAATTGATTTTATGTTTATATCTTTTCAATTCTTTCTATGATGGTGAATTTTGTATCTCTGTTGAAGTTGTGAACCTTTGTACGGAAGAGTCGTTCAACTGATATTTGATTGTTTTTGATCCATAGATTTGATCCATAGATTTGATCCTGTATCTGCAGTTATTTAGTTCATCATTATCAAGTCGCGCTGACAACATGGATTTCTCTGACTCACTCTCCATCAGTCTATATATATCATTTATTGCCCCGGCATTTTTTCAAAACTGCATCCTGTATCCTCATAGAGCTGATGTAGATAAGTTCTTGCTGGTCGGTCAACACTAGCATGTTCAGAAAATGGAAAAATTTCTCTTATGTATTCGTCTTTGCTTCTCCAGCAGCGTTCTGCATGTCTTGTTGGTGTTACTAGGATGGTTTTTGAGATAGGAGGTAAGTGGCCGTACAGCTGTTGTTTCGTGGGGTGTTGCTTCGAGGGTTTGTTCAAAATAGCTCGTAGCATTCTTATGTAGTTCCCATCTAGCTTTCTCTCTATGCGTTTTGTTAGCGTCCATTAGCTAATCTAAAATCAAAAGATCATTCTGACTTTTCAACATATTGTTTTGGGCAGCGTGTGCATTCCAGTAAATAAATTACGTTTTTGCTTCTGCAATTTGATTCATGGTAAATTTTAAAAGTCTTTTTAGTTGTAAAACTAGTGAATAACTTGGTCGATTTGAGGTATTCTAACAAAAGTTATAGTGCTTCGTGCGTTTCGAAGAAAGTTGGCGGAAAGAAAAATACACTGACGAAATGAAGAGATAACGACTAGATTAGGTTATTAACACTAAAAAAAGTTAGACACGTGGCAACAGAAAAAATTCACTTACTTCACTGACAATGTTATAACTTCCCTCTGGACCGGTGTCAAAATCAGGGAGACGTGAAGTGATATTTTCAAGTCGATTAAGGAAAAATCCATTCTTTCAAAAATCGTATCCCACCCCAATGTAGGAGAGGTAGTTTCACTTAGGTCACTTCTTATCGTTATCCCGGTAACTAGGTAACTATGCTCTTTGAAAAACCCTCCAGTCTCATGTCCAGGCGTCTCTCGCATCGTCAAAGAAAGCTCTCGTGATTGACCTTCTGTTGTCGGTTACACTGCCGCCAGGAACCAGACGGCCACGACATTACACAGAATATTTCCTGGTATAAGGCTTACAATTTCTCAAAGGTTGTCGAAATCAGGTCTAAAACGGCAGAGTTTCTTGTGAATTATAAATAATTTGTATTTAGCATCACTATTCCTGATCTTCTGGACAAATAAAGTCAAATTCTGTTATATTTGAAGGGAATTTTATTCCTTCCTAAAAATGCAATTTTACGCTGCTCCATCAATAAGTCTATTGACTACAGATAAAAAATTATGCTATTTATTTAATTTTCAACATATTCAATTGCTCAGTCGGCTGGCGCTGTAGAATACACCGACTGCTTCTCTGCAGAGGGGTAAGCCCCCCCACAACGAGTGTCCTGAATTGACGCTAAACAATCTGATGGTGATGTTCCAGTAATGCTGTAGCGTTAGGGGATCCAGAGTACCCCTTTATTGCTATCGCTCCCAGGTCCACTCTGGCCTGGAGTGGTAGCACCTGATAAGGGTCCTACCTATGGGTTAAATAGAACTAAACCGTGGTTTCTTGAGTTTACTGTTTTTTGCATTAAAACTGCTTATTTAGGCTAAATTGAATTGTTTAAAATAGAACTTTTGCTAAACTGAATTGCTCGAAATAGAACTGTTTTGACATCTAAACTGTGTACTTGTGCTCAACTGAATTATCTGAAATAAAACTGTTTTGACATTAAGTCTGTGTATTTACCCAGTCGGCTGGGGCGGTAGAATACACCGACTGAACCTCTGCAGATAGAGTGGTAGCACATGATAGGGCCCTATCTATGAGTTAAATAGAACCAACTGCATACTTATGCTAAACTGAATTGTTTGAATTAGAAGTGTGTGACTAAACTGAATAGCTTTTAATAGAAATGTTTTTGATAATTAAACTGTACTCTTAAACTGCCTGCTAATGCTAAACTGAATTGTTTGAAATGAAACTGTTTTTGACATTGAAACTCTACTCACACTAAACTGAATTGTCTAATATAGAACTGTTTTGACATTTAACTGTGTGTAAACAAAATCTATACTTATACTGTATTAGAACTGTTTGAATAAACTGAATAGCTTGAAATAGAACTGATTACTTGTATAAAAATGGATTTGACGTTAAATAACCTACAAAGGTTAATTTGCCATAAAACTCAACCAACCAACCATCAACCAACCTATTCAAATTCTTGATAACGCATCGTCTACACTTCAACTAACTTTTAGTAAAAACTTAATTTAGAACATTATACACTTAAAATGCATATTATTAGGTGTTACTTATTACCAAACCTTAGTATTAAAACTATGTATTTTAATATACGTGCCATGGGGACTAGGAGAAGACAAATTTTGAATTAAACCAGCTGTACTCTGCTTATAAATATTTAGTGTCGCATTAAGACTATAATGGTGGGCATGGCTAAATACTTATTTTTAAAGTGCTACATAATCATATTTTTGGTTACAGAGCTTTAAAGAGTTTTGTCATAAATAATACCTATTAATATTCATTTTTGTTTCATTGGCAATAAGAACTTGCAGGTATCTTTGGTTCAGAAAATCCCTTTTTATAAAAAAGATTGTTTGAGGTGTATTTATATATGGACGGTCTTGTATTTGTGAGAGTGTTTACATCAATACCAGGTAGTGAAAATGAATTCATTGTGATTCTTGAAACACTTTTACATATTTCGGATTAACTCGCAGAATTGTTAATTGTTCAAAATCGCACATGCGCTGAAAACTATGTCTAGAATTGGTAACTTTCTAAATCAAGCGCGGTCTCGTCAGATCACGTCGAAAGACCACTTAGAATTGTGCATCTTTAATTTATAACTAGATATTTCGATACTTTCTCAAAAGAAGCAATCTCAAAAAGTCGTTAAATGGTTAGAAAACCTTTTCATTTTTATTATCAATGAATAAATGTGAATTTTTGTGACGCAAAAAGGAAAACATTCAACATATTAACTCATTCAAACGCATGATCAATGCGTCATGTAAATCGATAAATAACGCTTGTTCATCAATTGAACATTAAGTTTGCCAAAGCTTTGTAAATGATCTACAAACGTAATCTGTTGGTGACAGTGGAAACTTGTGTAGAACCAACGACGCATCTTGGATAAGCAGGTCATTGAGGAACGGAGCTCCAGTATGTAACTGATTCTCTGAACAACACTTTTAAAGTTTTGAATTAAGAGTTCTGTCTTTTCTGAGACCGTTTGCCTTACCAAAGAAAGAGAGGGCAAAGGTTTGGTTGTTTTTTTTTTTGCCATATCAACATTTGTTGATTATTTAATGCCAAATCCTTTTTATAGATATATATTAGATATATATGATTTGTTAACACATTTTGTAGATTCTTAAACGAGCCTGAGCTCTTTTTTGCACATAGTTAAATGGTCTCAAGTATTGCTTTATAACAATCACAATTTAACATCAGTTATTTGTTTGCACATATAGTTTCTTCTATTCGACCCATAGATAGGACCTTATCAGGGGCTACCACTTCGGGTCGGCCTGGACCTGGGAGCAATGACAATGAAGGGATACTCTACATTCCCAAAATCTCCTAGGTTGGCGCCTCACCATCAGATGGTTTAATGTCATATTCAGTACATTCGTTAGGATGGGGTTTTACCTCTCTGCAGAGGTGCAGTCGACTGAGCTTTATTTACCCGTAGCTGTCGAGGAAGAGAAAAAGGTTTATACCTTTCCCAATTTGATAAATTGCCACGACGGATTGTTATATAATTACGGAATGATTTTTCTTATATTAATCATTTTTCGTTTATTATATTTTGTCATTCAGTTTGGTTGGGCTTTGAACTATTCGTATCTTAGTTCAGGTGCATAGCACTGGGTACAGTTTACGCTCGCGCGCAAAGGATATAACAATCACAATTGTCATAATAAACCCCAGATAGAAAATGAGGCTGGAGTGTGAATGACGTCATGCACGGAGGTGATGGTCCTGAGAATTTTGATTTTGATGGTCCTGAGAATTATGGTTTTGAAAAAAGGTCAGTTGGGAGTTGACTTTAGACGATATAGGCGGACAGTTGGGTTATCTGCCTAAATGGCAGACAGTTGAAGTTGGGGTTCAACCATGATGGTGAGAAGTTGGGGTCCGACAATGATGTTGAGAAGTTGGTTCGGGTCATGATGTTGAGAAGTTAGGGTCCAACCAGGCAGTTGGGATTTTGAAGTTGGACCTTGGAAGACGATAGTTGAGTTCCTGCTATTGAGGCAGACAGTTGAAGTTGGGGTCCGACTATGATGGTGAGAAGTTGGGGTCTGGCCATGATGGTGAGAAGTTGGGTCTCACCATGGTGTTGAGAAATTGAGATTGGATCACGAGATGTGCCGAGCGTTTGAGTGTTGTTAGCGTAGTATGATTACGAAAGAGATTTAAGAATTGTCTCTCTACTCGTGTCGAAGAACCGAAGTCAGAAATTAATAAACGATTCGTACTTGAACAACGGAGTCGCCTGTGTATTTCCCTGTATCTGCATTTGTATATGTACTGTCGTTATTGATGTCATTATGATTATGGCTATATAACACGATGATGAACATGGCGGATGTAGTTGATAGATACATCAACCATAGATAGAATTAACAAAGTGACTATCGAAAAACAAGCAAAGCGTGGGGGTGTTATCAGAGGCATGAAAAATTGTTCGGTGTAATCTGTGACAAATGGAGATAAGCATTTCGTGCGTGTAAACCATTCCTAATGAAAAACGAGCATTGCGTGGGTGTAAACAACGGTTAATGAAAAGCAAGCGTTGCCTCGGTGAAGAGGCTTGACTATGTGGGGCCTGTGTGAGTTTTAAGACTATATAAGGTTTGACTGCTTTCCTGTTCCACACAAGCGTTACTGTCGAAAAATAAAAATATAAGATTATATTGTTATATATACGTGTTCCTGGTTGCTTGTCAAGATCCAACGGTGGTATACGCGATTTGGTGTGATCAGGATTTTGGGATAAGGATGTTGGTCCTGTTATATTTCTAGTTTTCTTAATTAATTGCAGATGGCCCTGTAGTGTTTTTTAAAAATAAGAAATGTATTTGTATTGTATTTTTGATGTATGGATGTGGGTATAGCCAATGACGTGGAGAAGAAATTGCATCGAGTTAATTTAAGATAATTACAAGAACAGCCAAATTTTACAAAATGAATTGGTCGCCTTCAAAGTTTTGTATCATGATTATTTTATTTTGTCGTTTTTTTTGTAAGTTGTAAGTAGACCTTTGATAGGCCGTGTAAGTTAGTGGATTTCAAAACCGGATATGCACTTGTATCTTAAGGTAAATAAAAGACAGTGGTAAAGACATGTGAATTGTGAGGGGGTGATGACGGAATGAAGAGTGTGTGGGTGGCCGAAATATATGTGCCGACGGAAGTTTTTCAACCCCAAGAAGAGAGTCATCTGAGTAAGCAATTGGCAGTGAGAGTAGAGAAGCCCTGGGTGTGGACCTAAAGGGGGCCAGACCGCCCTGGGTTGAGAGGTAGAAAATGTACATGCTAATATCGAAAGCGAGTATGATCCCAGAACAAAGAAAAAACGAAGAAAAATTACTAACCTCGAAGAAGAAACGATGATGATTAAATGTTTCAAGTCGGCCCTGTTCCAGCCTCATGGAAATAGAGCAAAGAAGTAAGGCCCTGCTCATATCGTATCCAAGCGGTTCTCTGTCTATCTGACTCTCTTTCCCTTCAGGCAACTATTTCATGCAAAAAAAAGGGATATGCAAACTACCTTGTCCAATATTTGAATTCGGTTCATCGACTCCCACGACAATAACCGTCACAGCCTGAGTGCTTCCGCATTATGTACTAACAAATGGCGTTTATCACAGTCATATATATATATATATATATATATATATATATATATATATATATATATATATATATATATATACTAAAGAGAACATTAATCAAGTTCTAACCACTGTAACTAAAAGTTTCATGAAGCACAAGATGATAGCAGCAGTGCTACAAACCACGCCTTAATTATATAATAACCCTTGGACCAGGGATCATTGTTAGTAATCTCGGGTGGTCCAGCAGCACCTTACAATAACACCAGGCTTTGTCGGTTGAACATTGCATCATAAGAATACCAGATGCAGCTTTTGCATTATCATGGCGTTTATGTTTCGGTTTTTCTATTTATCTTTGCTATATATATATATATATATATATATATATATATGTTGAAAAATAAACGGAAGAAAGATATACAGTATCAGCTATAAATTAAGGAACGGAACAACAACAAATATTGAAATGATTTTCGCTTAAAAAAATTGCATGTACTTTTATGAAATTTTCACAAAATATACTTGGAACCTTTATACATTTATTACATATAAAGTTTCGAAATTTCCTTTTACAGTAAAACTAAAAAACAAAAATATACATTTTCCCTGGTCAAAAGTTAAGGAACGCATCATAAATCCTTTTTTATCAATATATAAACTAAAGAAAAATTCAATATTTAGTGAATTTTTCTTTGCATTGAATTACCTCATTGCATCTTTGACCATATGAGCCAATTAACATATCACTACCAAAGGTTGTAGTGATACTTTCCCATTCTTCTTTCAGAGAACCCCATAATTCATCAATATTTGAGGATTTGTTCTGGGCTTTCTCTCCTATGATTTCCTTACATTATCTATAGGATTCATATCTGGCCTTTATGGTGGCCACTTCATAACAGCTATTTCATCCACTTCAAGAAAACTTAACACATTTTTAGCTTTGTGGCAAGACGAGCTGTCTTGGAGTTTCAACTGTTCCTTAGCGTAAATGAGGAAGAGCATGCTGGCAAAGAAGTTCTTTATAAACACTAGCATTAATATTACCGTGAAAACGAACAATGGGCCCTATGCCCGCTGAAGAAATTGTCCCCCACACCATTACGCTCTCTCTCCAAATTTCACAGTTTTCTTAACACATTGAGGAGATAAGTGTTCCCCATTTTACGTCCTACAAATCTCTTACCATCAGATACAAACAAGTTGAATTTAGATTTATCTCTAAAGTGAACCAAATTGCATCGTTTCTCTGTCAAGATGAACCTTTCGATTTTTCTTTGAAATCAAAGGTTTGTGACATGGAATCCGAACCACTAATTTTTCCTTATTTAACCTACGAGAAACAGTTTTCTCGAGACTGGCTTTCCTGTTTGTTCACAAATTTCACAAGAAATAGATGTTGCTATATCAAAACAGTCTTTCAAAGACATTTTAACAATCATCCTACCTTCCCGTTTGGTAGTCACAGGGGGCCTGCCAGTTCTCAATTTTAGTTCAAGTGTCTTGTCTGCCTTAAATCTACTGATTACACGATAAACAACGCTTTTTGACCTTAATACAATGCCAGCAATTTCAGAATACGATTTGTCTTGTGCATGATTTGCTAAAATGAGCTTTTTTCTTCTCGAGTACGTGCTTTGCCTCCATCTTGCTTGAAATAGTTCTAATGATGTATGACAGTTGAGTATAAATCAAAATTAGCATTCAAATTGCTTAAAAGCTACCTAAATTACTCTAATTCAACAGCGTTCCTTAACTTTTGACCATAGAAAAATGTATATATTTTCTTTTAGTTGACTATTAATTTACTGTAAAACAATTTAGAAAACTTTCTATGTAATAAATGCATATATGTTCCAAGTATATTTTGGGAAATTTTCGTAAATGTATATGCAAATTTTTAAGGTAAAAATCATTTCAATATTTGTTGTTGTTCCATTCAGTAACTTATGGCTGCTACTGTATACTTTTGTTTGGATGAAAATTTAAATGAAAAGGGTTAAAATTTAATGAAAAGGATTAAAGAGATGAAAATTAAGTTTGCATGCTTAACATTATTATTATTATTATTATTATTTGCGTACTTGAAATAATTTAAATAGAATACATTTTATGAAGGCAAAATTTTAGTCGAAACACGTGTCAGCAAAGTAAATGCAATAAATTTTCATCCACGTCAAAGTATCTCTCTTCCGTTTATTTTTTCAACAAATTTCTCTGATCTATTTCATTTCTCTTTCACTTACACACACACACACACACACACACACACACACACACACACACACACACACACACACATATATATATATATAATGTGAGGGCAAAAGAAGCATAAGATATGAAATTTAGAAAATTCTTTTTTCTTTATTCCATCTTTTTCCAACTATTTTTCGACTTCTAGTTGACCACCCCCTTCAAAAAAAGAAAAAACGGGATAAAAAAATGGTGAATAATATGTGTCCAGAAAAGAGCTTTGTGTTCCCTGATAAAATTCTTCCCGAATTCCCTGAATTAATCATGCGTTATTGGTCAGGATGGTTTTTATGATTCTATAAGAGAAATAAGTTGTTTTTTTAGTTCAATTGTATCAGACTCTAAACTGTAGCCAGTAAAGTTAAATCATTGTTGCTATTACTGCCAGGTCTACTTAGACCTAGAGTGGTAGTACGTGTTAGGGTTCCATTTATGAGCCAAATAGATCTGTCAAAAATGTCCAGTATTGGGAATATCTGAAAGTATATAATTGCACGCAAAGTATTTGAATTAAGAATGGTTACTTGACGCTAAAATTGTTTACAAAGGATTACTATTATCATTACTTTGGTCTCTTTGCTTAATGGCGTATCAACCTTCATGAGCTATTTAATTCCAAAGCCACTCTTGTAAAAGAACAGCAGTTATATTATTTAAATTATAGCTGTGTGGATAAGGATGATCATACCTTTCCCACGGGTATTAGTTTTAAAGTGAACGTTATTGGGCAACTGGAGTTCAAACATACTGCGAGGCCGCTGTCCAGCTCTTTGTTCATTACCCCACTACTAGTATTATTAATTATTTGAAACCATGTCATCGTTGCCAAAATACTGACTTTGATTTTGAATAAACCAGCAAAGCTTGATATGTCGTAAAACCAACCAAAATTTGAAAAATTGATCTATCCCGTGGTGTTATTGTACTTTCCATATCCGTTGTGGCTTTCGTGGAAATAACTAAAAGATATTATTTTTGGGATGACACTAGAACGTTAAAACTTTGTGTAGCTTTGAGTAAATGAACAGCACCAATCCGATGTTTACCAAATAAATTAAACCTCTCAGCTACAAGTCTTGTACTCTACGCTTAGATTGGTAATGTTGGATACGTTGGCGGATTGAAATCAAAACCTCACATATTACAAACAGCATTTAATTTTATGAGATGTTTTTATGTCTTTTTCAATGTAAGGGCGTGGATCAAGGAAAGAACATAATGATTTGTAAAAGATCACACTTTAGTACATTTTATTTACTTATTTATTTATTTTCTTGTATTTCGCGAGATGGAATTGACGCCATCTTGAAAATACGAACTATCTTTGACAAGACGGTAAACACGAACGATAATAAAACTTGCACGAGACAAAAAAAAAAAAAAAATACTAGCATGAATAACCTATGAAAATTGCAGGAAAGAAAGCACGAACAATCAAAGAAAGATAATAAGAAAGAAAGAAGAATTAATGGAAATAAATAGAAAGAACGCCACGGTATTGTATCAGGAAGAGGGAAATAAAGAAAAGGGTTAAAGAGAAATACATTTTGTGATATGGATGATGTATAGAAATGAAAGGAAACGGTGATGATGTATTATGGGGGATGGATGGAGGGTCCTGTTGTCAAACACAATCTACATCTCATCGTATGCTTTTGGCTTTAAATCAAAATTTATGGTCGGGATCACCGAAGCTCTGCTCGGAATCAAACAATACGTATTGATTGATAGTTGCATCGTTAAAATGAAGGGTGAGTCATTGTCGGAAAGTTGCTCGTTTGGTTTAACTGGTATCCAGTCTCTAGGGTGCGCTAGAAATATCTAAAAGAACTGTCTGGTGTTGCAACGGGTGGCTAAAGAATCTGACACCTTGACCATGACACTATTCTCATTCTACAAGTTGCTGAAAAGGATGCCGGCTTAGCGTCACAGTAATCATCATTGGCAATGGAATCGACAACGCGAGTTCAAATCCTGGGCGCAGCTGTCTGCATTTCGTTTTGAGTTAATACCCTTTGGGAATGCAGGAATCTATCCCTTCTTTATTCAGCTATGGGTAAATAGTAGAGCAGTCCAGGCAACCAATCAAAAATCTGAATTCAAACCAGCTTTACTTCGCTTAAAAAATGACCTTGTGTCGAAGCCAGTATATGATAGAGGTTTGGGTAAATAAATGGGATATATTAACGAAATGATATAGAGGCTCCGGTAGAATGATCTCTCAGGTTTGCAACGTAAATAAAAAAAAAAATAGCATCAATTCCAATGTAAAATTCAATCTTAATATAAAAAAGTAAAATATTTGCAATTTTACTTTGTTTTAACGATTATATTTTCCAAAATGCTTACCCTTGTGAGCTATACTCTTCTGAAATCTCACACTTCTAGAGCACTCACCCGGTATTTCTCTCTGGTATTGCTGCTATTTCATGAGAAATAAAATCTTTGATTTTGTCAGTAGTCTGTGGCCTGCGATAGAAGACGGAACTTCAGGTATCCCCAGAAGAAATAATCGCAAGAGGATACACTAATGTCAAAGCCACCCTTGTAGAAGCAGCAGTAATATTATTTAAACTATAGCTGGGTGGGGGGATGAGGATGTTCGCACAATATGGAGATAATTATTGATCAACTTTGACAGAAAATAACTCAACAACAGTTGATATGTCGTAAAATCAATCAATTGAAAATCAAAACTTTACTTCATTATTTCTTTGACGGTATATCAACCCACTATGGGTTATTTAATCTCGGAATTTGAGATGATTGATTTTCACACAGTTATATGGTTTCAATTATACCAATTTAATATCAATGATTTATACCAAATTATATGATTTCAATTGACTCTTCTAATTTAGTGAATTGCCCAGTCGGCTGGGGCTGTAGAATACACCGATTGCACCTCCACAAAGGGGTAAGACTCCCCTCCAATGAGTGTCCTGTATATGACACTAAACAATCTGATGGTGATGTTCAAGTAATGCTGGAGCTTTAGCGAATGCAGAGTATCCCTTCATTGCCATCGCTTCCAGGTCCACTCTGGCTCGGAGTGGTAGCACCTGATAATGGTCCTATCCATGGGTCAAATAGAACTAAACCGTGATTTCTTGAGTTGACTGTTTTTGGCATTTAAGCTGCGTATTCATACTAAACTGAATTGTCGAAATAGAACTGTTCTGACATCTAAACTATGTACTTATGCTTAACTGAATTATCTGAAATAAAACTTTGACATTAACTCTGTGTATTGCCCAGTCAGCTGGGGTTGTAGAATACACCGACTGCCCCTCTGCAGAGGGGTAAGACCCCCTCCAATGAGTGTCCTGGTCAGGACACTTAAACAATCTGATAGTGAGGTTCAATGGAAGGTGGATCTTTGGGGAATGCGGAGCACCCCTTCATTGCCATCGCTCCCATGTCCACTCTGTCCCGGAATGGTAACCTCTAATAGGGCCCTATCTACAGGTTAAATAGAACTAAACTGCATACTTATGCTAAACTGAATTGTTTGAATTAGAACTGTTTGACTAAACTGAATTGCTTGAAAAAGAAATGCTTTTGATAATTAAACTGTGTACTTAGATTTAAACTGCGTGCTTATGCTAAACTGAATTGTTTGGAATGGAACTGTACTTACGCTAAACTGAATTGTTTAATATAGGACTGTTTTGACATTTAATTGTGTGTAAACAAAATCTTTAGTCATGCTAAACTGAATTGTTTGAATTTGAATTGTTTAAATAAACTGAATAGCTTGAAATAGAAATGTTTTTGAGAATTAAACTGTGTACTCATGATATACTGAATTGTTTGAAATAGAACTGACTATTTGCATATAAAATGGATTTGGCTTTAAATAACCTACAAAGGTTGATATGCCATAAAATCCAACCTATCAACCAACCAACCTATTTAGTGAAAATGATCATTTGTTTGTACACAGTTATATAGTTTCCAGTATTCCTATTTATTACAAAAAATTTGTCAAGGCTATATAGTTTCAAAGATACGAATTATTTTCAACACAGCTACAGCCACTGTGAGTGACAGTGGACATGGGAGTAATGGCAACAAAGAGTCACCAATTGGGAAACTGTTAATTTAGTTTTGTTGTGATTAAACGGCTGAAAAAAGAGTTATATAAAAACTTCCAGAATTGTTTTCAGATGTGGGAACAGCGTATTCCTCTGTGTTTGTCATCTTCTTTTGAAAGGATTAATGTGGATTTGCAATTCTTTTAATTTGAAACATTTTTACCCGATCAGTTTCAGACTTGTAGATTCAGATAGATATAAACTGACGCGTAAGCCTATTGTGACGTCATCGATGTTTGTACTGTCTCCGCAACACCGTTTCTGCTTACTATTGAGCCTTCCCCTCCGATCAGAACTCTCTTAACTGCCTTTCTCCCCTTCTTACCTTCTTTGACCCGTTACGCCATAAAAATAACGTATAAATTCAGTTTGACTTTATCAAGTACTGATACTTTACGATGTTGTCAATAATATTGGTTTTCGATGCTATTAAAAAAATTAGACTCTTACTAGAAAGCAATTTATTTTTAATAAAAGCTAGAATACTTAATTGTTTGCTTTTCCAGCAAAATTTCGTCTAGGGTCGACTCAGCCATCACAATTTGACAATAGTCGCACACAGCACAACTTTAAACATCTTATTATAGTTGCATATGGTAGTGAAAGATTTATGGAGTTTTGTAGTTAACTCGGCAAGAGGAAGCATGGAAAGAAAGTGAAGTGGGTGGGTAGACTTCATAAAAATACGAAATGTGATAAATTGTAATTGCACTGAAAGTTTAAATCTTTTCGATTTAAAAACTGAAAATTGAAATGAAATGTAATAAAGTGACATAGACTGCTTATAGACGAGTCCGTGAGAACTCTCGATATTTTCTTGATTACAAAACAACATATCAAATATTTTGATATTCTTCGACCCAAACAGTTCTATTTCTATATGACACATACATAGAACCCTATCAGATGCTACCGCATGGGTAGCGATGGCAATGGAGGGGTATTCCGTATTCCGTATTCCCCAAAGGTCCAGCATTACTGGAACATCACCATCAGATTGTTTAGTGTCATATACAGGACACTCATTGGAGGGGAGTCTTACCCCTTTGTGGAGGTGCAATCGGTGTATTCTACAGCCCCAGCCGACTGGGCAATTCTTATGTATGAGAGTTGAAATAAAAAGCAAGAGAAATAAGATGAAAGAAATACTAATAAAAATTAATCATTGACAAACATTCATCCAAGAAGGTTAACCAACAGTTGTCATTCAAATTTAGCCATTCAATATGTTTCCTTTAAGAAGGTGAACTGACAAAAATAATTCAAATTTAGCCATAGAACTATATTCTCTATTTCTCTTACTGTTTCTGAATTTTCATCTCAAGGGTAAGATCGCGTGGAGAACATTAAAAGAAATATGACGGCACAGATTCATTCAAGAGAGAGGACTTTCAGAAGTACTTCGAACAATGTAAGACTCGCTGGAATGCCAAAGAGATTATTTTGAAGAAAATTAACGTGTCCGTCATCGTTTATTTTTGTTTTTATGTGTAGAGATGCGTTGAGGACGTCAAAATAGATTCACAATTGTAACGTTGTACTTGAATTTGAAAAGATAGGTGTTTGGATATCGATTTCCTTGCTAATTAAGAAGGAATATTAATAATATTGTCTTTCCTCTGCCACATACAAGACATATCAAATAAGAAATTGAATTTTTTCAAAGACAAATTTATTGCTTTTCCTAGAACATAAGGAGACTTAGGTCAGAAATACGGAGTACCTAATTGAACTTACAATCATTTAGTAAGAAAGCTCGCTAACAATTACATCACGAGTACACATTTATTTTTATTTCGTAAGCTTTGCTGAGTTTTTCAATAAAAATATCAGTATACATTCTGTAAAATTGTAAACTATTTTATATATTATATAGGAACGTCGAATTCTGATCTATCTATCTATCTATCTATCTGTTTTCAATCTATAGAATGTCTATTCATTTCCTCTGTTCTATTTGGAAGGTTGAGCTGATTGGCTCTTTGATTGTGTAGTGTGATCTTGGCCCCAGGAGCAGTCACTTGACATCGTGCAAGAGAACAGCCCTTGATGGCAGTTGCTCTTGCAGGCAGTATCAAGACGTTTGTTTGTGTGAATAGGCACACGCAGACTCTTGGAACTAGTCAAAGAAAAGGTAACAATCTCAACTTTCACTTGTGGCTTAGATTGGACAAATAATACATACATACATACATATATATATATATATATATAGAGAGAGAGAGAGAGAGAGAAAGGCTTAGATATAGATTAAACAAGATGGAATGATATATCTATATATATATATATATACATATACGTGTGTGTGTGCATGTGTGTGTGTGTGTGAGTGTTTGTCTGTTCCTGTAGACTTGGTTGTACTTATATTCGTATATTCCGACCGATGTGAGCACATGTTTACCTATCTCTTTCAATATCTGTATCAAATTGCCCATACAAAAACGTACGTAGCACACTTTTTTCTCTCTCTTTTCTTATCCTTCACATATTTCAGCATTGACTCTTTCCAAGTGTCCTTTAAATAAACGAATATACATACACACATACCTATATATATATATATATATATACACATATCTCTATCTTTATCTCTCTTTCTCTTTCTCTCTCTCTCACTCTCTCTCTCTCTTTGTGTTTGCGTGATACAAATAAGTAAGCAAAACGACTTTGGTATACATGAATTGATTCCAATACAATACACACGCACACACATACACACTCACACAGAAAGAAAGAAAGAGAGTGGGATGAGGAAGGCAGTCACACTAACGACCGTTGTTTGACCAATCTATAGAAAGAAAGAAGTAATCAGATGACCTGACATCCCGTGATGTTCAGGAATGGAGTGACCGCAGGAGTCTCGGTGCTTTATCTCAGTGTGTCCGTGCACTCTTTTCTTGAAATGGTGAACGCAACAAATTCTTGGTCAAGACAAATTCGTTGCCCTAACATTTGGTAACAGATGGCCTTGTCAGCCATTGTTTATGTACTGACAAAGGGACATCACATTCTCTGCCCTGCGGATTCATCTTTGCACTGTAGCAACGGGAGTGATGGGAAGGATGGAGTTCTGAAATTGTTTAAGCTTCAAATTGATCTCTGGTAGGAGAAGCGTGATGGCATGGAAGTCGCTGAATTAAGTTAATGTAATCTATCTATCTATCTATCTATCTATCTATCTATCTATCTATCATAAAAGACTATATGGTATCTTAGATAGATAGATAGATAGATGTGAACTGAATAGAATAGATATAACCCGAGATAGATAGAAAAATGAATGCACAGATAGACAGTTATCTATAAACAAAGATACATAGAAATGAACAGTCATACATACATACATACATACATACATAAGTGGAATATAACCTATAAATAATCGATATCGCGTGAAAGTCGCTGATTTAATGCTATCTATTAATCAATATATATATATATATATATATATATATATATATATATATATATATATATATATATATATATATATATATCCAACCCCTCCGCACAAGCAGCGATGCGACACATGGTCAATTTTCAAACTGGATTTAACAGGTTTTTATTCAGCGTTTTCCTTCTAGATTGATTGCAAAATACCAAAGGTTAAAGAGTCCAGTCTACACAACTACTTGTCCATCGCTGGAAGAAGAATAATTGGATTCATATCTTTCTCAACGGTATAAGGGAATGCAAATAGCTTCGTACAGGATTTGAACTCGAGTCACGGTATCCTTTTTCTACGACGGTAACCATTACATCACTTGTACCTCTCTCTCTCTCTCTCTCTCTCTCTGTATATATATATATATATATATATACATGTGTGTGTGTGTGTGTGTGTGTGCATGTATATGTGTACGCATGTACATGATAAAAAGCTACGTGGCAGATAGTGAGATAAATCGAAAAGACAAATATATTTGATCAGAGAAATACAGATTGACAGATATATATATATATATAGTGCATTGAATTGCGCAGCATACTCCTCATTCGAGGGTGTGTCCTCCGATCACCGAATTGTCACGGCAAAAATACGACTGGGCCTTACGAAAGAATGCGACCTAAACAACAACCACTGTTACACGTTGATTGTGCCCAGCTTAATAACAGGGATATTAGAGATAAATATGTGTTAACACGAACAAACAAATTCGATGCACTATAGGAGAAGACAGAAACACATACTCTGAGTGGCGAATATGAGAATTTCGTCAAGGCCCACTTAGAAGCGGCAGTGAAATGCATACCAACTAAACAAAGAACTAAACCTAGAGTCCCATGGGAGACATTAGCGGTTAGGGAAAAGCGTGCAGACGTGAAAACTGCCTCCAAATGCAATAGGAAGAACCCAACCAATACCAATGCCCTGAAACTTAAAAAGGCACAAAATGAATTAGCTAACATACACCTAAAAGAATAAACAGAATACACACAAAATCAGATCGATAAGATTAGGATAGCATGGCAAACGGTAAACGAAGTGAGCAGGGGGAAGAGCACTACGAAAGCTAAACTGAAAGCTACCAGCCAACAAGAACGAATACATCTGTGGAAACAGCATTTCGAGAATTTACTCAGAAACCCTCCGAAAGTTACACATGAACCGGTCACGAGAATTTGGAGTAAGCAATTAGACATCAAACTGGGACCGTTTACGCAAGAAGAACTCGACTCAGTACTGAGAAAAATTAAAAATAGAAAAGCAGCAGGGCTCGATTAAATACCCCTAGAAGATCAGACAATTCGACGACATACTGCTCTGACATTGTAATGCCGTATATAATCAAAACCCGATAGACAGATGGACGAAGGGATGCATCCTCCCCTTCTCTAAGAAGGACGACCTCGGATTAGCCAAGAACTACCGAGGTATAACCCTTACATCCATGGCGACCAAGATATACAATGCAACCACATAGAACCCAAAATTGAGAACATACTTAGGAAGAACTAAAATGGCTTCCGGAGGAATAGATCCACAACGTCACAAGCTTTGATTATCCGTCGAATTCTTGAAGGTGTACGTGCAAAAAAACCTACAAGCAACAATATTATTTGTCGACTTTGCCAAGGCCTTTGACTCCATTCACAGAGGAATGGTGGAGTAAATTCTACTCGCCAACGGCCAACCAAAAAGAAACCGTGGCAGCCATAATGATGCTATATAGAAACACAAAAGTAAAAGTTCATTTCCCGGATGATAACACAGACTATTTTGACATTGTAGCAGGTGTACTGCAAGGTGACACATTAGCCCCATACCTCTTTATCATCTGTCTAGACAATGTACTTAGAACATCTATTGATAAAATGAAAGAAAATGGTTTCAAGCAAACAAAGGAAAGAAGCAGAAGGTACCCTGCTCAAACAATTATCGACACCGACTACGCCGATGACATAGCGTTTTGGCAAATGCCCCCGCCCAAGTCGAAACCCTGCTATATAGTCTAGAACGAGCAGCTGCAGGCATAGGCCTCCATGTCAATGCACACAAGACGGAATACATGTGCTTTACTCAAACAGGCGATATCTCCACACTAAACGGTAGCTCTCTGAAACTAGTAGACAAGTGCACCTACTTAGGAAGCAGTCTCATCAACCGAGACTAACATCAACACGCGACTAGCAAAGGCATGGACAGCTATCAGTAGCCTATCGGTGATATAGAAGTCAGAACTGGCTGATAAAAAAAATTTCTTTCAAGCAACGATCGTGTTGATACTGTTATATGGATGCACTGCATGAACGCTAACTAAACGTATGGAGAAAAAGCTTGACGGCGACTACACAATATATAACAAGTCCTGGAGGCAGCACCCCACAAAGCAGCAGCTGTACGGCCACCTACAACCCATCAAGAAAACTATCCAAGTTAGAGGACACTGCTGGAGAAGTAAGGACGAACTCATAAGTAATGTACTCCTGTGGACCCCTTCACGTGGACGAGCTAAGGCAGGATGACCAGCTAGAACCTACATACAGCCGCTCTGTGCCGATACGGGATGTAGCCCTGAAGACCTGCCGGAAGCAATGGACGATAGAGAAGGGTGGCTTTTATTTTATTGTTTCAAATGGAATATAACTAAAACCAATACGGGTATTCATAATATTAAATATGCTTTTATTAACAGACTTATTAGCATTAAATCTCTGCGACTACAAAAAGATGAATTTGCTGCAGTCTAGATATAAGTGTACCTCTTATATATATATATAGGTATTCTTCAATTCAGTAAATCCAAAGTAGGGAACTATTCCGCCAGGACAAATAAATTATCCAAATTTTGAATATTTAGATATTCCTGGTAAAGAGCTCAATGTAAATAAATTCACAGAACAAATAGTATTATTTCAAGTAAAACCAACATTCCGTCACATTAGGATGATAAATTTATTTCTGTCATGTTAAAAGCATTGATATGAATCAAAGACTCTAAAATAATTTTTAATAGGACTTCATCAGATCCAATAGGAAAATAAAATAAATTTCAACCAGATAGGAGGGATAGTCAAAGGAAGGAAAGAGAGGGAGAAACGAAATCAATTTCAGCTATGTATAGCCTTTACTCATGTAAGGCTTGTTCTGGTCCCTTCTCGTTTCAGATTAAGACAACTACAAAACCAATAAAATTAACACTTTAGCAATTACATTAATACATATCCACATTTCAACCATTTCTAACAAAAATTATCAATTTTGATTATATATATATATATATAAAAATATCAATTTTAATTCTATATATATTTGTATATGCAATTTCATTTGGAGGTTACAGAGTATCACTGCCATAGAAATTGGTCGTAGATAATGCCTAATAATATCTATTTTGTACAATGTTAAAATATGAAGTGAAATTCATTATATTGAGTATAGCCCTTAAATAAATAATGTCTGAATAATTACGAAGAAAACAAAAACTGTTTATTTTCTTCTAAACCAAAAATTCTTGGTGTCAATTATTGCTAATGGAACATTATACAATGAAAACTTGCATTATAAGGTGATATTTGATCCAAAACTCTTCAGCATTGAAAGTTAAAAATAAAATTACAATATCATAATAAAAAAAAAATTAAATTGTGACTCCTTTATAAGCAAAATGAAATTGCATAAATGAATATAATTTGGGATTGCTACACGTTCATAATTATGGTTACCGATTTTCAATGCTTTAAAGTTTGGAAATAAATATCTTATAATATCTACTAATAATCTAGTTTGAATTAAAAAGCAGGAGCTAGATTGTCAGATGTTGTCAACCTCCTCCTGAGAAGTTTTTGGACAACATTACCTATATCGGCCCTTGTTCTTCCCTTAGACTATATTACTGCTGCAGAAGAGAGACCTGCTGCATGATTAACTGTGTATGCCTCGATTTGGACATAACGCTATGGTCTCGCTAGACTAACGGAGATCTTAGATTAGTGAAGAGGAGTATACTGCATTAACACAAGTATGGAAAAGAATAGCTTATATCTATCATCACATAGGCGAATAACACGTAATCATCAGTAGAGGTGAGAATAACATATAATTACCAATATCTTTCCTCATCAATCTTCTATTCTCGCCGTGAAATAACCATAACATTTCATCTATAAATTGAATGCTGCCAAAGAAGTGACCTACTAAAATTGTCTTGGTATTGGCGTTTTCCCCGATTTTACCCTTTTTTAAATAAGATCTTAAACTTTAAATGGCCTATTTCGAGTTATTTTGATTAGAATCTAAAATTAATTGGGTTTTGTTTCTTCAAACTCCCGTTCAGTAAGTTTCTGTTGGATTGGACAGAAAATCAACACACGTTTTGGAAATTAAGGTTGTTTCTGTAAATGACAATGACCCACACACTTAGAGAGAGAGAGAGAGAGAGAGAGAGAGAGAGAGAGAGAGAGAGAGAGAGAGAGAGAGAGAGCTTATCTTAACGGTTATCGTCTGCGAAAATGGAATCGGTGACCGAGTTTAAATCTTGGACAATGCTGTGTGCGTGTCACTTGGAGATAATTTCCGGGGAAAAGTCATTAATTCATCTTTTCTTCTCTCAGATATTCGTAAATAGTAGGACAGACTGAGTTCTTTAGTTTTGGTTGGCAACCAGTCTAGGAGAAGTGTCTACATTCAAATTAGTTGTACTCCGCCTAAAATAGAGCTTGTGTCATATCCTTTCTGTGGCGGAGGGGTTGGGTAAATACATCATCAAGTCATGCCGACACTCTCTCTCGCCATCCGTTCCTATCATCCGTCGTTTCTAATAGATCTTCTTGATAGCATCCAGCGTCCTCACAGAACTGATATATGTATTTACCAAGCCCTCCTCACGAACAGGATGTGACACTAGGTTAATTTTTCCCAGAATTTAGGTTTGAATTCAGAGTTTCCGATTGCCATTTTAACCCCGATGCCGAATCCATTTCCAACGACGTAACCATTACACCACCGGCACAGACCTGTTGTGAGTTTTGTTGATCGACTAACACTGCCGCATACATAAGAAAATATCGCAAATGAGAGCGTTTTTGCTTTTCTAGCTGCCTATATATCTTGTTGATATGATTTATGAGTTGAATGATTTATGAGATGGGAGACAGGTGGCCGTATAACTGCTATTTCGTCGGGTGTTTTTTCTAGAATTTGTTCAAGAAGCATCTAGCTTTTTCTAAATGCATTTCGTTAGCATCTATGTGGTGCATCCATACGTTAATATTGATACAGTCACAGCTTGGAAGAAATTCTCTTTGCTCGATTACCTGTTAATAGCAAGTCACACTTTCGTTAGGCATATGTTGACATCACCTTCTGTAGATAAGATAGGGCTGCCAACGTATATGAATTGGTCTACAAATTTCATAGGTTTACCACTAAGAGTGGAGATGGTTTGTTCGAGTTTGAAACACAGCAACTCTGTTTTATTTGCGTTCACGTAAAGGCAAATGCCTCCTGTTGCAAGCTCTAGGATATTTAGTAGGGGAAGACTTGGGCTGAGGTATTTGCGAGAAGTGCTAAACTATCTGCATAGTCTGCGTCTGTCATCGTTTTTGCCGGATATCATCTGCTTCTTGCCTTTTTTTAAATTTCTTTTTGAGAAAACATTTTTTACTAGATCTTTTGATGCTCGAAAGTCAAGGCAAATAATGAACACAGCAATAATATCAAACATTCTGTGTCACCATCAGAAAAAGGAGGATGCAGCATTTCGTCCATTTCTCTATTGTGTGTTATTCATACACAGCATTGCATAATCGAAGAATTACGTAGTCAAATTTTCTTATCTTCCATATATCAGTAGATATTTCGTCGAAGCCAGCAGCTTTTCAGCTTTTCTGCGGTTAATTTTTTTTTTATTGCGTTACGTTTTTCCACCGAGAACTGTTAATAATATTTTGGTAGATTTGTCAATAATTTCAAAGGGTTTCCGAGTAGGTTCTGGAAATGTTTTTTCCACTTCTGAAGTATTTCTTCTTGGACGGTAGCTTTTAGTTTTGCTTTCGAGGTCCTTTTTCTTTCATTAACTTCATGTACTATGTCAATACTTGCCTTCTACCGAATTTCTGATTTCATTGATTTGGCTTTGAATGTATTCTAACAGTTCCTTTTGATATGAGTTAGTTTTCTCTGGACTTTCTAATTTTCTGCTCATTGGCATTTTTTAATTTAGTCCGGGTGATTTGCTCTCGTTATCTCGTTTTCCCATTATTGCTGTTGACTCCTAAGATACTCTACATTTGGCTTTTCATCATTTGGAGTAGGTCTCCTGATAAAAATATCAAACTTGTTTCTTATAGTTACCCTATGTTTATTTCTATATCAATATTGGTAAGTGAGGACCAGTTTTTGTTTCTTTTTCAGCGTGGATTAAAGTGTATTTTTACTGAGACGATTCTGTGATTGGAAGATACTCCATCAAAAGAGGAATAAGCCTCACTGTTAGTGTCTTATTTCTGCATAGACTCAGGCAACTCTTTGCCGAGACGATTCTATGATCAGCAGATATTCGTTCAAAAGAGGAATAGGACTCAGAGTTTACACCACTAGTTACCCACATCTTGTTTATGAATATATAATCTAGCTGTGCTTTAGAGTTTTTATGTAGATATAAGTCCATAGTTTTACCTTTCTGTTTTGGAATTTAGTATTTTGGCATTGTTAGGGCGATCTAACGGTCAAAGGGAACTAAACCCTTTCTGTTTCAGGTGGAGTTACCTCCTCCCTTTTGACCCCTATTGCTTGAGTTCTCACGTGAACATGCGAGAACGGTACGAGATTACGGGTAGCAGCGTGAACGAAGGATGACTTCAAATCCGGGAAACCAAATGTAGAAATAAATTTCCTCTTCCCGACAAAGCTGTGACACACCATATTGGTAGATGTATTTTGTACCATCTAAATGTGTTTGCCCTTTGTAAATAAATGTTCTCGTCAAGTCAAACTGTGAGTACTCTGTTCATTTTCCCACTACTACGTCTGTCATCAATGTGTTACTCATACACACACCCACAACATTCGTCTTGGGATTAAATCTTCTGTAAGACATTTATTAGTTATGATGTTTCTACACCCGCAGACATAACAGGCATGCAACTCTGTTCTCGAGTGAAAAGATTTGCAAGATATTCGCTATTTGGTGGGTTGTGTAAGCAAAATTTATTATTTTAATCTTTTCCTAGTTGAGCATTCATATCTTCACAAATGATTAGAACGTCGTGTTTGGTAATGTGTCGAATAAGGGAAGATAGCTCACTGTAAAAAGTGGTTATATCAGTTTCAACTCACGGTAGGAAATTTGGTTAACAGTCCTTGAAGTACAAATTCTTTATAAACTAAAAAATAAATAAAAAACAAAAACGAAAAAACAAAAAAAAAACAAAATCCAAAATAAAAAAACAAACAAAAAATGAAATAAACCGAAAAAAAATCGACAAACAAAAACATAAAATAAAACAAGAAAAGAAAACACAAGAAAAATACTAAAAAAATTGAATAATTTGGTCTGAGATGGTGCTGAATCATTTGTCTTTAATGTTTGGTTTTCTGGTCGTTATCTCTCTCTCTCTCTCTATCTATTTCTATCTATCTCTATCCACCTATCTCTGTTTCTTTCTATCTATCTCTCTCTTCTCTTCTCTCTCTCTCTCTATATATATATATATATATATTCTATTCCTTGTGAGTTTTTACACGAGCGTTAGCGGATAGTTTTTTTTACTAGAGCCTGAGTGACAGTAAGTCTCCTCAAGTCTCCAGAACCTTTCTCAGTCTTCAAGCCGATCTTAACAATGTTCCAGTCTGGATAGTATTGATTCCTCCTCTGATTTGCGGACTGTTCTAAGTGCACCAACCGTCACCGTCGTGTTCCACTGTTCAGTTTTCAGGCCAGATCCAAGTATTTGTTTGTCTTTTCGATTTTCTTTTATTTTTGTCTGTGATCCACTTGATCACATTTTTTCTACCTAATCAACACTTGGTCTCGTCTTCTGGCTGTTTGTGTCTCAAAACTCCTGAGAATTTTATGCATTTTATTCTCTTTTTATACTAAAATGAGACTATTTAAAAGCCAGAAAACTAGATGTGATAGAGCAAAACTATTTATAAATTTGAATTCAGCACACCCAAATTAACAAAAAACACCTATCCCCATTCTTGCCTCAGACCAAAAATTTATTTTTGTAAACCAGTGAAATTATCAATTTTGATTATATATATATATATATATATATATATATTAAATATCAATTTTAATTCTATATATATTTGTATATGCAATTTTATTTGGGGGTTACAGAGTATCACTACCATAGAAATTGGTCATAGATAATGCCTAATAATATCTATTTTGTACAATGTTAAAATATGAAGAGAAATTCATTATATTGAGTATTGGCCATAAATAAATACTGTCTGAATAATTACGAAGAAAACAAAAACTGTTTATTTTCTTCTAAACCAAAAATTCTTGATGATCAACACTTGGTTAACAGTCCTTGAAGTACAAATTCTTTATAAACTAAAAAATAAATAAAAAACAAAAACGAAAAAACAAAAACAAAATCCAAAATAAAAAAAACAAACAAAAAATGTCTCAAAACTTCAGAGAATTTTATGCATCTTATTCTCTTGGACATATTTTGCTTTGTGTATAAAACATTTGATAATATGAACCGATTGTAATTTCCTATCACTTTTTCCATCGAGTCATGTCTAGCCTTATATTCATTTTGCGCTAATCTGCTGCATTCGCTTTCATTTCTTTCTCACTTTCATGTTCCACAATTTTTTTTCAATTATCTGGTAAAGGTCGAAATACTAATCTTTCTTTTTGTTTTCTTTTAATTTTACTCTGTGATCAGTAAAGACCACAATTCGGCAGGTTTTCTTTTTCTTGTTGATTATTACCTGTTCTGGTCGTCGGTCCGATATTAGGTGATCTGTTCGTATCTCAAAATCCCAGAGGAGTTTCTGCCTCACTTTTTCCAGGACAGATTCTGGGTTGTGTATATACCATTTGTTCGTATGGTTGAATTTCAATTTCTTGCACAATTCCCAGTGAATCACCTTCCCCACCCAGTTGTGCCTAGTCTTATATTCTTCCTGGGCTAATTTGCTGCATTCGTTTATTATGTGATTGATCGTTTCGTCTCTATCAAAGCACAACCTACATCTGCTGTTTTGTTACGTCTTATCTATTCTTGCTTTGATATGAACGGTCCTTATGTTTGCTTGTTTGGGTTTTATGGCAAACCAACCTTTGTGGGTTATTTAATGACAAATCCATTTTATACGAATAAACAATTCTATTTCAAACAATTCAGTTTAGCATGAGTACACAATTTAATTGTCAAAAACTGTTCTATTTCGAGCAATTCAATTTATCACAAGTACTCAGTTTAGTTCTTTTTGATCCATAGATAGGACCTTATCAGGTGATACCACTCTAAGCTGGAGAGGACACGGGAGCTTAAAGATCCAACCTTACAGGAAGCCCACTATAAGATTGTTTGGTGTCATTTCAGGACACTCTTTGGGTGGGTATTACCCCTCTGCAGAGAAGCAGTCGGTGCATTCTTCAGCCCCAGCCAACTGGGCAAGGTCCTTATGTCGTTGTGCTGCTATTTGAAGAGATTGTGTTTCTCTCTTAAGGTTACCCTTTCTTACGTCTAAGTTTCTCGTGAGAGATGTCACTTTGTCGTTTAAAACGTTGATATTTTTCTTCCAATTTTTTTTTTTTTGTTATTTCCGTTCTGTTGCTCCTCGTGTTCAGTATTATTTCTAGTGGCTATGATCAGTCTTCCTTCGCGCTTATTATTATTATTATTATTATTATTATTATTATTATTATTATTATTATTATTATTCCTTGAGGGTTTTTCACATCAACATTAGCTGATGGTCTTTCACTGGAAGTTGATTGACAATAAGTCTCCTGGTGTCTCCAGGACTCTTCCCAGTATTCTGGCCATTCTTAATAATGTGGTAGTTTGGATGGTCTCCACTTGTCTTCTTATTTCCAAGTCCTCCAGTCCCTTTAATAATCATTTGGTGACTGTACCAAAAGCACCAATCACAAGTGGTATAATTTTGACTTACATGTTCCACAGTCTTTTCAATTCCCTAGTAAGGTCCAGCTACTTATCCTTCTTTTCACTTTCTTTCAATTTTACTCTGTTGTCAGCCGGGACAGCAAAGTCCAAAATTTTGCAAGTTCTCTGTCTTTTGTTGATTATTATTAGGTCTGATCATCTGACCGAGATTACGTGATCCATTTGTATCTCAAAATCCCATAGGAGTTTTGTGTGTCATTCTCCAGGTCAGTTGCTTAGTTGTGCATATACCATTTGTTCGTATGGTCAAATTTAAATTTCTTGATTATCTCCCTGTGGATTTCCTTATCCACCCTGTTATGTCTAGTCTTATACTCCTTCTGTGCCAATTTGCTGCTTTCGCTTATTATGTGATTGATGGTTTCGTTTCTATCACCACATAACGTACATTTGCTATTTTGTTGCATCTTATCTATTCTCGCTTTGATATGATTGGTTCTTATGGCATTGTTTTGGGTTGATATTAGGAGATATTCAAGTTTCCTTTTCTTAGCCACGTCCAGGTTTTCTCGTGTGAGATGTTGTTTATTAGCCGTTTAAAACACCCATAGATTTGTTTTTCTTCACATTTTTGTTTCCTAGTTATTGTCATTGTGTTGGTCTTCGTGTTGTCAGTATCGTTTCTGGTGGCTGTAATCAGTCACCCTTCGTGTCGTTGTATCGATGCGTCAACGCTGTTTTCAGTGCTGGTAAATCCTCTTCGTCTTTCTTTTCCTGATACATATAGTCTGTCAACGTCATCTCTGGAATGTAATGCCTTATACATGGTCATTAGTTTTCTTGTTCTTTGATCCATTTGCTTAAGTTCTCCTGTCCACTTCAAGAATGACCATGAATATCTCACGAGGGATACAGCCGAGGAATTATTATCATTATTATTATTATTTTTATTTTTGGCTGCTTGCAATCCTTCACAGGTTTTTTCCCAAGACTTAGGGTGAGGGAAGGTAGGGATTATCTATATTCTATGTATTTCTGTTTTTAACATGCATTCTTCATGAGTTAGTATGTTACCTTTCCATATTGTATTTTAGGAATTTTATTATAAATGGGAATATCTTTAAAATATTTAGAACTTTTTGAATACATTCGTGCATTCCTTCTATTTTATGAATTTGACTGTTTTCTCCTTTAAAATCGATTCTATTATTTTATATGTTGTAGGAAATCATGTAATTGGTCGGCAATTTTTCGAGTTTGTTTTTATGTTATTCTGTGAGCCAATCAGGCCTTTTTTCAGGTTCGTTAAGGATTTCTGATATAAGTTTCGTCATTAGTTGATGTGTGGAGGATAGGTGGGGGAGCCAAAAGTTTGTTATTTTATCTATTCATGCTGACTTACATTTAAGTGTATTTAATATCCCTTCAATTGGAATATCTTCGTACATTTGTGGTTCATTATTTTTGTTTGTTATTTTCAGTCGATCTTGCTTTTTTATCATATGATTTTTATGGTTTCATATATTACTCCAAAATGATTTTCATTCATCAATCTTGGGGTTTTCCTTTACATTTATTGTTTCTTTTCCTATTTCTCAGTAAAATTTTATTATATTATTCCTTGCGAGTTTTTCACACCAGCGTTAGCTGATTGTCTTTCTCTGGAGGCTAAGTGACAGTAAGTCCAGGACCCTTCTCAGTATTCTGGCCGATCTCAACAATGCTCTAGTCTGGATGGTCTCGGCTCGTCCACCAATTTCCACCTCTTCCATCCCACTTTTAAAGCCTTTGGAGACCGTTCCAAGCGCACCAATTATAATAGGTATCACCATCAGTTTCACGTTCCATGGATTTCTAAGTTCTCTGGCAAGGTCCTCGTACTTGTCTCTTTTTTCGCTTTCTTTTATTATTATTATTATTGCGAATTCTTCACACCAGGTTTAATTGGTGTTCTTCTTTCACAAAATTCTGAGTGACAGCAAGTTTCCTTATATCTCCAGGATCCTTCTAAGCATTCTAGTAATCTTAACAGTACTGTGTTCTAGAGTATATCGACTCATCTTCTGATCTCCAGTCCATTTGTGGTGCTCTAACAACTACTGTTACGGCCATCGACCACGGTAGGGTTAAAATGCAGGAAAGCAAGGACTACTATGAGGACCGGAAGTGGGGCAGGCGATCGGCGGGTCTTCGAGCCCTAGCAACAGTGAAGGACCAGCCGAGAATGGGCAAAGGTCTTGACCCAGATAAGGAAAAAACATGCCATTGATCGAGGCAGGGAGGGCGTTTTACCGCCAAAAAGAACGAAACCCAAAAAGTCAGTTCCAAGCTTCGCCAAGGAAGAGAAAGGTCGCCTTTTCACGTGGTCCAGTGAAAGGGGAAATTCTAGTCGCAGAATGGCCTAATAGAAGCCGTCGACTCCGTTGGGTAAGAAACTGAGGCTCAACGTAAAAGAAAAAAAACTGGTGCCTTGCGACTTGTTTATAAGAAACTAACGAACATACGAAAAAAAAAAAAAATAACAAGAGAAAGGAAAGGAAAAAGAAAAGGTTAGTCAAAAATTTTATTACAAATAATATACGTAACCAAAATAAAGGTTCATATCAAGACTATCCAAAGAAACATTTCTGCAGTTGTTCATTAACAGCCAGTTTCGGCGGAAAACATATTTGTTTAAATTTGTATATCCACTCTAAAGACGAAGAGGAGAGACTTTTGTTCTTCGCTAAAAGAAGAAGAAAAAAAGTAAACAAATATGAGAAAGAACGAGTAAGTTCCCTCTCTTTAATTGTAAAGGGAACAAGATACGGGTATAATTTTAAACCAAGTTGAGAAATAAAAAAAGAAAAAGGAGAACTTTGTCTTATTGGAAGGACATAGTCAAATACTATTGGAAGCGGCTTGCCCTCCACATGTCTGTATATTTTTTTTTGTTGTATTTGTTTTGCTTTTTGTTTTTCTGTTGTTACAACTGTGCTTTCTTTAAAATAAAATATGTAAGAAAGATACATATATAAAGAAAAGAAAAAAAAAAAAACAACCACGCGTCATATTGTTTGTCCGGTTCGGAACTCTTCACGTGTTCATTTATATCACGTCGACCTCTCGACCCTTGACACATCCTCATTCGTCCGTATCTTGAAAAATTAAACCTATACGCAAGCTTTACACTTAACTAGTTATATGGGCTTTCAAAGCTATCAATAAAATATAACTAGTTACAGAGAATATTTAGAGCTTGGGTGGTACGGGACTGACGACGGAGATTCTCCCCGTCTTTCGAGGATAATGTTACCTCGGAACAAAGATACAGTAACCGTCACACTACTCATATTACCATCACTTTTATTTTCACTCAATGGTCTGCTGAAATAGTAACATCCTCGGGATGACAAGTTCTTTTTTTCTTGTTAATAATCTTTTGATCTGGATTTAGTGATCTGTTTGTATCGCAAAATCCCAGAGAATTTTATGCGTCTCATTAGGACAGATTATGGATTGTGCATTTGTCATTTGTATGCATGACAAAATTTTCCTTTTTTTTCTGTATTCCCTTATTATGTGGTTAGCTGTTTCATCTCTTTTGCCTCATAACCAACACTTGCTATTCTGCGTATCAGCAATTTTCGCTTTGACCAAGTTCTTATGGCATTATTTTGCGCTGCTGTTTAGAGATTCAGTTTCTCTCTTCAAGTTTCCTTTTCTAAGCCATGTCCAGATCATCATGTATGCAATTTCCTTAGTTTGTCACTTTATATATATATATATATATATATATATATATATATATATATATATATATATACCTGCTCTCTCTCTCTCCATATATATATACATATATGCATATATATTGTGAGAGTGATAGGCATACTTAGACCGGGATGAATATAAAAAAAACCCCGCTTAACATCGCTTAGTCAGCACAAGCTTTTAGCGTTAATTGTATTTTCTCGTGTAATGTATCGATCGTCATATATATATATATATATATATATATATATATATATATATATATATATATATGTGTGTGTGTGTGTGTGTGTGTGTATATATATATATATATATATGAGATATGAAAGACAGAAATAAAGAAAGAGAGGGTGGTAGAGAAAGCAAAGAGAGAGGGAGACAAAAAGTGATATAATGAACAGAAAGCGGGAGGCAAATGGTAATGTTGAATTAGAATTCCGTAAATATAGGTGTCCATAGGTAAATATACGAAGGTCGATGGGTTTAATATAACATTTTGAAAACTTTCCTGCATTAAACAAAAAGAGTTTTTATAATTCAATCCAAAACTTCTGTAAAGTAAAAAAAATCTGACATCAAAGGAGAATTACGAAGTCGTTAAAAAAAGGAAAAAAATTCAATTTTATTTTCAGGTCGTGAAAATATATTGCCAAACAAAATTCTAGTCTCAAAAACTCCGGAACGCGAACCTGGTGCCATATTTTCTTAAAAAACTAATTAATTACAATTATTTTTTGGCGACGTTTATGGTGCACAGCAGAAGGGTGTTATGAGTGAAAATTGGTTTAATTGTATCCAATCAGATAATTTTATTTTTGTCAATTTGCATTTTCAGCATGACGTGATGGCGTTGAGGACAGCGGTGTCACGTATCGATGCTTTGTCGGGAAGTTTTCGTCAGATCTGATTGAAGATATCTCAGCTCTCCCCCACTTTTGGTCCAAGGGGAAAAGTCGAACGGTAATGGCGTGAGGAGAGGCAAGTAGAATTTGGTGGAGGTTATTCAACAGTGATTGGATAAACGTGTTTTAATTAGGCACGGTTTACATGATGAAAATAAATGATTTCGTTTGGAAATAGGTGGTTGAATATCAAGGGCAGATAAACCCACTTGTTTGAAATATGATTAATTGTTTATCCGTTTGATTTTCTTATCTTTCTAGTATTTTCTTCGTTTTTCTTTCCTTTCTCTGAAATCTTCCTCTAACAAAGTTTCTTTTCTCTTTTTGCTCTCTATATTTTGTTTCTTTTTTTTCTCTTTTTAGAGAAAGCAAAGAGGGGAAAAAGAGGTTTGTGTTGTCTATTACATTAATTTCTCTCTTTATTGTCTTTATCTTGTGCAATCTTTCTTTTCACATTTTTCTTTTACTCACAGTCCATTTTGTCTCTCACTGAACATTCTTTTTACTATTTGTTGTCCATTCTTCCGCTTTTATTTTTTTTCTTTTGTATCTCTCACCCCCTCTCTCTTTGTTTTATCTCGTTTTCTCTCTTCTTTACACTTTCCTCTGGATATTTTTCCTGACCTTCTCTTACTAAGCATTCTTTTCTTTATTTTCTCTTTCATCTTGTTTTCTTTGATAAATTGAGTTCTTTCTCTGCCTTTGCATGTTTTTTTTTTTTTTTTACTTTCTCTCCAATACATTTCTTACAAAACCTTCTTTTCTATCGTTATCTTATTTTCTCTTTTACTTTTTTCTCTTGTTAGAGAAAGCAAAGAAGGAAAAAGAGGTTTGTATTGTTTATCATAAACTCGCTAAATGTTCGTTTCTTTTATATTCTTGTTATATTTTCCCTCATTTCATTCCATGCCTTTCTCTCACAAAATCTCCATTTCTCTATTTGTTTTACTTCCATTTTTTTCTCCATGTTTCACATTTCTTTCTATTTTCTATTATTTCACATAACGCCCATTTTTCTGTTTCCAGGTTTTATCTTTTTTTTATTTTCTTTAAATATTTTATCTCACTTTTCAACCATCATTTTTTTCCACATCTGCAGTATTTCTATTCTTTTCTTTATTTTTCTGTACACGTTTTATTCCAATTTTCTTTCTGTCTTTCAAATTTCTCTCTTTTAATAAACTTTTCCATAAGGTGTATTTCTCTGTCTGCAGTGTTTATCTTCTTTTTTCTTTCACATAAACTTTTCTTTATTGGTGCCTTTTTCTTTTTCATCTCCCTCATCCTCTCTAATCGTTTACATTTTACGGTCCGTTTTATATATTTAAAAAAAAATTGTCTATCTTTTCCTGAACATTGTGAGTCTAACTTGCAAACCATTACATTACGATCTGTTCCCTAACCTCACTGTCACAACAACACGTATAGAAGCATAATTTATATAATTTATTTTCGAGTTTCTTTTAATTAATTTCTAATTTAAATTTAGTTAGAAGGGGTAAAATTTATAAATCCCTTTTTGTTAAGAAAGGGTCAACGTATTGGGTTTCCACTATTTTTCTTTCTCTCTCTCTCTCTCTCTCTCTCTCTCTCTCTCTCTCTCTCTCTCTCTCTTATTTCTCTTTCTCCTCTCTGTCCTCTTTTTCTCACCCAGCATCTCTCTGCTTTTTTTCTGACCTTTTCTCTCTCTTGCTCTTTTTATTTCCGCATGAAAATGTTCAACTTTTACTGCCATATCACCAACATCCGCCCCACTGGAACTATTCTTCAGGTCCGTTTTCTGGTAGCTACCCTTAGATAGCGCCCGCCGACTCTTTTAAGGGCTGAGTACTTGAAATGCCCATAAATAAAAATGCTTATAGAACTGAGACATTTTTTGTAACCCACGGAGGTTTGCTTCGTACAGGGACCCCATTTTAATTCGACTTTGAGTCATATTTCAATTGATTTTATACCAGAACTACGATTTTATGACCACAATATGCAGACAAGAATGCACAGCTAATAATGGAGACCATGTGCAAAATAGTTTTGTAGCTGAAAACTTGCTCTATTCAACGGTGTTATTGAACTCTGTAATTTTCATGGAACTAAATTGGAAGCATTAATTTCGGAGTACTTTTCATATTTGGTCATACTGTCCTCTTGAAGTAGATTTGTGGCATGAATTTATGGTTCGGAGGGATGTTAAGCAAGCCATTGCCCATAGGTGGGATTTTTAATAACTTCTCCATTATTATGATTTTGAATCAGAATTGGAGAGGTTCCTATTTTCAGCGTCCCAATACCATTTCTTCCCACATTGTTTCGTAAAAATCCCTTCCAAATCAGAATTTTGATCCGAATAATTCTACCAAAGCAACCACTCCCTTCGTCTATCTTATTTAAAATTCTATCATTAGAAACATTCTACTTTGAATTAAAAATACTTATTCGATCCATCAGTGTTATTATGGTCATTGTATGTTGTATTTGTTCAACCTCTACACCATGTATAGGATGCGACAAAATGTCACTTTTGAAAGTGGAGCTGATTCCCTAACCAAGGCTAAAGAACCCAATCTACCCTATTATTTAACCATAGATGGTTGTTCTTTTAGTTGAAATAAATAGGGAGCGTTAATTTTTGAGTGTCTCTTTTACGAGTTGGGGACACACATTCTTGTTCATCTCTTGTGAAAATGCATTGGTAACAGCAATAACGGAGACATATTTTTATGTTTTTTCCACGCATTGCCGCTTCCATTTTATTTTCTTTCTTTTTTAGCAACTTCTACTTATTTTTTTTTCGAAAGGCTGTTAAATATTTTAAAAAAATTATACGAGAGTTTTAAAGTATTTCATCTGACAATGACTGCTTAATTACGGAAAAATTGAACTTTCTTGAAAATTCAATTGTTTAAAGAAATGCCATTAATTTTCTTCACTCACAAAAATAAAAGATCTGAAATGCACTAAATCAAAAATGCATGTGAGAGGTCAAATGCATAAAAATCTAAGTCACGAGAAAGTTGTTGCTATAGGAATAAAACTGTTAATCAATATAGAAAAATATCCGCAAGATCTGGGGTAGTTTTATTCTCAATTTAGATATTTATATATAGACAAATAGAAAAGAGATTGATACAAGTTGTTGTATGTTGAAGTATGTATTTAACTAATACAAACACCACGACTAGGATGTCACATGAGGTCAGTTGGTCGTTCAGTTGGTTTGAATTGTCAGTTTTCCTTCTGGACTGGTTGAATAACCAAGGCTAAATAACCCAGTCTACCCTTCTGTTCCTACATAGCTAGAAGGAGAGTAGATGGACTCAGGCCTTTACCAAGGGTATTAGTGTGAAATGCAACGAGCCTTGTCCAAGATTTGGACTTGTGTCGTTGAATCCATTTCTTATGACGATAACCGTAGGCTAAGCGCACCTCCGAGGGAGGTTGAAGTACATTAAAGAGGTTAAAAGAAGGAGTAGGGAGAAAGTAAAGAAGGAATAGGATGAGAAAGAGTATGGGAAGAAGATAAGAGAGGGTGGAGAAGAGAGAAAGAGAGAGAGAAGAAATGAAGAATAAAGTAAGGAAGGACGAAAGGGAATATAAAAGAAAGTGAAAGGAGAAAATGAGAGCGGGGAATGAATGAAAGAGGGTTAAAGGAACATGAAAGAGAGAGAGAAGGAGGAAGAAGATTCGTGAGATTAAAAGGAGAGTATGAAAATGAAGGTGAAAAAGGATGAATGTAGAAGATGAGAGAGAAGACGTGAGAGCTCATGTGGGAAATATGACATACATATATATAAGTGGAAAAAGGAGAAGATGAGCGGGGGTGAAAGAGGAAGACAAAGAAGAAAAAGGTAGAGAGAGAGAGCGAGAGAGAGAGAGAGAGAAAGGATAAAAAAAAGAAGAGCAAATCAGATGGAGTAAAAAAGAAAGAGAGAGGGGGAAGGATGAAGAAAATAAAAGAAAGCGAAAGAGAAAGCAGACAACAGAGTGTGAAAGAGGAAGATGTGGTTAAGAAAAAAGTTGACGAGAGAATACGAATCTAGAAGGTTGTGTAAAAAGATTATAGAAGGCGAAGAAAGAGGCTATGAGAAAGAAACTTTTGAAAAGAAATAATAAGAAGAAAACAGGACTCATACCCACTACTTTTTGAATAAGCCTAATTCCTGTTGTTTTGTACCAATATTGGCATTTCTCTTGAATGAAGACTTCCAGAATCATTTTATGTTTGTCTTTTATACGAAAATGGTTGCCACAAACTAACACACCCAGCACATATAGATACAGATATTGTAAATGTTTTCTTACGTCTCCGTTCCATTCAGAATTATCCCGAATTTCTTTGTCGTATCAAAAATGGCACGTTCCCTTCTGCCATTCCTAATTCATTCAATTCTTTTCATTTTTGTTCTACCTTTTTTTTTCCTCGCTTATAGACGCATGCGCGTTAATACGCCACAGATGAGCAAAAGAGAAACACTTCCGGTTACTGATTTTCATTTTATGCACTTGGGCATTCTCATTAAGTAGAGACCTGTTGAGATTTTGTGTTTCTCTTCAAGTACACACACACACACACACACATGCATATTACGGAATGCATAATATATACATGACATACACACTGTACAACGCATTCAAAATGCAATATATCACACTCCCAACACACACAACATTTAAAAAGAAAAAGCATATATAAATACACACTACCACACACATAGAGCATTACTCACATAACACACAGCGTATCTAACAAAAAACATATGCATACAAGAACGCACAATTAGTGTACGGTTAACGTCGCAGGAATTTGCGTTAGTGACCCGAGTTCAAATCTTGGACGAGGTTATTTGCATTTTACTTTGCGCTAATGCCCTTGGTAAATGCATGAATGTATATATTCTTTCTCCAACTATTAGTAAATAGTAGGACAGACAAGATTCTTTAGCCTTGATAAAGCAACTAGTCTGGGAGAAATGAAATTCTAAATTCAAACAATTTCTGCTCTGTTTAAAAATTTTTTTTATGTCACATCCAGCTGGTGGCAGAATTGTTGCGTAAATAAATACATACAAGAATACGTCTCTTAAAAGTAACATTGTATTACATCTTGTCCGTGATATAGGTGTTAGGTAAACACATACAAGAACATTCCTCTTAAAAGTGACCTTGTGTTACATCCTGTCCGTAATAGAGGTGTCGGGTAAACACTTACAAAAACATATACAACATACAACACGGCACCCTCAACACACCAGATATTATGCATACAATATTATACACATATAGATTCAACCACACAGTAAGAGATACACTCAATTCATAATATATTCAAAATACATCATACACACAGGACATTCATCGGAAGAACAATACACTCCCACACACATACACACATAAATAAAAATACAGGATCCCACATCCACAACACATAGCATATTATACATAGGCACACATATACACACACACAAACTAAAACACACAATGCAATAGACTCATACCACACTCAACATGCACACAAAAACCAGTTTACACACAAACGAGACAGACACCATAGAATACATTCACAGTTAGTGTATTATCACTTAACAACGGACTCAACGTGCAAGCATAACAGACACATACACATATACAGCTCCAAACACAGACCGGACCACACACAAGTATCACGCGGACATCATATTCAAAATGCTCACAACCAACAACAGACATGTATACACACAGTAAAACAAAATTCTGCTCGCAGACCCATTTAAGTTCACAGGGAAAAAATCTAGAATTTTTTTTGTGATTTGTACCGATTAGACTCAACCTCTCCCCTTAAAAAAACAAAACCAAAAAAAAAAATCGAAAATAAAACAAATATTTTACATTTTATAAGGGAGGGTTCACTTTCACATTTTAATTCAAAGTAAAATGATGATCCATTTCCTAAATAGGGCTGGAAAAGACAAGTGACCACCCCAGAACACGTTACAAGCTTAAAAAAGGTCGTGTAATCCCCAAATGTAAGGTAATTCGATTTTTGTTTTTTAGTTATTTTTTAATTGATTGCATTTTTTCATTGATTAGTGTAATAGATACTTAACAAATAAAATAAAAGTCACCTCCTCAAAAACATTTTATTTTTCAAAGAAGCCCCCCCTCCTTACGGAAGTAAAAAAAAATCCCAAAACATTACAGATGTTCCCTGGAACACTTACATATATTTAACAAAAAGACCCCTTGAAGGTATATTTATTCAAAAATTATTCGATCTGTTTGGTTACTTTTCTTTTCCAACTCTAACAATTCCGCTAATAGATGATCATTCTACATTGAATTAGAAATATGAATGTGACCCCCACCCACTAATAAAATGTGAAATAATTTATTTTTTCGAAAAAAAAACATCTTTACTTTGCGGCTCTAATTAGTTCAAATCCCCCCCACCCAGCACTATACTTTTTTTCCCATTGACCTTGAACGGGTGAACATGTGGAATATTATCGCAAAATATAAACAAGGAACCTCAGATGTTAAACATGCGATATATTATTCACACACACACACACACACACACACACACACACACACACACACACACACACACACACACAACATATAAACAATTCAGACACACACACACAACACACAATGTATATTGAACAACATACGTAAACACATTGCACAATATACACACAAAACATATAAAGTACACCAGAAAGAGCATTACCACACATGTGCGATGCATAATATTCATACACTACTCACAAACCATATACTCAACAAACAACATGGAGAGAGAGAGAGAGAGAGAGAGAGAGAGAGAGAGAGAGAGAGAGAGAGAGAGAGAGAGAGAGCTCATTACACGCACTGCATAGCACAAATATCCAGATTAACATGCATATTTGATATTCTTGATGCTACCGGAGTCATCTGATAGGAGTTGGTGATAATTTGACCTTTTTTTTTTTTTTTTAAATTGCAGACAATTAAGCCAGTTCGTTCGCTTGGAATTGAGTTTTTGAAAATTCTAGGACTGATAGGTTTTGTTATGAATATTGACAAACCTGCTTGGTTGTTTGCTGGTGGCGTGTCATCGATGTTGTGGACTGGATAGTTTTTTTTTTTTTTTTTAAATAGATTAACATTATTTACAAGAAAGTTAACTGTTTATATTCAAAGATATTTTGACATCAAGTAAACGCTAGTGAACGTGTTTGGGCTGGCGAGATGTATATACCAAAGTCAAAAGAAAAAAGGATCTAATTGCCGACAGTATACTCTTCATCGAATAACCGCTGACCAAAAATGGATATGACTCTAAATTGCATCCGTTGTCATTCTGGAGCTCTGGGGAGTGTATAGTACCCGTTTATTGGCATTACCTCATGGTCATCTCTGATTCGAATTGTTAGTAGCTGTTAGGGTTTCATCAATGGTCCAAATAGATCTATTTGAAAATTATTAGTATTAGATAGGAATACTCGATACCATATTACTGCACAGAAAAAATTTTTAAAAATGTGATTAAAAATGATTGTAATAGGATGTATAGTGTAGCTATGATTACAATCCAACATTTACAAATGAGTCAGATTTATGTAGTAAATAACCCATAAGGAGTTGATATGCCGTTAAATAAACCAGGCTAAATCAGAAAAAGACTTACGACTTTCTAGGGTAAAGACAGAAGAGTAAATAGCAATAATTTCACCAACTTTCCACGATCTCTAAACAAATGAATGCTATAAGAATAAACAAGGAAAGATCTTATGTTTGAAAGGGTCATTGTTGTTATGTCTATATCTTTCCAACCACCTGTCGATCATGTTAATGTTTAATTCGCTTCTGACAGTTCCCCACGACAATCAGTCTGATGAAAGCTTACCCACCCAGATTCACACAACATATTTTACAGACAATAGAGGGAGAGAGAGAGAGAGAGAGAGAGAGAGAGAGAGAGAGAGAGAGAGAGAGAGAAAATAATGTGTAGTATTGTTGATAATACCGAGACCATAGGAAATATTTATGTTTAAAATTGTTTTTATTTTTACATCTCTCCAATCAGCAGGCGATCCTGTTGATAATTGTTTCACTTGCCACAGTCCCCTACAATGATTAGTCCACTGTAAACTGTATTTGCAACTCTATGTAGATAACTACTACCGCCGCCTACGATAGAGCAAGTTGTCCGTGCCGTCACACATAATACGGATTTATCTTCTCTCCTGATATTATAAATACACTTGGTTAATAAATGACAATATTCACAGATAAAAACTAAAACATGCTCAATACTGACATTTATGTGCGAACATTCACTTTTGTAAATACAAGTGCAGATATTCATTTTTGTATTTCAAACCTTTTGAAGACATCGAGGTACCTGACTAAATAATTCTTCTTAATGACATATCTCAGGGCAGTGGTAGGGTTACTTAACTGCGTCCAATTCCTCTAAAAATAACATGTTACAAATAACAAAGAATGATCCTTAATCTGTCTTATACAGCTGGTTTGAAGTGAGAACTTTTTTTCCTTGTACAGGTTGCCTTATCAAGATTCTAGATTGTTCTTAGCTGCTGGTGGTTGTGGATTCATATCTTTTCTAGGAGCAATTAGCATGTGAATGTATTATTTTTTAAGTATCTATTAGACAAATCAATGAAAAAATGCAATCGATCCAAGTGAAATTTAAACAGCCTCATCCAGGGTTTGAGCTTTGTTTTTTGAGCCAGAGTGCAAACAGTTCGAGATAGAATACAACTTGTGAGGATAAATCTTTTTCAAATCTTCCAACTGTTAGAATTTTACTTCGTCTGTGAAATTTCTTAATTCTTCAAAATCTCTTTGTAATTTTTTATGTATCTTTTTTTTATTTTGTTTACTCCTGAATTGAAACTTGTTGAATTGTACAAATTATTTTTACATTCATAACTGCTAACTAATTGCATTTACACACAATAATAATTCCTGTAGAATATCTTTCTCTTATTTTTCTTAACTAAAAGGTCCATTTTCTTTCACTGTTCCTTAAATTTCTCTCCTGTTCGCTGCAGAATAAGATGATCGGATCCTCGTAGAAAGAAGAAATGAACTGGAAGGATGATCTTGTAATGTTGGTTAAAGGGGCTACGGAAATGAAAAATAAAAGCTTTGGACGGAGTTCTCATAACATAACAAATGACAAAATAACAAAAACATTTGAAAGAAGAAATTTTACAAGAGGTTTTACACACATGAATTGTAAAAACATTATTTTACAAATTCAAACGTTGACCGTTTCATAGCAACATTTTGAGACGATTCCTTTTCCTATGACGATAATCGTTTCGCTTCCCACGCCTTCTAACCGTACCTTATAAACGTCTACAAATGCACACATACTCACGTTTGAACACATAAGCACACAACTATATTCCTGTGTAAACGGAAGTGTCCTCAAATGAGTGAGATTTGCTTGATAACGTACTGTTTCTTTCACAGATCAAAGGTAGAAACCTATGCCATGGTGTCAATAATAGGACACTTGTTGGTCTACAACTAGAAAATCATAAGAATGAAAAACGAGTATTGCTGATTAAACAATAGTTTTGCTATATTTTTTCGGCTGTTATCATACGTGGAATAATATGATTTTAAAATGCTTCTGGCTATTTACCCATAGCCGTGAGGGGGAGAAATAGATTCATGCCTTCCCCATGGCAATTTGTGCAAAGTGAAAAATAAACTGCTTTGTCCAGGATTAGAACTCGAGTTGCTCTTTTAATTTCCTAATACAATAATTGTTACGCAATGCGCCTCAACAAGCGTCTTTTAATGTAAAGTATTTTTAAGTAAGACCATCATATTAGAATATATTAATTTACTATACAATTAGAATGTATTATACATTTTTTTAATGAAGATATGGCTGTATTCTTCTGACTGAATATTGAGGTTTTCTGCAATAATCATGGGACAAAGATTTAATCTTTGGTCTTTTTTTTTATGTCTGAAGATGTTAAGAGTCAAACTGTAAAGGAAGCACTTTATCAAAATATATTGAGTTTCTACGAAACGGAAGAAAATTAAAGATGAACATAAACTTTAAAGTCTATTTTTCCCTTCTGGAGAATGTGCATATTTATAACATTTCTTACATCAAAATGCATATCTTAGATTCGACCTTATCTGCCAAAAGCTTTTTAAGGTCTCTAAAAGGGGATTGAAGTCCTTCGAAAAATACTGAGACTATACCCTTCAATTCAGAGCAGAGGCTGTCAGTTCAGACATGGAGAAAGCATCTATAGAAAAGCGAACAAATGTATAGTGGTGATTGATTAACTTTTACCGATGAGATTAGGTTGATATCTTTTCATTTAAGGAGTGGAAGGTCGAGAGTAAAAGGCTGAGATACGTCAGCGTTAAAATGGAATGGAATATGATGTGATGTTCTTTGCTTGGAGATTACCATTCTTATTAGTCACCGGAAGTACCCTTATTGCGTCATAAGTAACCGTCTGTAGCTTGCACACGCCAATGATATCCATTCAGAAATCATATATACGAAGTATGTTCAAAAAGTACGAAGAGTGAAGCGGTAGTTACCGAGACAGAAATGAACAATGAAATGCTAATTCGCTTCAAAATAATTTAAAATAATTCATTTCAAAAGACAAGTTGTATTAAAAATACCAAGACTGAAGTTGTATTTACCAAGAAAAAATGGATCATGAATGAAACATTAATTTTCTTAAAAATTATCTCGTTAGCATTCAACACACTGATTCCAGCAAGATAGCGCTTCTGATACTCTCTCTTTGATATGGTATAGAGCTACGTATTTATTCCTTTAAAATGCTCACCACATATTCAAATCTTACCCTTAAGATGTAACTTTCATTTTAGGAACCAAGGAAATGTTACAAAACTGGGTCGTTTGGGTATGAAAGCCACACCGTCATGCTGAGTAATTATACTTGAGTTGTTATGTTCATTGCTTTCATTCAACAAAAGTCATTAACAAGTTTAAAGAAATGACCTGAACATATTACATGCGACTTATATTATAACCACAAAAAAATTAAAGACGGAATAACAGTGAATAGACAATATTAAACAGTAACACGTGTACATGAAATATATCTAATTGATCATTTTATTTTTGCACGAGTATCTTCATTCTTTTTCATCATTGAAGCCAGAGGTTTGTCTGGCATAAGTCGCATATAATAATATTCCAAATCCATCAAAATTTCAAGCATATGTCAATTTTGTGGCTGGAATTAGTTTTGATTCCATAAATTTCTCGATGAGTTTTTCATATTTTGAATAAGTTATTTATTAAGATGTGTTGCTTCTGATTTTTGCCAAGAAAAATCTAGAGTATGTATTTACCTAACCGCTTCGCCACGTACAGAATGCAACACAAAGTCATTTCTTAAGTGAAGTAAAGCTAGTTTGAATTCACAGCTTTTCTTCTCCTAGACTAGTTGCCTTACCAAGCCTAAAGAACATAGTCTGACCCAAAATTTAACCATTATTTGAGAGAAGATAACTAAAGGATCGATACATTTCCCAAGGTCAATGTAAGTGAAACGCAAGCAGCTTCGTTAAAGATTTGAACTCGGGTCACAAATTTCATTTCCTTCGACAACAACTGTTACGCTAAGGAGCACTTTCCTAAATCCAACCTATCCTCAGGTTGGAAGGGATATAAGGTCAATATTTGAGCTAGAGCTGGTTTGAATTCAGAGTTTTCCTTCTCCGCGGCTGTTTGTCTAACCAAGGCCAAAGAACCCACTCTTCCCTATAATTTACCCATAGTTGAGTGGAAAACAAATGGATTGATGCATTCTTCATTGATATTAATGCGAAGTAAAATGTAATCAGTTTTGTCGAGAATTTGAACACAGATCAACAAGTTCATTTTCTTACGACGTCACCACATCATGGCCACCCCTCTTAGTTTATGGTAATAAACTATAAGGTGGGGGCCATGAAGTGGTGACTCTACACTATACAGGATTCCATCACTGGAGCTTCACCATCAGATACAGTCTTGTCTCATACCTAGGGCACTCTTTTTTGGAAGGAGATCTTACGCTTCTGCAGCAGATTTCGTTGGCGCATTTTATGCCTCGCTGACTATAAGTGGTATATACAGGCGTATTGTGTATATATTTAACCAACCCTTCGGCCACGGGTTGGATGTGGCACAAAGTAAATTTTTCTGCGGAAATACAGCTGATTTAAATTCAGTTTTCCTTCTCTTAGATTAGTTGCCTAATCAAAGCTTTAGTCCGGTTTGCCTTACTATTTACCGATAGCTGAAGAGAGTGGTGGTAAGAGGAGATAGATCCATGAATTTCCCAAGTTCATTTGCGCGACGTGTGAATGTAAACAACCTGGCCCAAGATTTGAACTTGAGTTGCCAAGTTCATGTTCTCAAACACTAACAGACCTCCACACGTGTAGAGTATAATGGGCGAGTTATAAATACGCATTTAAATGCACCATTCAGCGTAACCGCCTTTTTTCATATTCTGGAATTTCGTCCAAGCACACATGTACACGTACGCCCTAGGATCCTTCAAGTTAAAGCTGATTTTCTGGATTTTTTTCTAAACCTGTCTTCGCCCTTCTTCTTAAGCACGGAATTCTCTGCTGTTTCCTTGGCTTGTCAAAATGGCTAAACACAGAACCATCCCATCACAATGCTAAGTGTTGCGGAAAAATAAATGGGGACACCAGAAATTGAATTAGTGAGGCGAGAAGCGTGAAAGCAAAAATTGGATATTAAAACAATGACTTTAATGGTGTTGGGGTGGGGCTGTCCTCTGGGCAAAAAATGAGGGTGGTAAGTTTTAGGTGGAGTTGGGGATAAAGAAGGATCTGAATAGCGTATTAGGTGCAGAGTAAATATAGAAATACAAATGTATGTTCTCATACGAGGAGTGTCCAAAAAGTAAGGTACAAATATTAACTCATTCAACATGTTTATTACTTCATAAAACATTGTGCATCTTTTACCAGCAAAATTGTCCATTGTAATATAATCAACAGCGTGACTTAATCACATAAAATACATGTCATTGTTGGATATAGTCCAATGAAAGTAAGGCGGGATCAAGTCACGTGAATTTAAGCATTGTTATAATAGATTTTTTAAAGTGATAAAATCATTTAAAAAAATCCTGTCATATCAAGAAATTGGTGGATCGGCATCGGACTATACGTATTCACTGAAGCAGACGATAGTAACACGTTGTCATCAGAAGTCATATGAAAAGCATTCGAAGATAGAAGAATAAACTGAATATGAGACCAAAATCTTTGCTCAACGTCTCATCCCATCTTTAAGCGAAATTTTAAATAAAGATAGAACTCAACAATTAAAAACTAAAAATGTTTGAACTGTAATGCGATGGTCCTGCGCTTAAGACGACAATCATCGGTTAACGTGGAGATAAAGATGAAGCAGTTCATAACATTGGTTTTTCAAAGGAGGCTACAAATTTACAAAGTCGCTAGAAACATAAATCACCTCATTTAGTTTTAAGATGATATCAAGATTTTTTTTCCGAAAATGGAAAAAAAATATATCAACCCTCATAGAGACTGTTAGAATATTTATCGCAGATATAGGAATGTAATTTAGCATTGAAAAATGCTTAAGATGAATAAAGGAAGGAGAGAAGCAACTGAAAGACTAGAACCACTAATCAGGCAAGCGTCAGAACACTGAGAAAAAAGAAAGTTACAAATACCTTGGAATATAAGAAGCAAAAACCACCAAGTAAACAGATTTGAAAGTAAAATGAAGAAACATCCCAGAAGAACAAGAAAACCTCTTGAAATCAAATCCGGCAGCAGAGATTTAATTAAAGGCATAAATACTTAGGTTGTCTACCTTGCTTCAGACGCTTTATAATCTGGATAAGAGTGGTGCTCAGGAATATACGAGGTGCCTTAAATAAGTTTCCAGACCTTTTTTGTACAGGCATTTAAAATTGTCGTAGACTCTTGAAAATTCACTATGTTATTGCTATACATCTTATGAGATTACTGACCAATTCTTATGATTTCAGGTTTAAATAAACAGCTACAGCAGCAATTGGAATACTCCCTACTAAAGCCTGATTGTCACAGCTGGTGAATTTCAAAAATGCAATCTGGACGTGAGGACACTTTAGAAGAACAATATGCAATAAAATTCTGTTTTAAACTTGGAAAAAATGCCACAGAAACGTATGGAATACTTCAGACTGCTTTTGGAGCATCTTGCATAAATCGAGCATCAGTGTTTGAGTGGCATAAGAGATTCAAAGAAGGCAGGGAGTCTGTGAGGGATGATGAGAGGTGTGGGAAGAGTAAGGAAGTCAGAACACCAGAGTTGATTGGCCAAATAAAGAATTTCATGGATAAGGACCGTCGTGTGTCTATAGAGACAATAAGTGCACAGTTTGATGTCAGTGTGGAAACTGTACACACCATTATTCGTGAGGAACGGAAGATTTGCTCGAAGTTTGTCCCAAGGGTGCTTAGAGAAGATCAGAAAGAAAGACTTTGTCATGACAGCAGGGAGATGATCGAGCTGATCAATTAAGATCCCGCAGTTCTTGATGCTCTGGTGACCTCCGATGGAAGCTGGATCTACTGCTATGACCCAGAGACCAAGAGACAGAGTTCCCAGTGGATGCATGATGGCTCTCCCAGACCCACGAAGGCCAGACAGAGCAAATCCACCCACAAACTTTTGATGATCCTTTTTTTGACAGCACTGGCATGATCTACATGCACTGGGTTCCCACTGGACAGACAGTCAACAAGGAATACTATGTTGAGGTTTTAAGGGAGTTCAGGAAGAGATTCCGTCGAAGGAGGCCAGCACTCTTCAAATCGGGTCAGTGGCATTTCCACCAGGACAATGCACCAGTGCACGGCTCCATCCTTGTCACAGACTATTTGACTAAGATGGGAATCAAGACAGTTCCTCAGCCTCTCTATAGTCCAGACCTTGCTCCTTGTGACTTTTGGTTATTCCCTAAGCTCAAGGAAAACCCTAGAGGCTGTCGTTATGAGACAATTGAGGCTGTGACGAAGGTCATTGACACGCCCACACAAGAGGACTTCCATGGAGCCTTGCAGAAGTTGGTGGAACGGTAGAACAAGTGCATTGCAGCCGGAGGAGATTACTTCGAAGGGGACTAGAGTTTCATGTGTGTACTATCAATAAAAGTGCCCATGCGAAAAAAGTCTGGAAACTTATTGAATTAGCCTTGTAGGTCATACAAAAGTACAGATTTTGGTTTGTTAGTTGGTTGTTTAGGTTTTTCTGGCATATCAACCTTTGTAGGTTATTTAATGCCTAATCCATTTTTATACAAATAAACACAGATTTTGGTAGATTTCTGATTAAAATTTAGGGCTCAGTTTTTTTGTTATTTTTTTGTTAAAAATCTTTTTTATGTTTAACAATCAACATTGTCGAATATCACTTGTATGAACAATAATAAAATGAAAACGACTTCGTCTAGTGATCCTTATATGGACACAAAAACAAGAAAGAATAAGACGATCATATATATTTAAGAAAGGAGGACAATTAACTGTCATACTTTAACATTTTTCCTGATAAATTCAGTTCCAAAAATCTGATCTGAGTCAATCGGTGAATTACGATCACGTAAGGATGTTATATGTCGCTTTGTAAAGATTTTAGGTGAGTGAGGAATTGTGTAGGCAGATTATTTTTAGTTGGCGAAAAGACAAAGCTTCACATTTACTTTATATAATCTTATAAAAGTCATATTGATCTGAGAAAAATTATGGACACTTTTTTGCGGGGAGGGGAAATACTTTTTGAATTAAGTAAGAGAAGTTTAAATGTAATTTTTTAAACATTTTTGTCTATTTGTTCAGATAAGTTGGTTTTACGGTATATCGACACTTGGGATATTTTTCGCCAGTCTTTTCTCGTTTTCTGCAATCATATATTTTCAAATAACCATTCCTATATTATTATTTTTATTTATTTTTTTTTTTTACTCCTCTAGAGTTTTTCACATCAGTATTAGCTGATGGTTTTTCACTGGAGTTTGAGTGACAGCAAGTCTCTTCAAGTCTCCAGGACTCGTCTCAGTATTCTGGCCGTCCTCAGCAATGCTGTCGTTTGGATAGTCTCTACCCGTCCACCAACTTCCAAGTCCTCCAGGCCCTTTAATAATCCTTTAGTTACTGTGCCTAACGCACCAATCACAATTGGCACAATCGTTACATTCATGTTCCACAGTTTTTTCAATTCTCTAGTAAGGTCGAGGTACTTATCCTTCATCTCACTTTCTTTCAGATTTATACTGTGGTCCGCCGGGACAGCAAAGTCAACAATTTTGCAGATTCTCTTTCTTTTGTTGATTATTATGAGGTCTGGTCTTCTGGCCGCGATTAAGTGATCTGTTTGTATGTTAAAGTCTCGTAGGGGTTTATGCGAGTCATTTTCTTGGACAGGCGCCGGGTTATGCATATACCATTTGTTTGTATGGTCGAATTGAAATTTCCTGCACATTTCCCAGTGGATCACCTTGCCGACCCAGTCTTGTCTCGCCTTGTACTCTTTCTGTGCTAATTTGCTGCATTCGCTTATTATGTGATTAATCGTTTCGTCTCTGTCACCGCATTGGCTACATTTACTGTTTTGTTGCGTCTTATCTATTCTCGCTTTGATATGATTCGTTCTTATGGCGTTGTCCTGTGCAGCAATTAGGAGGGATTCCGTTTCTCTCTTAAGGTTTCCTTTTCTTAGCCAGGTCCAGGTTTTCTGGTGTGAGATGTTGTTTATTAGACGCTTAAAGCGGCCCATTATTATTATTATTATTATTATTATTATTATTATTATTATTATTATACTTTATTTGTGCACAGTGATTTCAAGTATTTAAAACTAAACATTTATTAAGCTGATCTATTTGATTGGAGCTTAACTGGTACCATCGCACTGGTTCTGAGTGGAACTGGAAGTAATGGCAAAAACAGGTGATTCTACACTTTCGACAGCTCCAGAACTTGAGTTTCATAACAAAATTCAGTTTAGTGTGTCCTGAATAATTTCAGGACACACTTTCTTCAGAGGTTTTCCTCGCTGTAGTCGGTGTATTCTTGATTTCTCTGACATAATATAAATTCATTTTATCATAAACAAGCATATACGTATATATTCAAAAGATCACCCAAAAAATGAAAACCTTTTAAGCACTAAATGCAACAGTACATAGACTAAACCATCATATAATGGCCTCTGCCATAACTTTGGGGTTAAAAAATTTCAGTTGAATGAGAAATTTTGAGTTTTGAGTTTAAGCAGTTGGATTTCTGCTGGGGTGTTTTTTTTTTGTTAAACATTTTAAAAGTTCCTTTTTAGGGGCTTTAATATTTTCTTCCTTTCTATGAAGGATGGTTTAGAAACTCGTTGAGATGGTTGGTCTGAATTATTTACATAATAACAAACCTGGAAGAAAACAGGAATAACGAGTTTGTCTTTTGTTGCCGGAATCAAGTGACAATTTTTTGTAAACTCTTCAAATCTTATGCTTTTCTTAATACCGAAATTTGATGATAGTCATTATTATATTCTCGAAGTTCTATCAGAATCAATTTTTAGTCAAACTTTATTTGACTATAACAATTATTTGCATGGTATCAAGTATTCCTATCTAATATAAATAATTTGCATGCTATAATGGTTTAAAGCAACTATTCCTACTTAACAATAGTTATCATTTGTTTGCATACAACTACATGGTTTCAAGCATTCCTATTCAATATCAATAATATTTAAACATATCTATTTGATTTAAGTGGATTAGGGAATAATGGTAATGAAGGGGTGCTCTGCACTTCCTAGATCCCAAGAACTGGAGCCTCACCACCGAATGCAGAATAGTGTCATGACCAGAACACCTCTTTTTGGGTTGTCTTACCTGTTTTCACGGGAAATAGTTGGCATCTTCTTTGATGTGCGTGTAGAAAGAAAGGAAACCTTTTTTTCGGGTTAACAAACTTGATTTAAAAGCTGATCAATATTGTATTAGAACTTCTGTGAAAACATTAAGTTTAAGTTCTTTTTTTTTTCGTTTATCATAAAAACAAGATAGAAAAAATGAATTAATGGCGGGAGGATCATAAATGTTTACTTCTTGATGACTTTTTATTAATTTATTAGTCATCAAAAATACGTCTAGTGCTAATAATTTAAAATACTTTCCTAGCTAGTTGTGATACGAGAGGAGAACCGAAAATAATGTCACTTCTTTATTTCCATGGGAACAACAGCAAATATAAGGAGCCCAATGACACCTTTGGACAGATAAAGTTTTTATTTATAAAGTACTATTTTTCAAAGTACTTGCGGTTACCTGATATGTATTTTACCAGCGACGAATCAGAGGTTGTATGCAACGCTCATAAAATCTTCACTTGCAGAGGCGACCCAGTTTTTCCTTGCAGTGAAATAAGAGAGACTATAACAGAATATTGTTGTCTGTGTACTTAATCTTTCATCAGCCAGAACAGATAAAAGACTGAAGTCGCTAAATCCGAATTGTATTTTGGGTATGAAAGGACAGTAGAGCTAAAATTTGTTATGCTATCAGTTGGCTTCGAAATGGTGCGGAGCTTGGTGTTATCATGTTGAAAGCAAAAAGCTGTATGCGTTGGCCTGTCTCTGAAAATTTGGGCCCATAGCTAAGTTAAGGTACCGATTTAATAGTGTGGCGTTATCACTAGTGACTGCATTCTGGGTGAGCTAGGGACTAACACCGACCAGGAGAGTCCGTTGCTATGCTGATGCTGATGATGACCGAGTGTTTTAGTGGTTGAGCGTAAATAAACATGAAGCAAAACTCGCTTCAAATATAGGACCACCTATTGTTTATTCATTTATTTTTTGTTCAGTTACTGAGGTCGTAGAAATTGTTGAAAACGAGTGACGGTCCCTAGCTGTTGGAACAGAGATTCGCAAGTCTTTCGTAAATAATCGGGTCTTTCGTATCTTTGGGATTCATTATGTCTAAGACCTTGCTTCGGTTTATCTTGCTCGACTGCTTCCGCCTCCACTAAAGAAAAATCGAGTTTCTTTTAAGAGGTTTCTCAAAATCGGCAATCCCAACTACCGTCTTCTATAGGCAGTATACGTGACCCGCTCTCGTGACCATTTAGATTACTGATAAAGGTTTTGATAATTTCGGCAACATTTAGTTAGTTAGGTTTTTCCCAAGGATACCAAATATGTATTTACCCAACCCTTCAACCTCGGGTAGAATGCAACACAACGTTAATTCTTAAGTGAAGTAAAGCTGGTTTAAATTCAGATCTTTCTTTCTCTGAGATTGGTTGCCTAACCTAAAAAAATCAAAACAAAACAAAAAAACCAAACCAAAAACAAAACAAAAAACAAAACAATAAAACAAACGAAAAACAAAAACAAACAAGCAAACAAACAAACAAACAAACAAAGACAAACAAAAAACAAAACAGAAAAAAAAGTCACAAAATTTAACCATAGCTGGGAGGAAAACATGGATTTATGCCTTTCTTAAGGGAATTAGTAAACAGTAAGGCGCCAATCGCCTTATCCAGGATTTGAATTTGGTTAACTGATTCCATTTCTTACGATGATAAACGTTATGCTAAGTACGCCTTCATAAATATGAGCGTAACGGTTGTTATTGAGAATTTTATCAATTTTCACTCTGCAACCTCTTCATGTTAGTATTTTCATCGTATTTACTAACAATATCATAAACAGTCCGAGTTTAGGATTTGCCAGATTTCCGAGAAATTCAGGATATTTACGTCTTTTCTTTTCCAAAATACTGTACAGATAATCTTGATCACTAATGTCTGATTCTTTTCATAAGGAATTATGGATTTCGTCGCCTCATGGATTGTCGTTTTCATCCTACCGATGATGCTGTCACCATCAGCCACGTAATATTTTGTCTTTCAAAGGTTATCGGTGAAAAACAAAACAAAAAAGGTAATTAGTGGGAAGGTTCAACCTCTTCTGCCATACGACTAATGTAAAGATAGACATTGATAATGATAGTAATAATAATTGCCAGCGTAGGTTATGTCATGAAATTGATGAAACAGTTAACCATATGATAAGCCAAAGCAGCAAACTGCCACAAAAAATATGAGTGGGAATGACTACACAGGAAAAGTGATCCATTGGAAATTGTAAAAGAGATTAAAATTTGGCTATGTTAACAAAGTCAGAATCTGCCCAAGAAAATGAGATGTAAATATCTCTTGGATTTTGAGACACAAACATAACATCAAATCCTGGCCAGATGACCAGACCCAGTATTAATTAAAGAGAAAAGAACTTGTCCCCAGGAAGATTTTACCGTTCCAGCGAATCACAAAATAAAATTAAAAGTAAGCGAATAGATAGAAAATACCTAAATTTTAAAAATGAAAAAAAAAAAAAAAAAGAAGCAAAAAACAAACAAAACAAAACAAATTGTGGTAAGTAGCGGTGATAGCATTTGTAGTCGGGCTCTTTAAACGGTCCCCAAAAGCCTGAAAAGAGACAAGAGAAACTGGAGATCATAGACTCTCAGCGCTGTTAGGATCAGCTAAAATACTTAGAAGAGTTCTGGACACCTGATGAGAGTTGTTGTCATTAAGACTTTAGTAAAAAAAAGCCTGTTAAAACTGATGTGAGAAACAAGACCGAGTGATAGTCAATAAAAAAAGTGAACTTGCAGAAGAGTGGATTTTGCCGTCCCAGCTGACTATTGGGTAAACTTGAAGGAAAGTGAAAAGAGAAATAAATACTTGGACATTGCTAGAGAACTGAAAAAACCATGGAACATGAAAGTGACAATGATACCAATTGTAATTAGTGTTCTTGGTACAGTCACCAAAAGTTTGCTACAAGGACTGGAGTACTAGGAAATAAGAGCACGAGTGGAGACCATCCAAATTACAGCATTATTGAGATCGGTCAGAATACTAAGAAGAGTCCTGAAGACTTGAGGAGATTTGCTGTCACTCAGAATCCAGTGAGAAACCATCAGCTAATGCTATGTGAAAAATTCTCTCAAAAGAGTTAACGGCACAAATTAGGGAGAAGATATACGATTCGCAAATAAGCCGCGGACTCTTACCCGAGGAATAGAAAGGATACCGCAAGTGAACCAGAGGTACAGGAGAGCTACAATATATCAATCAGTACAGCCTCAAGGAGAGCAAGAGACGGAAAAACCAAGCTATGGCGTAAATTGACTACAAAAAAGCATATGATATGGTCTGGCAAAGCTGGATAATAGACTGTCTCAAAATGTACAAGATATTCGGCGAAATCATAAAGTTTATCGAAAATAACATGGAAAACTGGAGAGTCGAACTGATAACTGAAGGAAAAAGCTTTACTGAAGGAAAATCCAGAGAGGTATCTTCCAAGAAGATTCGCTATCACCATTACTATTTGTAATTGTGATGATGCCACTTAATCACATTCTTAGGAAATGCACAGGCGGATACAAATTTCATAAATATCAAGAAAAAAAATCAACCACCTAATGTACATGGACGACATCAAACAGAGAAAATGAGAAAGAATTGGAAACCCTTATCAGGCAGTGAGGATATATATTGAGGATATAGGGATGGAATTTGCCATAGAAAAACGCACCATGCGAAAAACTACATAGGCGGAAGGAAAATAACTCTCATATAAAGATAAAATCAGAACGTACGGAGAAATGAAAATCTACAAATACTAGGGAATATTGTAAACGGAAAAATATAGAAAAAGAATGGCCCTGGAGAACGAGAAAACTACTCGAAATCAAACAACATAGCAGGAATCTCATCGAAAAATAAATACCTGTACTTTCGCTCTCTTAAGATAGTTGGGACCATTCTTAGCGTGGACCAGAGAAGAACTCCAACAAATGAATCAGAGAACAAGAAAACTCATGACGATGCATAAGGCTTTCCATCCCCGAGATGACGTAGACAGACTGTATGCCAAGAAAAGAAGGGGGAGAGAAGTTGCTAGTATTCAAGATGCATCGATACAACCACTAGAAGATCAAATAAATAAGCACGGAGGAAGATTAGTTATAGCCACCAGAAACAATACAGGCAAGATAAGTATGAACTGAACAGAAATAACCAGAAAACGAAAAACGGGAAGGAAAACAACTGTATGGGCACTTCAAGCGACTAGCAAACGGAATCTCACAAGAGAGAACTTGGACATGGCTAAGAAAGGGAAATCTTAAGAGAGAAACTGAATCTCTTCTAATAGCAGCACAAAACAATGCCATAAGGACTAACTATGTCAAAGCAAGAATAGGCAAGACGCAACAAAATAGTAGATAAAGATTATGTCATGATAGAGACGAAACGATCAATCACATAATAAGCGAATACAGTAAATTATCACAGAAAGAGAATAAGACTAGACACAACTTTGTGATGCAATGTGACCCACTGGGAATTATGCCAGAAATCAAAATTTGACCATACGAACAAATAGTATATGCACAACCCAGAATCCGTCCAAGCAAACGAGACGCACAAAGTTCTCTGGGATTTTGAGATACAAACGGATCATCTAATCTCGGCCAGACGACCAGCCCTTGTGATAGTCAACAAAAAAGAGAACCTGCCGAATAGTGGACTTTGCCACATGATAAAACTGAATGAAAGCGAAAAAAGAGATAAGAACTGAAAAAAACATTGGAGCATAAAGTGACGGCGATACTAATTGTAATTGGTGCACTCAGTGCAGTTACCAAAGGATTGGTAGGGGGACTCGAGGACTTGGGAATAAGAGGATGAGAGGAGACCATACAAACGACAGCTTTATTGAGAACGGCCAGAATACTGTGAAAAGTCATGGAGACTTGAGGAGACTTACTGTCACTCAGATTCCAGAGGAAAACTATTAGCTAAAGCTGGTGTGAAAAAACTTTCAAATGGGTAGATTACAGTTATCAAAAACGATACTGACAACACGATGGACAACAGAATGACAATAACTAGGAAATAAAAATGGGAAGAAAACCAACTCAATGGGCGCTTTAAACGACTAATAAACGACATCTCGCACGAGAAAACCAGAACCTGGCTAAGAAAAGGAAACTTTAAAAGAGAAACAGAATCTCTCATAATAGCAGCACAAAACAACGTCGTAAGAACATATCATATCAAAGCGAGAATAGATAAGACGCAACAAAATAGCAAATCCGTTATGTGGTGATAGAGATGAAACCATCAATCACATAATAAGCGAATGCAGCAAATTAGCACAGAAGGAGTATAAGAATAGACACGACTGGGTGGGCAAGGTGATCTACTGGAAGATGTGCAAGAAATTTAAATTTGACTATACGAACAAATGGTATATGCTCAACCCAGCAGCTGTCCTGGAGAATGACATACACCATCTTCAATAAGACTTTGACATACAAACGGATCCCCTAATCTCGGGCAGAAGACCAGACCTTACAGTAATCAAAAAAAAAAAAAACCTTTTAAAATTGTAGATTTTGCTGCCCCGGCTGACCACAGAATAAAACTGAAAAAAGTGAAAAGAAGGATAAGTACCTGGACCTTGCTCGGGAATTAAAAAAACTATGGAACATGAAAGTGACGATTATACCAATGGTTAATGGTGCATTCGGCACAGTAACTAAAGGACTATTAAAGGAACTGGGGGACTGGGAAGTTGGAGGACAAGTGAAGACCCTCCAAACTACAGCATTGTTGAAAACGGCCAGAATACTGGGAAGAGTCCTGTGGACTTGAGGAGACTTACTGTCGCTCAGACTTCAGAAGAGAACTATCAACAAAAGCTGGCGGGAAAAACTCTCAAATGGGTAGATTACAGCTGATGGGAAAAAACTCTGAAGGATTCAATAATAATGATAATGATAATAATAAATGTCTTTATTTAAACTACATAGTGTTATCATTTTAAAGGAATACAAGAAAATTTCCGTTCAACGACTCAAAATACCAAACTAAAAAATACAATACACTGTTCATGCTTTTTTCTTTAAAGATATAAAAACTTAGGACAAGAACTGAAAGCAAGTTGGTCAATTTCAAATTTCGTGTTGAAAAAGTGCTCTGGATTTCGAAAGTCTAGAATAAAATTATTTAAATGGATTATTAAGTAAACAGACTCAAACAAAATGGATGTTAGAGATGTTGCATACATATGCTCACATATTTCAGCTGTAGACTGCAATGTGCCACACGTGTGCATGGGTAAAGACGATTGTTATATCAAATCAGATGCATTACCTTTTAAAAAATCTTTTCTACCCGCTTCAACGCCAATGGAAACCAGTATTTAAGCAAATGCCTTGAATATACACATTATGCACCCAGAGAGAAACGTACTTATTCGTCGAAGCATTAATAAGAAGAGCAAATATTTATGCTTGAGATCATTAATATTGCCGAGTCCGATACACAAACAGCGCGCCTACGCACACCAAAGCGTTTCGTCAGCATGACGAAAGGATAGCTCCTTTGCACTTTTGTAGTTTTTCTTTCCGCTGAGAAATCCGAAGAGAAAGTCACTGTCTGATAATAGTGTTAAGCGGTTCTAGATTTAAGGCTTTATAGAATTTAGCATTTTTCTTTTGGCGAGAAAAATGCTCTGAATCATAGTTTTCTTGCATCTTTTCGGTCGAAGTTTAAGAAAAAAGTCTTATTTGAAATTCCTGAATTTCTGTCCATACAGAGTTTTTCTATATTAATGTTTCTACTAGAATCGTATCTTTTACGAGTTGATTATGAAATATCAGAACTTGCTGAATCGTAGAATAATTCTAATTTTTCAGTGGAATGTTGACAATATCCAAATTTGAACTGCTAGCATCTACGTGTAAAAAATGTATTTTTAATGTTTTTGTATGAATGTTACCATAACACAGAAAATATGACACGCCAAAGCAAGACTTTTGCTTGTGTTATTCTTATAAAGGTTTTTCTTAAAAAATAAAGCAATTCTTAGTCCATTTTGCATCTAGTGAGTACTTTTTGTTTGCAAAATGGTAAAATTTCGAATTGAATTAAATCGTCTAATTTAAGTGGTAAAAAAAGTCTATTCTCTTAGGTTCGTGGTTTAAATAGAGACGATGAATGGGAACGCATATACTGCTCTTGCGGTGGAGTGCTGTAACCCTGGAGCCACAATATATGTTCGAAAAGTATTTTAAAAATAACAAATTCAAAAACTGAAATTTAAAAAAATTCAAATTAAAAAAATATTTTTATTCTACCGTTTTTTAATTATGAAATACCCCATTGGAAAATTAAACAAAAAATTTTTTGTTGAAATTAGATAAATAAATATTTTTAGGTGGATTTTTAAAAAAATCGAGATTTAAGTCACCGATAAATTGGTCTTCATGTGAATTTTAACACATAAACACCGTTTTACTGAGTAAATATAACTGTTTAAATAAAAAATATCCTTTTTTTGAAAGTTTTCATTTAACAAAAGCAATTTAAAACTTTTATTTAATATTTTAAAAGCTTTTTATCAACACGACGTTTGTTCTTTAAAATGTCCGTCAAGCTTTCTAGAAGTTTGTGAGGGACACAAATTTAACAATTTGTAGTGTGGGAAAAGGTGTGCAGTCGAAACTAGCACCACCAATATTTCTAGCAGCATTACAAACCTGTAAACTTTTCGGATAATTACAAGACGATCCTTGTAACATACTCATATGCAAATGCATGCAGAAACATATTCAACACAATAAAGACGAGCAGACACAGTTCTTTAGAAAAATATACATCTCACTTTATTTGAAAGGGTTCGAAAGGGTTACTAAAGGTTTTACTCTGTGAGAGGTGAGTTGGAGACTGAACAGAACTGCAACATATTGACCCCAACTCTTCTGGCTACAGCAGCATTTCTTTCCTGTTCTCCTGGGCTTCTCAACCGGGGTCCTGGGGGCCCAGCCTCTGCTGGGACATGGTTGTCATTTCAGCATCTTCTCTCCAACTGATCTGAATTTCCTGTCACCGGGGTTATATAATAATTTGACATCCACCAACTTCTTGCGAGCGTCACATTTGTACTCAATTCAACCTGTCGACAGTCAAGGTTATCCCCTGATCCTCTGATATCTTCGACCGGATGCACCTGTTATTTACACAGGTGCATTTCTTATTTTGACAGCTTGGCCGGGGTCAATATGTAACATCCTTAGGAAGACCTGTCATCTATTCCTCCATCTCCTTTTACTGGAGACGACTAAAGCAGTAACAGTAACCCGCATAAGTTTATCGCAGGAATCGAATAAGAGATTGAAGCTTTTATTAAAATGAAATTTTTATTTTTTACTCTCGGATTAGTTTAAGTTTATTATTTAAGAATATTCATGTAGGTATAATGTTAGTTTATTTTATTTGAGTTTGCAATATTTTATTTTTATTGTAAAAACAATTTTTTTCGTTGCGAAATTCACAAATATTGTTATGAGAAATTTGTCACAAAAAGTTTATTTAAATTCAATATTTTTCTATATGCGATTGTTCTTCGTAACAAAAATCATATTAACAATAAAATAACATTTTTAAGAATAATGTATGCTTTTCTTTAAAGGAAATAATATGTATTCTAAAAAAATTGCGTCCTTCGTGAAAAGAAAAAACAAAAAAATAAATTGAATAAATTAACGTTATGCAACGCGAAATTAATGAAAAATGGCAGTTATTAAGGAGAATTATCACAAAAATATGAAATGAAAATTGAATTCAATAAACTTAATTTGATATTTTACAGCAGTTCTTTAAAGTATACCGCACAAATTTAAACGAGAAGATATCATTGTCTTGACAATATCATATTGTCTTTCTGTTTAATTTTTGGAATTATTTCAAATAGCGAATATCACAAAAAAAAAAAGTTATCACGTAAAGATAATTAAATTTTTTCTTTATGCTATTTTTTTTTGTCATAACGATTATCTCTATGATAAAATCAATGATTTGTTTTCTTTATAACACGTATTTAAAATATATTGCTACCGTCTTTCGTAAGAAACCAAGAATTGAATATAACTTTTTGAACAGCTAGATTAAGGAAAAATGTTATTTGATAAGAATTTTATCGCAAATAAAGTAATAATTAAAGTCAGAAAAATTCCATTTAATATCTTACTTAATAAAGAACGATTTACATTGATTTTACTTAGCAAAGTGAACCCTATCATAAAATTTTAACTAAAATAAAAAAAAGAAAGATATGGATAATAATAAACTGATAAAGTCTAACTAAAAAATTTCAACCAAAATATTTACGGTGTGTGTATGTGGGGGAGATCCACAGCTCCACTATAAAAGACAAAATATGTCAATTTTTTTTCCATTACGAAAATAATGAAAAATGGCATTTATTAAGAATTTTATCTGATAAAATAATAATAGATCTAAATCATTTTACCACCTTTCTAAAAATTGAATCTGAAAAGATCAGGTCCATTGATCTTGCTGCTAATCATCCTACTATCACACTGACATTGCAGAGACCGACAGGACGAAGGGTCAACTTGCAGAAAAGGCAAGAGATTAGAAGAAGGGTGCTGTCTGTGGTAATCTTTGCAACCCGGATTTTTTGCTCCATTTGAACCAATTGCAACAGAAATTACTGCTCTCACATCAGCCTGCACAGTCATAGCAGATATTGCTGCAAGCATATTTTACGTAATCTCCTGAGACTGAGATGCGAATAATGAAAATATATCGTAAAGTACTTTTGATAATATTATTAACATTCAAGACGAATAACCTGTAATTTAGATGACTTGAAACTGCACAAAAATATGTTGTGTGTTGATTTTAAATTCTAACTTGCTTTCCATGCCCGAGAAAGGATAAATTTAATTTTATGAATCCCAAAATCTCCATGTTTGAAGCTTAAATTCCTTCATCCATGCATGTTTAAATCCACGGTAGCCTCTAAAATATGACAAATTACCATATTCATATAAACTGTAAATTTTCGATTCTGAATCCTAAATTCTGAAATCAAAACCTTTCAAACTTTAGAAATTATGGCTTTAGAAGCATCATGTAATTTTTTTACAAATTATAGTTTATATTCTTTAAAAATTTTTTATACCCCGAAATATTTCTTATAATCGTTTAAAAGTGCTGAGTGACAAGTTGAGTGACAATATTTTACGATGGTCAAAATAAGGTTCGTGTTTTTCGTCCCCCCAGCGAAAACGATGGATAAAGGCAATACAAAAAAAAAAAACAAACAAACAAAAAAAAAAAACAAAAAAAAATCCCAACACCACTAACAAACCAAACGCTGTCGTTTGTGAAAGGTATTTTCGATCTCAATTTGAAACTATTGTTATTAGAGGAAAAATACGACCCAAAATTGTCCATCAACATTTGATCATTTGGAATGAAGTTTATTTTCAAGATCTCAACTTAAATCAAGAACAAATAAAACTTTTGCGTAAATGTGTAAAAAGATGAGTTTACACAGATTTTAAAATAAAAACCATCAATTTTGAAAATTTATAAGATAATATTTATCAACAGGATTTTGTGTCAGCAGTTACATGCTGTTCCTCTTGACAATTCATTTTTTCAAGGAAGGTAATCCAATATTTTTAACTAAAATTTTTGAAAACTTAAAATTTGAATGTTACTAGGCTGGTAACATACAACAATTTTTTCTCTTGTAAAAAATTAAGTTTCAGCACGAGTCACAAGTCAATGAAGCAATTCATTTTCTCTGACAATTCTAAATTGGAAAGAAAAAAAAGAATTGAAGTACGTAGCATTGGAACAAAGCATTAGGATTCTGATATTCTTATGAGGGCATTTGAGTATTTTATAACATCTCTGTCATAAGATATTTGACATCGGGATTATTTTGAGTGTGCCAACATTATCAACTTTGACATCAAAAGTCTTTAAATTAGATGACTTTAATTTTTTGGGAAATATTTTATAAAATTTCAATCAGAAAAAGTGTATGTTTTAATTGATGTATGTAAAAGATGCTTTGCAGTACTATGGAGGAAATTAGTTTATTTTTTCTGAAAATTCTCAGAGATTAGCAAAAACAACATTGGGCATCTTGATAAAATATTTGAATGGCAAAATTAACTTTTTACTTAAAATGATCCCAGTTTTAAAATTAGAGTTAATTTTTATATGAAAAAGTTTCATATATTCTTAATGTAATCAAACGATTAAATCGTCAAGTGATTGCAATTCTATGAGATAAAAGACACTTTTAGCAAATTAAAATAGGTCAGAACTTAATTTGATAATTTCCAGCTTTTCAAAGATATTTGAAATAATTTGATTTCTAACATTTCTGAATTAGTATTTTATTCTGCAGACAAAAAAGATGAGATAGCAAATTGAGAAAGTGTAAAATATCTTTTTAAATATGAAAATGCCCAGTTTGTTAAAATATGAAAACTAACTAATGCAGCTGTTTTACTCAAAACCTACCGAGTTACAAAATATTTCACAGTTTTTTTTGGGGTGATAAAACTGCTGCAACCTTTAAAACATACTCCTTATTAAATTTATATTACCGAAACCAAAATTTCAAAAATTTTTCAATGAATTTTGGAAAATTGTCAGTGACCAAGAAATATATGATGACATTAAAAAATTTCTAATGGTGGAAAATCCTAAAATGAGAGAAAAGGAAGGAAAAGAATGAAATCCTTAACAAGGGATACAAGTTTAGCCATTAAACATATTTGCAATGATTTAATTGATGTTTGTAGATATTTGCTAAACAGTAGGTTTAATTTTGTTTTGCTTGGTGAATTTACTGCAGACTATTTAGAAAGTGAATTGGGAACACTAAAAAAAACTTTAGCAAAGCATATTCTATAACTCTCTTAAAGATTTCATGTTTAAAAAAACCTAAACGGCTTCTTAAATTAAATGTTGGTGTTAAAGAATACGACTTTGATTCTGGCCATAATTTCACTACTGGATGACATGGCATCCCAAATAATTGATAACCTACCAGAGCTTGAAACTAAGATCTCTAAAGATATTAAAATGTAACTCTTTTGTATATAACAGGCTATGTTACCAGAAAAGATTATTCCACAGAAGAGAAAATATTAAATAATACTAGGTTTTATTTTCAATGATATAGAGACTTTTTGAAATGACTAGATCGTGATAATTTAGAAATTTCACTTGATACCAAAGTTCTGTAGATGTTTTTCTGTTTTATTATATCTCGTGTTGTTAAATTGACGACTTGCTGAAATTCTTTGACAGAAATCTTTGTCAGTTTCTAATAATCATCATTTCAATATAAAAAGAGAACATGGGATTATATTATCAAATAGATTTTTCAAAAATTATTGTTTTAGATAAGTTAAATCAAAAAACATTGCTAAAAGTTTTTAGATTATTTTAAAATTTTATAGATGAAATAAAATAAAAACATTAAATATAATTCTCTAGCCTAGTATTGATATTCAATATTTTTTCAAGTATTAAATCAAATAGATACCATATATAATAAGTAAAATATATAATATATTATTATATATATTAATGATTAAAATATTGTTATAAGTCTTTAAACAGACATTTTGATTCTAATCGCTTGGACAGATTTCTTGTGTTCGAATATCCTTTTTATATGAATTTATAGTTGATAAATAATTACTTAAATTCCTATGACCTGATCGCACTTTGTTCACATTGGTTTATATATAATTATAAAATTTAATTTTACCATTACTCTTGGTGAGGTCCATTCTTTGACTGCATGCATAAAAACAGTAGGCAACTGATAGGTTGCATTCATTTTTGTGCTGGTTTTATTTTTCTAGATTCTTGGTAGCACTTCTTAAGACTATCGTTCCAAATGCCTGTATAATTTGATTATTTATTTACATAGTGACAGCCTTACACTAAAGACATTCGATTTGGCACATTGATACTGACAAGCTTCTCTGTTATCCTCTTTGTAGAATTGGTAAAGTTGTCAGGAAATATTTGACAGCAGACATGCGCATATGTGCGCATGCGTGCATAAAGCTGAGAAGTGGCATTTTCCATTTTCCATCGCACTGTAATTGGTGCAGCGTGTACATGGGCGAAAAAAGAAAGAAAGAAAAAATAAATGAGCAAATCTATTTTATCAAGACACCCAGAAGATTTACGGATCCCTCCTTCGACCCCCCACCCACCTGCTGAATATTTCCCGCCAAAAGGCAAAACTGACAAAATGTCTTTTTGAATTGTCTCTCTCTGTGAAAATGACAACGTTTTAGTATATATTATTTACATCTTCTTGATAGCTCGCTTAAAAAGCGGACGGAAAACGGTAAACATTGGAAAAGAAATGGAAAGGAAAAAATTTAGGGGAAAAAATTAGAATTTTTTTACTTCAGCATTTGAGTATGAGCTGTTTTGATTCGCTTAATATTTTTTGCTTTCTAGGCTATAGATTTTCAAATCTCTCTCTCCTCTCTCTCTCCCTGTTTCTGTCTGTCT